>VZZY01001003.1:347274-416817 GCA_013400335.1 Eurystomus gularis | reverse complement strand
CCGCTGCCCTCCCGCCGGGCCGGCCCCCTCGCCCAGCCGCGTCCTGCACATGCTTCTGGGGCGAGAGCGGCAGCCCCAGCGCCGATTGTCCCGCCGCCTTCCTCCGGGGCTGGAGGCAGAGCCCCGGCCCGGGGTCCCCTCGGGGCAGACGGACCCCGGGGCTCGGGAGACGTGCGCCGCCCTAGAAACCCCGCTGCCCATAAAACGCGCCGTAAGAGAGCTGTCTGGCCTGCTGCTTCTTTAAGTGCTTTCCCTGGTATCGGGGAGGGGAGCGAGACCCGGCCGGGGGTGCCCGCCAGCATCCGTGCTCAGCCCCAGCCCCGACGGGGCCACCTCCGCCTCCTGCCGGCACCGGGACCGGCCTTGTCAGGGCGGCCCTGGGCAGGGAGGTGGGGCGGCTTCCTGCGGCTTGCCGGGCTGGGGCCTGGGGGCTGGTTTCTCCCATCACCAGTGGGAGTTATTCTGAGACGGCTCACGGAGGAACAGAAATACAGACAGCTAAATTGTCCCTCCATGCCTGTCCTGCTACGGGCATTTATTTTCTGCAAAAGTAAAAGTAGTGTTTTGTAGTCATCTTACCCCCACCCGGCAAAGCCCTTGTTTCTTTCCCTGGGTACAAAGACTGAACATGTATGCCGGATTTGGCCCTAAAATTGCACGGTGACTCTGCTCTGTAAAACAACTCTGTGATGTAGCTCTGATACCCTGCCAGGGAATTTTACTCTCAGTCACTCTCAGTGCTCTGGCAGAGACAAATTTAGTGAAGTTAGTAAGAACAAACCACAAGTATCTCTTTCCCAAGCCACACGGTACATTTCACAATATTCAGAAAGCAAATAGATCTGCTTGTTCCTAACGACTTTGGTCCCACCAGGCAGGATGAAAATTCATTATTCTATTTACATGGGTCTAGAAATAGCCAGGTCAGGTCTTCAGGAGTTTCAGAGTTAACAAGTATTTCCTTCCAGGCATTAAATCTAAGTCTTTCTACCATGAAAAATTTCCAACCCTTTGCACTGCTCCAGTTGTAATCCAAAACTTTTCCACCCCCACCCTCGGAAAAGACAGAGATGAGATGGAGAGACAGGCTCCTTCAGTGCATCCAGAAATTGTCTCCTGTGATAAGCATTCTGAGTGGGAAGGAATTATACACCTCACTAGCGTGGGATAGGACGTTATTTGCCACTTGTGTTTATGTTGTTAGCACTGGGCGGCCAAGGGGCCTGGAAGTGGTAGTTCACCTCTGATAAATCTTTCACTTGAACCCTGCCCAGTTTAATCATGTCACCAAAAGTTACCACCTGACTGCTCCTTGGCAGCGTCTCTAGACTGAGGAGGAAGGAAGCCTAGCTTAGGGATGGCCTTGTCCTTGCAGCACACCAAGAGGCCGCATCTCCCCACAAAAGGTACAGAGAAAGTGAGGTGGCACCTACGTGCCCGAGTGGCTCAGCTGGGCAGTGGGCAGCCGTGCTTTTGACACAGGGCAAGGCCAGCCTGCCCCCTCCTGCCGGGCACCTTCCCTCAAAATCACTTTCTGCCCTTGCTGTGTAACCTTGAGGTGAGTGTTTTCTTTCCCTCAGAGTAATTCAGGAGGAGCCTTTTCCAGAATGGGCTTTCTGTGTATATAGCTAGATACCAAGTAATCATGGAGTAGAAAAAGTGGTTTGAAAACTCTGGATTGAGGTCATGCAGGTACAAACAAGATACTTGCACAGCGTTGTCACTACAGATGCTTCAGGAGTATGCAAGTGTGTTAACTCAAACACAGTCTTTCTTGGTTGCTTCCTGAGCCTTCTGTTTGTAGAGAGCCCTGTGCAAGACTGTGAAAGTCACTGATTTTATTCATGATTCCTCACACATTGCTGCAGTGCTGCAGTGCTCACTCCTCTCAGCCGAAATACCGTCCCGAGGATACTGCTTATGGTCAAGGTCTAATACAATGCAGATCATTTAAAATGATGGTTTAAAAAGAGCTAAGCTGAAAAACTTTCAGCATTTCATTCTGCACTATGCTGACCTTGGCAAGCGATCGCCTGTGAAGTATGCAGAGTAACACTAGCAAATCACATGTTGGTAATGGACACCTCTCTTTGGCTGGCAGACATTTTAAGAGTTGCAAAAAGGTCAATACTTCTGAGAAGTAGCTTCTTAGTGAGGAGAAGCGCCCTGTCTGTGGGGTGTTGGTCCACAGCCTCCTCAGTCCTACTGGACTAGACTACAGTCAGAGGGTTTTGTTGTACACAACAAGAAAGCAAACTCTTTATTACAGGACATCTATAAACAAAGCTCATTATGAGCCAAAGTGTGCTGTAATGCTCAGAAGGAGTGGAAGTTAGTGCTGTGAAACCACCTTTAGCCCATGGACTGGGAAGAACAAGGTGTAAAAGGCTGCTGTCTTGGGAGGTACGCTGTTGTGGTCAGATTTTGCATATTCAAGAATAGTAACAAAATATCCGAAAAGAAAGGTTTGTGCTCTATGTTCATTTAAGGAAGGCTGTGCCCACTAATACGTGAGAAGAAGATGGTCTAGAAAACCTGAGCTCCACCTCTCATTGCCTACTACCTGGCTGAGCGGGGCAGGCTCTGGGACAGCATGCAGTGATCTCGCAGGCAGGCGGAGGGATGCCTCATAGTGTCAGAATCATGTAACACAGAAGCTGCAAGTTTTCTGGCTATCACTTACTGCAGTGAAGGGCATAACTCTGTGCAACATAAAGAACAAAATAATTTTTCATTTTAACTCTGAAAATCATGCTTTCTTGGCTTTCCAACGGAGGGACGCAGCTTTGCTTTTATCTGTGTGTGTGTGTGAAGAGCTTCTTGTATCTTAAAAGATACTTAAGAAACCAAGCGGTATTTCAGTGAAGTACATATTTTAGTCTCAGATCAAAAGGCCCGCTGTACATTACAAAACTAACATAAGAACCTAGCAAAGTTCTTTGAAATACAACATCAGGACAAAAATCCTGCTTGCTCTGTGTTGCTTGTATGGAAAAACACTCATTTTCTGTGTAGGAAAAGATCAACCTCTTTCCTCTCTTACGGTAAGGCTTAAAAGTGGTCAAATTTTAGTAATTATTTCTTGGAGGATGAAGGGGTCTTAATTCATGCTGTTTGTCAAAATATGGCTAGGAACACCCCAAAGTCATGTCTGCCTTTTAGGGGAAATTCAGCACCTCCACCTTCCTATCTCAGCCTGCTTGTCAGCAGCCAGACTTAACCACAGCAGGCAGCTGACTTCTTCCCACCCTAGACCTGCTCCCTCCCCTCCTCCTCCTCCTCTGCAATGTCCTTGACTCGCTCATCACTTCTCTTACTCCTCCTCTCAGCTGGACCTTGGGGTCCCACAGGAGGACCAGCAGCTGGCCAGCTGATGACTGCTGACCTTTGGCATGCTTTGCATGGGGTATCAGCCTTACAGCTGGCCACAACTGCCTTCCTGGCAACTAAAGACCTAATGAGCTTGGCCAGCTGGAGAGTGGGCTGGGATCCTGCTGGTTAATTTGACCCTGTGTGAGGGATGGGGAAGTTCACCCCCAGATGTGGAGGGAACAAGCAGCATGTGCTGCCCTGGGGTATCAGGGCCAGGCTCCCCCTGCAGCCAACTGCATCAGTGCAATGAGTAAAAAAGAGACCTCAGAGCTGTTTTTCTTGTGCTGTATTTAGTTTTCCGTTGAATATTAGCTTAGGCCTCACTAGTGGACTTCTCTGCCCTCACTACATCTCATGCTGTTCTCTCCACTCAGCCCAGGAGATACGCCCATCCACCAGACCAGAGTTAGACTGAGGGAGTTACTCCCCGTCCCAAACACAAAGCGACACATCATCTCTCCACTTGGCAGGTGCCCTGCTTTCCTTCCACCAGGAGGTTATGCACCCTGGATATACATGGACCTCATGCCAAACCCACTGTACTGCAGAGTCCAGCTACTTTCTCAAAGGTCTTCTGCTTTCTGCTCCCCAGACCAGCTGATAGGCACCATCCTGTCCTGGAGTCTGGGACAAGAGGAAATGGCCTCAAGTTGCACCAAGGGAAGTTTAGATTGGATATTAGGAAGAATTTCTTTACTGAAAAGCTTATCAGGCATTGGAATGGGTTGCCCAGGACAGTGGTGGAGTCCCCATCCCTGGCGGTAATTAAAAGACATATAGATGTAGTGCTTAGGGATAGGGTTTAGTTGAGGACTTGTCAGTGTTAGGTTAATGATTGGAACTCAATGGTCTTAAAGGTCTTTTCCAACCTAGGCAATTCTGTGATTCATTTTGAGCGTTATGAATATTTATGGACTGTTTGGCAATCTGCTCAAAGATGTTGGTGGCTGTGGTGCCAAAGGCATTGCATGGCTGTGCTTGAAGAAGGTGATAGTGGGCATGATATATGAGGGTCAGCAAGCCCAGTGAGAGATCAGAAAGGTAATTCAGTGACTCCATTAAATCAACTGCATTTGAATCTGATACTCTCTGAGAGGCCTTCAAACCTGGAGTAGCAACAGGGGGAAAAATGTGTGGTTTTTATCTTTATTTCTCTGATCTATGAACATATGCTTTTGAACCAATATTAATTTCTGTTTTAAAAATCCATATAACATGTATGCTAAGCAAAAATGAAATCCTACAAAGAAGCCCTAAAAGCTTTAGCTCTCTCTTTTTTTTTTTTTTTTCCTAAAGTGCCAAATCCTACCACTTGCAGCAGGACTCAGCTGCCCAGAAGGGACAGCAAAGGTCTGGCTGAATATAAAACTCAAGCTGGTGTGCCTCTAATACATTATAGGGAGCCAACTGTGGATTAAATCAGGTTTGAATTCAGCCCATTGCCTTTAGTTTTTTGGTTCCAGAAAATGTAATAAATAAAATTTAATTTTAATTAATCCTTAATTAATGGTAGGAAAACAATGACTATAACTTCAATTACAGCTGTATATAGCTCAGTGCAAATACCTCATTAGCAAATGCACCACTGCTCTGACAAATAAGTTTATTTTAAAAATTATTTTAAGTATTATTTAAAGAAAACTTATTATGTTCCACTCATTTTCATGTTTTAAGTAACCATATATGGAAGATGTTGTGGGCTTTTTTTTTTCTTTACCAGCATAAAAATTACTAGATTTGTTTGTCTTCCTGTCCACTTTGTGATGCTTCAAAGAAATAGAAAGACAAACAGCATTTCTGTTTTGAAAAGTGTTTATTTCTACAATTGCTCTTTCAGAGCATCTTCAAATTGAGCTAATGGTGGGATTCTGAACCTTTCTGCCTGAGTGCCTTGAGAAGCAGAGGAGGAAAAGCATCTGCTGGCAATGCTGAAGATTCATCCAGAGCATATATTTGAAATCCCTTCCCCAAATTTAAGGCTTACGTGTAGACTTATGGCAAGCACCTTTATAGACAGTAGAGATTACAGTGAAAATTCTTTCTTAGATTTAACAGAATTATCTCAATGACTTGAAAAAGTAGCTTTAAAAACATTAAAACCCCTCAGAGGTGGCTGGAGTAAAGCCAGTCAGGCATCTGAGAGGTGGGTGCCTTTGCTCTGGTCCTCACAGTCATGATTCTCTCTTTGTTGGATAGGATCAAGCTGTTACTAGGAGCAGACCACCAAACTCCCTTCTCCCCTGGGTGTATGCCCGCCGAAGGCTGTCCTTCTGGTCCTATGACTCCTACATTTCATTAAAGTTGTCTCAAATAAGCATCTGGGAGTCCTTTAGTCCTCTTTTTCTCAGGTGTATATATAAGGCTGTGAACTCCCAAATGTGAACTGTTTAGCTGCAAAGCTTCTGCAAATGAGTGAGCACCATCCTCCTGGGCACTTGCGGGCCTTCAGTAGTGAGGAGCTGAGCAGCACTTAAGTAGTAAGATTTGAGCTCATAATCCCTGCATGATTAAATGGAGATTTTTTGGGCCTCATTCTGCAGTTAAGCACCCACTCTCATCTTCCTTGCAAACTCCATGAGACTGTCTACCTGGTCACGGTGTGGTGTAGGAATTTGTTCCTGTCATGTGACTGGCCAAGGAAGACACATCTCATGCAGATGTCTTATGCAGTGGGAAAGGCGAAACCTTGGTAATCTGAAACTGATTCCTGGAAATCCGTGTGGCTCAACACCTAGCCTGGGAGAAAGTGGCTGTCTCATAAATTGGGAATTCCCTTTGGAGGATGTACTTGGTGACAGGAAAAAAGGGCTCCTGTGGAAGCTGGAAAGGTAAGCAGTGAAAGCTGGGAGGACAGCTGTCACAAGTAGTATGCACACTGCTCAGCATGGAGTAAAGGAATGGTGACTCTGGCCAACTCAGAAAAAGTTTAATAACTCTAAAATCCCCCATGCCCGAGCATGAAGTAGAGAAGAAACCAAGTAAACAAGGGCTGAGACAGCTGTATCCTACCAGGGCCTGAAATGCACATTTTTCACAGGGTACAAATTTCTCACATGTTTGTTGCCCGGGTGAAATGTAAAAACGACTGAACTTTGAAATGTGAAACTTGTTATTTCCAAACTTCCTAATAAGTAGGACAGTGAAAGCTCCTTTTAGAAAAGTGCTCGTGAAATTGGACTTCTCAAGCAGAAGTGGTCTGCTCTGAGGGGTGTCCTGACCATGTCTGCCTCCCACAACCCACATCCCTACTTCTCTCTTTTCTGTGGAAGATAAGCATTGTAAGAGAAAAAAAAAAAAGTATTTTGAGGTATATTCTTGGTTTAATACATTGTTTCAGCAATACCATACTTCCTTACATTCCTATTTATAAAATGAATAGTCCTATTTTTATTATTGCTTTTTTTTCTCAGTTTTTTCAATTTGTAAAAAAGTTTTGTTGTTTATAAACAATGCACTTTGTTATATGAGTAAGCTTGAATGTCGTTTTGGTTTAGTATGTAGAGGAACAAATGCTTATCTTCATGTAAATTCTATTTTAATCAGAAATAATGCTTTATAAAGTACAGCTAGACAGCTAAGTTTATTCTTGCTGCAACTCTACAGAAACCCCTGGAGTTCCACCAGGAACAGATTTGGGCCAGAAGGCCTAGAATATAGTTACAATATTCATTTTCTCATGCCTCAGAAATGGACTGTTTATGCACCAAGCTGTAAAGTGATATTCATGATGACTGAAGCCTGAACAACATTAAAATATCCAGATCTTCTGCTCCAAATCCTCTGGTATCCGAAACTGTTCCTTTCCTTTCGAAAGGAGGGGGCTACTGCTGTGGAGGGTAAACAAGAGCAGGGACACAGCTTTAGTACTCAAGCTGAAATAAGGCCTAACCAAGCTAATACTGAAGCTTAGCTGCAGGGAGCCTGGTCTGAGGTGCTGCCCCAGCCCTGAAGGTTGCCCAGTGCCCTCCCCACCAGCTCTGCCTTTCTGCTCCTGTGCCAGAAGCTGCCCTGGTTGATCCTTTCAGCACAGCAATCCTTGGGAGATTTGCTGCGCTGCCCCCCCAAAAACTGCTTTTGAGAGGAGTTTTTCTTTAAATGAAAAGTGCTGTGGAAAATTGCTTTTTATTGCAATTATAATGGATACAGTGGTTCACACAGCTTGCAGCTTACTTGAGAGCCAGGGCCCACACTCTGTTCACACACTATGGAATATCAAGTACGATCATGTTTTCTGTTTTATTTGGCTGTGATTTCCAGAAGTAGGGGCTTGAAATTATGCTCACAATAACTGCAGTGATTTGTTGATGGACTTGAATGCCAATTAGCTCTTACTGAATACCAGGGTAGGTAGTAAGTGCAAGGAATTCTTGAAGAGCTGTTGCTCTGGAGTCTAATTTTGTTTTTTTTTTAACTTTGTCCATTTCTATAGTTATAAATGGAGTATAGCCAGAGAGAAAATTTTGCTGAATACATGATAAAACCATTCACTTTTTAAAAACAGATTTTAGACTCATTAAAAACAAATTTGTGTGTATTAGATCTTAAGAGTAAGATGCAACCACATTTATTTTTGTATCCTTTTGAACCAGTGGAAATATCTATGTGGAGACATACTTTATATATGCAATTTTAGCAAGTTCAAGGCTTAAAAATAGAGGCAAATAGGCCCTTCTTTAAGATTTGGGGGAAGGAAGAAAAACAGTGTATAAGTATTATTGGATTATTTATGTAAGATGACATAGGACTGTTTTGTTTGGAGATTGGTCATCCTATGCTTGACTGAATCTTCAACCCCCAATTAATTTTTATTATATATAATTCTGGTATGCCAGATGTAGATGTCCATACCATCTCTGGCAAAACCTTTCCACAGTAGCTTTATTATCATATTGCTACAGGCAATTGTTTTGGAAAGCTCAGGAGCTTTGCTAGAGAACTTAGAGGCTCATGGCAGACAATAGCTCTGCAAGGGTGAGGTTCTGCATCTTTTATGCACATGAAGAACTCTGATTCTAATCTTGAAGGTAGCTTGGTCAAAAGCTGTGAGCAACATCTACAACTCTTCTTCCTCTAATTCCAGAAAGAAATGTGCCTAGCAAATATTTTGTGTTTTATGAATGTTTTTTGGTTTCCGTTTCTTGTTTCCCTCAGAAAAAGAGAAAAGCAGTGTATAACCCGGTTGAAAATGTGGGTTATCTCAGAACTGCTTGCATTGTAAGAATTAGAGCAGCAAATAAGCGTTGCTCCAACATTAAACAGTCCTGAGGCTTGGCTGAGCCTTCCATCACATACAACATGAAGTTGCTGAGCTGCTCCACACAATGTGGTCTTCCCTGCTGTCGCCCTGTAGTGAATGCCCACCTGGAGTGGGGATTTCAAGCTGTAGCATTTCAGTCTGTTTGGAATATGCCCATGTTGCCTTTTAAAATATCCCAGGAGACCTGCAGCATCAAATACACTATATCCCGTGGGTCAGCGCAGTCCCAAGCCAGTGGGCTCCACTCCAGGGACTAGTGGGGTTTTGTGCCTGGATAATTCAAGATTTTCTGATGACATGCATGGTCAGGCCAGGTCCTGAGCTGACATGGGTACTGTTCAGTGTGGCAGATCGACAGACCTGGGCTCTAGTTTAGAGCTGGAATTGGAGAGAAGAGCTTCTGGATTAATTTTGAAACTTTAATTTTCCCAATACCATTAAATGAAATGAAACAATTGGTAAGAAAATGGAACAAAAACCCCATTCCATATTGAAAGCATATGTTGTACATCCCAGCCAAATATGACTCAAATAGCTGTAGCCTGGAAATTGGAATTTATAAGCATAACACTGATCCAGCAGAAGGTATAATGCATCAATACTTATAAAATTGAAAATAATTCAGCAGCACCCAGATTTAAGAGTACTATAATTTATTTTCTTTTGCTCTTAATAGAAGTGCCTACCTTCAGGTGACACCCTACGCTTGTGTGAGGTTTTACTCCCTCTGGCTTCTCCCGAGGAGGCTGCTGCAGCTGAGGGCCTTTTGGGTGCAGGAATTCAAAGCTGAAGAATCCTTTTTCCAGTGGGATTATTCTTTTTATAAAGCTCTGTATGTGCACTGGAAAAGCAATGTATTTTGTACTAACATGGGATAAAGCATCATTATGCTACTCAGCTGTCACTGGGGAGTATTTGGGAATGGAAATATATTTTGAGCCCAGTAGTAGTTCTAATAATGGCAAAAGTCCTTCTAGTATGAAGAAAAAGATTAGGAAGTACAGGATGAGGGCTAATTTTTTGTGTGTTTAAAAAACTTCTGAAATTCAAGGGGAAGATTTTCTAAAGAATGTAGAATTAAAAAAAAAATCCAATTTCTCTAAAAAATTGCAGTGCAGCATCTTAACCACATGACTTAAAAAATATCAACTGTACTATTTAAAACATTGAAATCTGCAGTAGTTAGGGACTTTTAAAAATCCTACAGCAGGCAGAGGCTCAAATTCTCTACTGGGATTAGGTGCTTAAATATATTTGAGAATCAGAGTCCAGAGCCACAAGGGGGGGTTAGGGATCCCCAGTGCTCAGTACATTGCCTAGCTTTCCCGAATGCTGGAAATAGGAGAAATCCACAGCATACAGTGAGGCCCCTGGGCCAGCATCATGTCTGGGAATGCATTATGCACAGCAGGGCTCTGCCTAAAGAGCAAGAAGAACTTGATGAAGAACAAGTCTTACTTAAATGTCTTAATCTGGATTTGAATATAGTGTCCTCCCTCAGGCAAGATTTTTCTTACTTTCAGCTGCCTCAGCCCTTCATTTCATGGTCGAAGCAGGAATAAACGATTTACAAAGTAGAAGGGGGGTGTGAAGTTGTTTCCCTTTCATTAAGTGGGATATGACTTACAGCACTCTCTCATGATGAGTGAAGACAAGTCAGGGCCCTTTTCTGCCTGTACGTAAAGGAATGTTTTGAATAGGAGAGAAGAGGGTGTTTTGGGGCATGGTGTCTTCAGTGCATATTTGAGCTGCCTCACTGCATGGACTAAGCCAGGTTGTTCTTTCTGCAGCTCACAGGATGACTTCGGCTTCTCAGACATTTAATTTTCCCCTAAATTGGCTTCCTGCTTCCCTTTTCCCCAGACTGTGGGGTGGATCAATTCTATGCCATATGATCCCCTTTTTCTGAAGGGCTCTGTGGCATCTTTTTGGTCCTGTGTCTGGAAGCACACCTAGTAAATGGCTGAACTGCTGGTGTTGCCCATCCTGCAATAAAAGCATGTTCAGTTCTGTGACAAGACCACTCATGAACGCTCAGGCATGCGATGGGAGCAACATGCTCCTCCCAACATTCACGTGTGTCCCTTGTGTGATGAGACGACACTTTGGTCACAAAGGAGGCATACTTCCCATTGTGCAGAGTAGGCAGGGTTAGGACTTACAGCCCAAGAAAACTGCCTGACCAGGCTGCGTGGTCATCCTGGACCAAGAGCTTTGCAACCACTGGTCTGTTGCAGGAGGTGGATCTTTTCTCAGATGTTGGGCTGTGAACTTGAGCCCCTGTGGCAGGAATGGCCATTGGCTTTGCTGTGGCCTGGGAGGGAGTATAAGCAGTAGTGGCAGGGAGGTCTTAATCCACCACAGCTGTTTGCTGAGTGACTCAGGTAAATATTTATAGACCTTCTGGCTTTCTAGTGGAGGTCTTCTTGCCAAACCTGATCCCCTTGGGGCAAGCTAGAGCTCTAGGATGATTTCAGCAAGGTTTCTAATAAATATGGAGTACATACTGGCACAGCAATCTATAATAACTTATTCTATGCCTTCGTCAAGTAATGGAAGAGGTCTTTTTCCAGTGGTGGCCATATACCTTGAGTAGTCATGTCCAAGAAAGATGAACAGGTCTGCTCATTACACGTAGTAGCTACTGCAGCAGCCCAGACCACTGAATGAGAAACCAAGAAAGAGAAATCTGTGTTACCCACAGGTATTTGTAATCTCTGTGGCTGAACTGAATGGTAACTACATGGGAAGAAGGTTAATGAGCTGAGGATGAAATGGCATCAGCAGTTAGCTGAGGCACACATGCTGGAGCATGTTGTTGTGTTATGTCTGTTAAAATACTGAAAAAATTCAGCTGCCAAGCAGTGCTGCTGAGACATGCTTTGAGGACTGCGGAGCTCCCTGTGTTCCTGCAGCAAAGCCCAGCATGTATCAGTCTTTTTTCCAGCGCTCAAGTAATTGCTGGCTTGAATACCCTCAGCATGAATGCATGTGTGGGCAGCCACTCACGGGGTGATGCTGAAGAATACAGAAATGATCAGGAAGTTGTTTTTTTTTTTGTCCTCTCTCTGCACCAACAGGCAGTATAATGTGGCATGATTCCCTACATACCAGCACTTTGCTGGCACCAGCATTTGTCAATTTTTTTTCCCCTGACTTTTATCCTTTAAAATCCTGTGATGAACTGATGAAGGGACTTGAAGTGGTTGTAGTCACCCATGTCAGATTCCTGGGATTTTCCACATTTAAGGATGCTAAAGCAGCAAGGTCTGTCTCTCAGTATGCAGGATGCTTCTAACTGCTTATCCTACTTGTACCTGCTTATCTCTTCCCCCAAAGGAAAATCTGTTTGGAAAGTGTACGCTGTCTTAATAAATCCATCTGCTATTATTAATGCATGACAAAGAGCCAGGCTGCTGCTTATACTTTTCAGAAGTTGTTGTGATGTGGAGTGGCAGCAAAATGCACAAAACAATTTTCCATCTGAGTCACTGGGAAAATGGATTAACGAAAGTGGATGCCGTTCTCATGCATTTAAACTGAGCCAGTTTTTTCTGCTGCTTCCCAATCCTCTAAATTATAAATAATGCTGATATACCAAATGTTACCATCTCTCCAAATCATGGTTCCCTCCACAGTCCTACTTTAAAATTTTGGACTTCATCAGATTTAACTGTCCTTTAATCTCTTTCTCACATTTTCCAGGACTCTGTTCTGCAAGTATTAGGAATTACGTTAGAGTAAAGATGGACAGAATGAAGTTTGTTATATGGCTCTACTCTAGCTAGGAAATGTTTGCATCTACAAAGAACTTCACAGTCAAAATCAATCCTACAAATTATAGGAATATTTAAAACAAACAAAAAAGAAACCCCAAACTTGACTGTTCAGATTGTGTTTTGAAACACAAACTGCAAACAGGAAAACAGTTAATAAGGGACACCCTTTAGGGAACTACAGAAAGGCACAGAAATCTTTTTAAAGTGGCAAATTAAAACGCATAGTGTCAACCTCCACCCTTGGAGATGACACAGCAGGTCCTGATCATTTGGCTTGCTGCAGCCTGTTAAATGGTAATTTATCACTACAAGAATTCATATTTGTAACTTGATTCATGGCATTGATAAAGCTGTGGTCAGCCCTCCTGAAATTGTTGTCCCCAAACTTTCATCAACTGCCTGTTCCTGTCCCCTTTGCATTTACTGATTGCATGCCAGGCTATTAAACAAGCATCTTTGTAATATATGGAGTAGCTATCCATAGCAGAAATACTTAACTAGGAGGAGCTGTTTGATCCAACTATCCACTTGCTGGGCTGTGTGGTTGTAGTACAAGGTAAATCACGCCACACCTGCAACTCTAATCACAAAAGGGCTAAAGGGCCACAGAAAGTGCGTATGAACACAGGACTGCAGTGGCCACTTCATCTTGTGGGGAAGTAGGTGATGTGGGAGCTTCTCTGGTTGGGATTCAGGGTCACCAGGGAGGGTGAAACAAGGTGAGGTGAGAAATGGTGCTGTCAGAAAGAGCAGGCTTCCAGAAATAGCCTCATGGAAACTAAGGCACTGACAAATATTGGTACCCTCAGGACTATTGCCGTCTAAGGTATTATCCTGAAAAAAAAAATCATTTTTTATCTTAAATGGCTAAAAGGCAGGATTTTCCTAGCTCCTGTGATGCCTTTGAGATCTAGTCCTTGAATCTTGCCTCTGCTTATAGGCACCTGGATATCTTAGAAAATCTGTAAGTTCTCAGTTCAGTAGGGTATTTCTGTGCATGGCCAGCTTATGATGGCACGGACTCATTGCTGAAGCCAGGGGCATGCACAACAAATTCAGGTGTGTGGTTGTGTACCGTGGGCTATAGATGGCAATCATTTCTCCTATTTTTGAGTGCCATACATTGCAATGAAGTTTTGATCTGTGATTTTACCTTTAGGAGACAATCAATACTTAATAAATAATAGCACTTCAGAAGTGCTAAAAAAGCACAGTTAGTCATATGCTGATTGCATAAGTGTAATTTTGCCACCTTTTTTATAGCATCTTAAAATCTGTACATGAAAGAACTCCGTGATAATTTGCTATTGTATCTAGTTTTATACTGGTAAACTTTCTGCAGAATGATTTATAATGTTACATGCTACCTGCTACAAATTTTGGTAAAATTAATTTATCCTGCCTTGATACGGTTAACATTTTCAGTATGAAGTTGGTTATTTGCAGCGTTTTCTTTTAGCAAGGGGCAGGTGGTGCTCCAAGCACATAGGGAACGAATTTCAGGCAGAGTTTGGATTTGTCTTTTTAGTTGTAAAATATAGTGCTGGATCACCATTTCATGAGCAAATGGTTCTCCAGACCCGTCCTGCTCACTTGTTTTCGATTTTCTTTAAAGTGTCACAAATTCATTAGCTTAAAGATATAAACTAAAGTGACTGCAGCTCTACAGGAAAACAGGCAGTGTTTGGCCTCAGGGCAAGTATATGGGATAAAATAGAGGATTAAACATTGTATGGACATTGTAGCCATATAGGGCAACACATACGACTGAGAGAATTGGGCTTGTTCAGTCTGGAGAAGAGAAGGCTCCAGGGAGACCTTATTGTAGTCCACCAGTATCTGAAGGAGGCCTACAACAAGTCTGGGGAGGGACTTTTTACAAAGGCCTGTAGTGATAGGACAAGGGGTAATAGGTTCAAACTGGAAGAGGGGAGATTTAGATTGAAAATTAGGAGGAAATTCTTCACTCTGAGAGTGGTGAGACACTGGAACGGGTTGCCCAGGGGGGTTGTGGATGCTCCATCCCTGGAGGTGTTCAAGGCCAGGTTGAATGGGGCCTTGAGCAACCTGGTCTAGTGGGAGGTGTCCCTGCCATGGCAGGGGGGTTGGGACTAGATGCTCTTTGAGGTCCCTTCCAACCCAAACCATTCTAGCATTCATTCTATGTATACAGGCAGTAAGTACGTGTGTGTGTGCAGCAAGCAGAGCATCTCCAGGGGCAGTGCTACTTCAGGGGCTCGGTAGGCAGGGCAGGACAACTCCTCGGGGAGCGTGGCATGCCCCAAAAGTGGTTCCAAACCACCAGGTGACAATGGCAAAGGGGAAATAACATGCCTGCCGGGTTGAGGAGCCACTGGGTACAGTAGCACATTGCTAGCAGCGTGTTATGCTCTTGCAAGGTAAATGTGGTGGTTGCGGTTTTTTGTCATTCCTATTAATTCTTCTCAAAGCAATTGTTAGAAAGCACCAGGTAAGCAGTTAAAGTAAATAAACCCCCCCCTTTTTTTGGCAATATAAACATTTGTTTTGCTCAAGTTTTAATGAAATAATGTCTTCATTCTTTTGGCCATATGCCTCTTTCAGTCTGTTAGTGACTAAGCTCTGCCTCTTGGGGTTTTGTTGCAGTTTGCTTTGTAAATAAAAATAAAAGGGGAAAATGCCCATTACACAAAGCAAAAGGTATGTAAAATACAGGGAGCTACTTTGTTTACTACCTTTGCCTTTTTTTAAACAAATCTTCCTTTCCGTATTGCTTTCCATATATGCATGCCCAGAAGAAACTTGGTCTTGAGAGGTATAAGTAGCAACAGTCTTGAGCAGATCATCTGAACCCCCTCTACCAGCGGCTCTCAAATTTGAGAAGGGATGTGAAACTTCTCTGGAGGAGGGAAGAGGAAAAATAAAAAAATCCAACCAACTTTGTACATAAAATCTCTTATTCTGCTACAGTTAAATAGCTTAAGAAAGATAACAAATCTAAAAAGCAATAAAAATTGTATAGGAATCCTGTCATTCCTTTTGCTTAGATAAATAATTGGAGAAAAGTTAGAAAAGAAGAGGTTGAGGTAAAAGGTTAGTTTTCACAGTGCAGTCACTAGTGAAGTCCTGCAAGGATCTGCACTGCATAACATATTCGTAAGTGATCTGGAAAAAGATGTGACTGGCAAGGAGATAAAGTTTATTGATGTTCATAAATCAGGGTAGTAAATAATAAATAATAAATCAGAACTGTCTGTAAGAACCACAGAAGGACTTCATGGGACTCCATGACTGGCTGTCAAAATGGCAAATGAAAGTCAGTTTTGATAAGTGTAAAATGATGCACATGGGGAAAACCACTGCTAACTTCACATATAAAACTGTGGGTTGTATTGCCCATTGCCACTCAGGAAAGAGATCTGAGAGTTATGATAAATGGTATTAGTTTTTACAGAGAAAGAGCTAATGAGCAATCAGAAAATACCACTGTGCTATTACACAAATCTCAGTGTGCCCTCAGCCTACATAGGCTCCTATAGTACTCCCATCTGAAGACTTATGTAGCAAAATAGGAAAAGATTCATGGGAAGGCAACAGATGTGATTAAAGATTCCCAAATAGCTTCTCTAGAAGGAATGTAGTTTGCAGAGTAACCTAGGAAATCTGTCTTACTTTTAATTCTTACCATTTATCTAATATCAGAAGACTGATGACTCAAGGAAGGTGCAGTTCTATATTAAAAGACTTAAAGAAAAGATAAGGGCAAGATAAAAGCTCATGAGTGGCATGGAACAGCAGAGAGGGAATGATTGTTTAATGTCTGACCCAGTAGAGCAACCAGAGGGCACCAAAGTAAAAATAATAGTAAGAAGTCAGTTCACAATGAAAGGAAATTGTTCTTTGCATCATGTGTAAGTAAACTGTGAAACACTGATGCTGAAAACACTGGCTTCTGAAAGCCCCTAGAAAAATTAATGTAAGATAAATTAATCAAGGACTGCTAAATACAACACCCGTTTTTAGTTCAAGAAGCTTCTGATTTGCTGGAAGCTGGAAGACAGTTATGAGGAGGAGCTCACTGCAAAACTCGACTCACCTTCCACTTTCTGTTGTTGGATTATGAGACTCCCAGCCCTCGTTTCAGCCAGTGTGATCCTTCTGATCCTTAATGTTCTGTTCTCTTGAAAGCAACAGAACACGTTGGTTTTATAGCCAGAACAGATGGTTTTATAGCCAGGTAGCATGCAATTTCCTAGAACTGCATCCTAGCAGTTGTTGATTCAATATTGTCTGCATGCGGACATAGTTTTTTGTCTCTGTTACTCACTTCATACAGTCACAGAGTTTGCTTGGCTTCTGCACACTAACCTTTGGCAGTTACTGCCCTGGTGGTAAATGTTTTTGTCAGCTAGATTGTTGCCTTATGTAGCATCTAAAATTTAGGCTTCCTATCTGATCTGTTCATCTAGGTTCCCTCTATAGTGAATGAAAAAAAGAGGCATTTCCCAGTAACAATATTCTGAGATGGAGAGATATAATTACCCAATGTATTTTCTTTGGTGACAAGTTTGGAATAGGATGTTCCTACAGACAAACCAAGAAACCACAGTACTTTCAATGGGGAGGGTGAGAGAAAGGTTTTATGATGCTTCAGCGGGTGAAGCAGAAACCTGTTAAAGCTGGGATGGGAATAAAGACTGGCAATTCAGAGGGGAGAGGGGTGGAGGAGGATGATTAGAAAATTCTTCTACTGTCTTCACTGGAAATAAAAGAAGTCTTGTATTGTGTCAGCAAGCTTTACACTGATGAGGTTAATCACCCTTTGGACGTAATTGTTCTCTCCATTAACTTCAGAGGCTCGTGCTTGGCTTAGACCAGAAACACCTGTTTTAGAGATATGTTAGCTGCAATTAATCACACCTTTACTGACACTGGCCTCTGAAAAAAGTCATGTCAGGTGTTCTGACTTCTGAGTCACTTCAGCCACTTCAACAGTTACTTTTGTAGTCATAGAAATCTGTTGAATCTTCATTTGATTTGACATTTGGAACTACTTTTTTCTTCCTCCTATTTTTTTCCAGCTTTGAAGATTGTCATTCTTTGACTCCTGGCTTGCAGAGCAAATTTGCTTTCAGATTGCACTGATCATCTGCTTAGTAAGCCAGATCAGTATTACTCCTGAGTAGCTGAGCTGAATAATTTACTAAAGGCAGGATGACTGCTTCTAAATCGTGCTTTGGAGGTGTACTAATTGTTATGCAGATAGCTGCCAAAGTTAGTTCAGCAAAAGATCTGGTTGGAAACTCTTCAGTATCTCACAAAAATCGCTTGCATTTCCAGTAGAGCCAGTGACTTAGTTCTCATATCCTTGCTCCATTCAGATTTAAGCTAATCATCGTAGATTTTGCCAGGGACACAGGGAAGAAACCAGTCTCAGCTTCACAAGTCTCAGTTTGTTGGCCTTACTTAGCCTTAAAGTCTTTGACTTTAAATTTGGCAAACAGTTATGTGGTCACACCAGCCAGTTCCAGGATAAACATAGGTCTTGTTTGACCTTTCTTTGTCCAGCATTGTAACCCTTATTAGAGTAAGTGGCTTTCTAACAGAACTGGAGAATATGGGCTTCTGTTAAGCTCTATTCCCAGAACATAAAGACTGAACAAGAGATCTGGCCTCTACTTCCCTCCCAGGTGCTGTCTTTGCACCTTACATTTCATGGAAAAAAAATGTGAAGGTTGACAGTGCCTGGACTTTGCCACTGTAGCTTGTTGGAGACAGGACTGTTTTAACATCCTGGCTGCCTTCCTCTGGCAATGCCCTTTTCTCTTTCAAACAGTGGTGCAAGTTTTCTGAGACTTCCAGATACCAGTAAAGCTGGGGCTTCATGGGTGTTGCCTTCTCCCAGGTCTTTCAGAGGGGAAACTTCCTGAGAAGATAAGCTGTAGTGTACAAACTGTAGCTCCTAGTTTTTCTCTACTGAAAAAGGGGAGAGCTTTGAAATACCCTCAGATAAATATCAAAGCCTTGGTTAGAGTTTGGGAGAAAGAGGAAAAAACTATAGAGTGTCTAGAAGGAGAGAAATAAAATGCCTCTACAGCTCATCCATAGATACACCTGGATCTAATGATCTGGGGCCGTGTTTGGGTGCCACTCTGAGGAAGGTGGTGTCAGGCAGTGGTACAGACTGTTAGCATCTTTGAGAAAATCACAGCTACAAGGGAAACCCAGTTTGATGACTGTCTTTGGCAAGTTCCCCACAAAAGCAGAGCAGCTGCTGCAGTGTGTGATTTGTGACTTCTACCAGTTTGTTACTGAACCTGGTTCACGTGGCTCCCTTCAGCAAGGCCAGAAGACACGTGCTTTGTGTTTTATCTACTTCAGTGCGGTTGATACAGTTGCCTAATGGTGCTTTGTGTAATTTTTTCATCAGCACACGTATAATCTTCAGCAGCAGCAACAGCAGGGGTAGTATGATCAGACTCTGTGTGCAGTCCTCTAATCATATTAAGCAATATTTACATTAAGCATAGAATTCTTAGCCAGGTAAGAACGTTGCTTTCAATGTTGCTATGCTATTGCTACTCGCCATTCTTAGCTCACAGAGCATTCACTGCAGTGGTGTTATGGCATGTCTTAAATGGAGCCTTTTTTGAACTGTCCATTCACAGTAAACATGTGGAAGTATGCTGAAAGAACGTTGTGTCCATCTGTGCATGCCTGCTATGTAACGCCAGCAGAGGAAAAGCTGCACAGGGATGGGAGTGGAATGAGCAGCTCCAGGACCATGAGCGTGGCTTGACACTGGGTGTCTCCCGCCGCGTGGCTCTGGGACGGGGCGCTGCGCCTGGCCCAGCACCGCCAAACACAGCACATACCGAGGTGTTCCTACAACGGAGCTGCAAACTTGCTGTCCGTACAGAGGAAACACACCTAACAATTTTCGGAAGAAATGATAGGAATTGTCTATTCGGTGCAACACAAAACAATGGAGACAAGTGTTGCTAGGAAAAGATGAGTAGGCACCTACATTTTAGTCTGACGCTTAGGCCCCCTTCCCGTAAGCAGTCAAGGTTTTGCTTTCCTTTAGCAGGACTAAGACCCTATGATAAACAGTTTTACTTCTTTCTGTCAACACTACCGACAAGGTAAACAGAACATGCACAAAATGGGGGCTCGAAAGGTGGTTGTCAAGGGTTAGGGTTGGGCTGGCCACAAGGCTGACAGACGCTCTCTGTTAACTCCTTAATGCCAAAGGGATGAGAAAGGGAATAAGGGAGAGAGAGGCTTATGGATTGGACAAGAAAACTAAAACAGCTTTAATGAAAATAATACCAATAAAAGGAAATATATTAAAATATATTAAAAATCAATATAGAACCCAGCCTGCCTGCTGGGGGGGGGGGGGTCTAGATGTCTGTTGGTTCCAGATGAGGAGCTGTTGCTTTAGCCAGAGAAGGGTGTATGTCTGTTCCACAATCAGTGTCATCACATATAGCGCTTTCTCAGCAGGGAACTGAATGAATGTGAAAATCATCACTTGCTGAAAAAGGAGATGGCTCAGGAAAGAGCAGACATTCTCAGTGTACCCTGACAAAAGTTATTTCAGATTTATCTACCATTTTTCTACCTCTTCAACATATTTTTTCCCCCTGTATTCCGCACAGGTAGTTAAATTATTTTGTGTAGGGGGAGCAAGACACCTGACTATGGTGGCCGTGAGAGGGCAGCTAAGGGATACAGAGTGCAAGTGAAGTAGCAGAGCATTCCAGGAGGTGGGTCTGGCAAAGCCTAAATGCCAAAGCTGACTGGGGAGATTGCGTGTGGTCAAGAAATATCACTGCCCAGCTAAGAGAAAACTCGTGTGGGGTGGGGGATTCTGCAGTGGGAGAGTTGGAATAGCTTTGTGGCAATACTTGGGCTCTAGACATGAGTAGGCAGAATGAGATCAGTGGGAGAAGAATCTCTGAGCTACTCTCATCTGAGGTGATCTCATCATCACTCTTACCTACCAAATCATTCACAGCTACCTTAACATACCCAGGATTTGTCCCATGCTGTTTCTCATTTTAGCTAGGCATCTTGCCTTATTCTTACCAAAACCTGCTACTGGATAAGTGGCTGGTCCTCCCAACATAGAAAAAAAAATCAATATCCCTGGAGAAGTTTTCATGCATGTGTGAAAAATCTTCAGTATTTTCCACTTTCTGTAGCATTGCGCTGGCTACTTCAGAAGTTATACTTTGTATTTGTCTTTTACATTTCTTTCATTTCCACAGAAATGTTAGAGAAGTGACTTGGGGGTACAGTTTTTAACGGGACCAGTTTAGAAGCTAATCCCAGGTTCCCAGCTGCATTATTACAAGTGGAATAGTTGGCTTGGGATGAAAAGGGCAAGATCTATAGCTTCAGGCTTAACATCGAGTTTTCCTTGAAATGAACATGAATTTGGGGGTCTATAAAACATGCCCACATTGAGGAAACATACTGAGAATTGCTGGTGGACAGGAACTTCAGGGTGACTAATGAAGAAACTATCTGTAGCACTGGGATGTGTTTGGGTGTCACCTTTTTCAGACGGAATCCAGCTTCATCCAAGCCTCAGAGAGAGGAAGGAAGGAGGAAGGAAGGGAAGAGGTGTTCATCTATCCCATCGTCTCTTTATGGTTTTGATAAAAGTGCCATTGCTGAATCATATGCTTCCCTTTTTGGTCAGATGAGTTGATAAGAGTGAAGCTAGCTATAAGGAAGTAAATGAAAAGCAGAATGGAGATTAAATCCCTATGGGTGTTTATTTTTTTGCTCTTGGATTTTGGCCGCTGCTTATAGATGTCTACATCTTCTGCTTTTGTAATCTCTTTACTTAATCCTGGATAGCTGCAGGCTTCTAGATTTCAGAATTGGTCAAATTTTGCTATGACTCTTGGTATCAAATTCCTGTATTAGAACTTTGATGGTTTTCATTTTTGCTCTTCTCTGTTCAATTGTTCATCTTTTTCGCTGCAGGTATGGTAAGATGCATGCCCGCCAGCCCAGCGATACGGGGCCAGTACAGACTTCTGCTATTAGCATTCGCAGACTGGAGCTTGCTGTAGTCTGGTCCTGTATGTACCACAACCAAACCATTTTGCTAACGATACCTGCGCTGAGCTTTCAAATTTCTCAGAATGTTTCAGATCACACATCCATAACAACAGGAACCTTCTTACAAACCAGGTCACGTATAAGGCCTACTGGTCATCTGAGCTGCGTGCGCAGAGGTTTTAGACCAGGGAATTAAAACACCAGTGGCTGGATATTTATGTATTAGGAAACTGTGTATGAGTGAAGCAACAAAAACACCCAAAAAGACACTACTTACTTCAAGCTAGGAATTCAGGCTGCTTAGTCAATGGCTCTGCTTATAAACCCTTTTCTGGGATGCCTTATCCTGTTTTAAGATACGTTTAGCATTTTTTTGTTCTAGGAACCTTGTTTGCTCATGAGATCTTGACAATTTAGAACTCTAAAATCCCTGAAGTTAGTAGATAAATAAACAGCTAATTCTCCTGCAAATGTGTCATATAATTTTGTGCCTTCTGCAAGAGTTCCTTCCCAAAGGTTCCTAAGTCAGAGGGGAAGCTTGGCTGTGATAACTACATACAAAAGGTATTATGTATAGGAGTAGGAAGGCTGCAGTATTATTCACCAGGGAACCGCAGGTAGATTTTGATGTAATTTCTTCCACTCATGGGCGTTCATTGACCTTTCATCTGTGATCTGTCACTGTAAAAGGAAAAGAGGAAAATGCCACCTGGTGAGCTTTTCGCTTTACTAAGGGCTATGAAATCCGTCAATCCCTCATAAAGTGCCAGTTGGATCAGATGTCACAAACAGAAAAACTAGGGCTAGCACAGCAGATCCATCAACTTCAGTAACTAAATGCCACCAGCCCTGAATCACTATTATTATTATTATTATTATTATTATTATTATTATTATTATTATATCTTTGGCATAAATGAACATAATTCAAGAGCTTGTAAAAATCACATGGCACCCCTTTGGTTATTGTAATAAAGGGATAAAAAGGACTTGTTGGGTCTCCTACTTCAGTCTTCTGCCAGTGCAGAGAAACATGAGGGAGCTCCAAGGGTAGATGTGAGCAATACAACTAACTAAGCTGACAGAAGGATTCTGAATTCAGTGTAGTCAAACTGCAAATGCCACAAGACAAACCTGTTCAAATATGATGCCCAAGTAACTGCAGACCTGCATGTGGAACATGCTCTCCCTGCACTTCTTTTAGGTCCTTTAGATTCAACAACGCATGTGTGGAAGTGCCTTAGCACAGCAGGACCAAAGACATCTAAATCACAAATGAAAACATGTCTACAACTAAACGCAGATGATAGGTTTAGGGACACAGATTATTCTGTCATTAAGTGACTGTATGTTTTATTGATCAGTAAGGGTCATAAAAAGTGACCCTTAAAGTTATTTCTTCCTGCTTCCACTTCAAATTCTTTGACAGTTGTATTTTACTTGTATTTTTCTTTCACCTTATCGTTAAACGGTGGCAAAGACTAGAATGTTAATTTTAGTGTGTCTAAATAATTTATTGAATAATAGTAATATATGAAAATGAATCTGATATGCTTCTTTATATGAATAACATTCTGTTATTGAAATGTATTAATCAGCGCATTCCACTCCATCAAACCTAAATTTCTGGGGGAAGAGGAGGGGAGGAGGCAAAGAGGCAGTTTGGAAAAATGCAGTACAGTGGGCTGACTAAATCTGAATACTTGGTCTCTGAAAACGCAGATATCAGTGTAAATCAAATTATACTGATGAGGTACAGAACAGTTATATACAGTCATAATAACAATTTATATACCGTCAATATTAATAGCAGTGTCTGTTTGAGAATACAGTTTTAAAATAGGAACGTACAATTTTATTAAGTATAAAAAGACACCGTGCAGAGCACAATACAATATATTTCATCTTTAATTCTGGTAGTTCTCAAACTCCACTGTCTTAATTGACATTGTCACCAACGACCGCTGGATAGAATTACTTCTCTGTATAAAATGAAGCTTCTCTGGATGAATTCATGCTGTTTGGTTTTAAAAATAGAGTAATTTCCTTTCAATGGCTACTTACACCAATCAAACACTGTCAAGACTATTGGCTAGCCTGCATTTGGTTTCTAACATACACTATGATACTAGAAATTCTCCCCGCTTTGCTTTGCTTCTCTCTGTTTGAGAATAGATCCCTCAAAATATTAATTACTTCTGATTTTGTTCCCAGTTCACAACCAGAACACTGGTTCAGACCATTTCTACATTCCTCATGTTACTAACCTTCCACTGACACCAGCTGGAACACTCAAGGGTTCTCCCCTAAGCTCCTTTTCTCCCCCAGTCTTTCTAATGAAGCACAGAAGGTATGCTGAAAATTATTATTTTTTTAGACTTTGGGGGTTCCATTTACTTATTTTCCTGAAAGGAGATGGCATCTGTAGCCTTCCAGCTTTGATGACTTTCTTTGGAAAAGCAGACATGTAAACTTAAGAACTTGGTTATATATTTTGTTTGCACAATCCGACTTGGTTTGATTAAAAAAAAAAAAGTCAGAACTCTAACTTCAAATTGATTTAAATGATAATGTGTGAGTCTTAAAAGAAACAAGTTACACTTTCTCCTCTCTAAAATATTTAACATTAGATAGGAAAATAAATTAAAGAATACAGAAAAGCCGAGATTATGCCATCACAGTAATATCTGCCAAACAAAGCTTGGTCTTTTGCTAACATTAGCTTACTACATTTGCAATACATGCTAAGCAAAGACCCTACTTCTCTAACAGGTACATTCAGACAATATATATTTTATGGAATAAATATATAATATATCCAGTTATAGATTTCTGAGTAGTAACTATAATAGATACAAGCAATACCTACATTCAAAAATACAGTTCTAGGATTCCCTAACTTTACTACTAATAAAATTAAAATTGACCTAAAACTTTCTCACTCTGTTGATGCATAATAAAATATATGGAAACACCAAGAGTAAAAAGCCAATTGCTTCTACAAATGGAATACTTTATAAATATAGTAAATTGCTATTTCCAGAGGGAAAATTGGAAATTATAAACAGGAAGTTAGGTTAAAACAGCTCTACAATATATAGTACAAAGTGGCTATGAAGCATGATGTATGAGTTTGATGTCTGTGGCAACATTTTGAACTGATGTAGTTGTTCATTTCTGGAGACAACTGTAGAGAGAGGTGCTGTCCCCAAAAGCAGCCAATCTTGATCTCCTTAGAACAAAACTTTCACTGACAAATTTGTCAGAGTAAGGAGTGCAAGATTAGATCAAACAGAATTATGTGGAAGCCCTGGACTTCTCTGTTTCATAGGGTTTACCTATCATGCTGTTCTCATTAGGAACAGAGTCACAGGAGTACTGTGTATCTGTGACTGCCACGTGCTGAAAGGCCTTATCATGAAGGTACCCTCCCTATGGCTGTCTTAACTACGTTATTCTTATACTGCATGTTCTCTGGATGAATTCTGTTTTGTGTTCCTGTAGTTGGTTCCTTTTGCTGGAATACTGAAGTACAGCTCTGGTTGCTTGATTACTGAACTCTTGAACGAGGCTTTTTTTTTCTTGAGAATAACCTAGAATTAAAGAAACACATTTCTCAGAGCAAGCATAATGAATTGAAGGATTAAGTTGCTGGCTGTTTCTGCCTGCCTTTCTTCCACTTCAGTTTAGAGAAAAAAATTAAATCTGTAAAAGTACCTCACTTGCTAGTTGAAATACTTAGGTAAGTGAAAAAATGAAAAACTTTATGTGAGACTCTGCCGTTGGTACATTTGTCTCCTGCAATGGCCCTATTTTACACAGAAAACCACAACTTTCTAAAATGCTACTGTTTATACCTCCTGCCTGGGTTGAGGCCCTGAGGTAGGATTCAGATCCCTACTCAGAGCTTTTGTTTTCATCAACAAAGCTGGAATTCCGCTGGTCACAGGACAGGGGGTCTACACAGTAGGTGTTTTCCTCCAAATATCAACAGAGGTCAATGTCAACATTAATAACAATGAAATCATCACTGGGAGCTTCAGTTTCTGTCCATTTGGGGACTTTCTGAGTCACTTGTGGACTTTTACTGGTAGACACATCCTGTTTTGGGAACAACTGGTATGAGATATGGAGAACTGGGATCTAAGTCCTTGAGATGTGTTTCCTACTTGATTTCATTTGGCCAAATGGAGCATATCTATAAATTCATATCACAAACTCACTGATTTCAGAAAAATTACATATATGGAGAATCTGTGTACCTCATGTGTTTTGCCTACACTGGGAAACTTGCAAGCCTCTAGGAAGCTATTGTAATATTGCATGTCAGTCAAGAGTAAATGAAACACTTCTGACCAAACTGGAGATGAGAAGTACACACTTGAAGGTTCCCTGCAGAGAGTAACCATGGAACGAAGTTTGGGTTCCTCGTAGTAGGGAAGTGACAAGGAAGATACTTCTTCACCTCCCAGCAGCAAGTCTCAATGTTCTGTTGCAGAGTGGTAACAGACTAGTTGAAAATACATTAAACTGTATCTAAATCTGGTAGCATACTCTTACTTGTCATAAATGCTCCATTTTTTAATTAAGAAAATGTCCCCAGGAACTACAGGCTTCTTATGCAGCCATGCTTGCAGATAAGCCAGAGCTACACAGTGACTACTGATCTCAGGGTTGTTGGTTGGAAATTGGCTCCAGACTTTGTTAGGGCCTTTCACCTATTTCCAAAATGCATTTTTACTGGGACAGATTATGTGCTAATGTACCGAAGAATCAGTACATCATCCTCACCACAGTACGTGCTTGCCAGGGCCCTGAGGGTACCTCCAGGCCCATGACCATCCCCCTCAGGGCTACCCTCACCCTGCCCACAGCCCAGGACCCCATGTCAGCCCCCCAGGGTGATCAGCCCTTGCCCCACTGACACCACAACAGGGCCACTCTCAGCTCCCCAAAGCCCTGCCCTGCCTGGCAATGGGCCCCACCAAGCCAGGTCCATCCACCCACATCCCAGCCTGTCCACGTCCCCAGGGAGGTGCCCGATGCCTGGGCCTGGGGCTGCCCTCCGACTGCCCTGCTCCTGGATGGGGCTGGGACAGGCTCTGGTGCCCAGCCCTGCACTGCTGGACCCCCAGGAGCTGCTGGCCCAGGTGGGGTGCCGTCAGTGGGCTTTAGGGAAGACCAATGAATCCTCTCACCTACGACATATGGTTTTGCTGTGTGGTTTGCTGCTGTTGCTGCTGTTGAATGAGCAATTGCTGCTGTTGCCGGCGCCGGGCTGTTCTCAGTTTTTCAAAGCGAGCCTCCATCTCCTCCAGCACCTTGGGAGTGTAGCGTACCACCAGCTTGACGCTGTCCTTAGCCGCCTTCAGCAGTTCCACTGCCTTCTCATGGTGTTCTCCTTCCACACTCTGGGAGCAGGGAGAACAGATTTAATAACTAAAATGTTGCTTTGATCTAGAGCTCTATCCTCTTTTTTTCATATGAAAAGGCTGTTGGGGTTTTAGAAAGTTTCCACACCTTACATTTTCAAAGGACCATTAAGGGAAAGTGTTGAGTTAAGTATGACTCTATGTACTGCTGGGAATGTATTCATTTTCGTATTTTAAATAACCCAGATCTGTTTCAGATTGCATTACAAACCTAACTGCTGATCTGTGTGAGAAGGAGGGGAAATACTCAACAAGCTTTATGCAAACAAAAATACCGTTAAAAAAAACCCAAACCCCATAGAAAAAACCCAAACAAACTGTTTGCAAGGTATAAAAATAAAATCCCATTTAAATCTTAGTAAGAAATGAAGAAATTGCAAGCTTGCAATGGCAATTCCTTTTGTACACCCTGGCCCTGTTTGGATCCCACAGGGAATGACATGTGGTGACTCAGCAGCTGCTGAGCCCACTGCTCCTGGAGATGCCACAACCCCCATCCCAGAGAGTTAATTAATGGCATTGCTCACACACATAACAGCTATGTGATGCAGGTTCTCAACTGGAAAGAAACTAGTCTTTATCTGGTTAGTTTAAGCAATCAAACACTAACAAGTGAAACATTGCAAATTCTTGCTGAAGGAATATATATTTTCCCTCCCTTTCTGGAAAATGCTTTATAGTAAAATGATACCTGCTGTGAAATGAAAAGTATTCCCAAAGGGGCCCAGCCTCTGATTTCATGCTAACGTTGTTTCAAAAGTAAATTTCCAAAAGTGGGGGGTGACTGGGCTGTAAAAAGAGTATTTAATTTCTACCATTAAGTGGACTGACTGGAGTGCTTTTCAGACATATGGATTGTTCCACACCTTAAGAGAAAAGAAGAAATTTTCTAATGGTGTATGACTGCCCATGTGTTTTATAGGATATATTCCAACAAACAAAAGCAGCTCTGCACAGAAAAAAAATGCCTGCACAATAGAGATCTTCACAGGGATTTTAGACCATTTAAAAATCAGTAATTTTCCTCCTACATAAAATAAATCAAAGTTTACTACATGCTGTGTTTTAAAACTCTTATGTATACCATGCTATTTAAAATTAAACTATACCCATAGGCTTCCAAAGAGAAGCAGCAGCATTCAAAATATTTGATGTTCAATTCATGCTAAAAGACTAACTTAGCATCGTTATAGCAACTGTCAGAAGAAAAGTCTTTCTATTTTCATCTCTCCTATTTAACTGAGTAGCACTGTGCAAGAATAGTGAGTAAGAATGACTTCTGTTGTGGCACACTGTGAGCTAGAAACAATGATTTAAAAGTTTCAAAAAGTAACAGATAGACTTCTACATAAGTAGTATAAACAACACAATTCAAGCTTATCATCTTGCTATTTATCTTCCTTCTCCTGCTAAATATCCTTCAACATATTAATACAAGTCTGGGTCAACTGAATGGACTTACGAGTTTCTACAGAAATGTTAAGATGCTTTGAAAATATTAATGCAACTTAGAGAAAAAAACCAAATGTCGTTTCAAGTGCTGAAATAACTACCAGAAACAGAGACAACCTTGAAGTAAATACACATTTGATTGTTGAAATAAACTACTTAATGTTTTTGAACTGTATGTTCATGAAATTCCTCCAGTAGGTCTGCTATTCAAAGATCTTCAAGAAAATTAATCTATGATGACCAGATTTGTTAGAAATTGTGATTGGGATAAATTTGCTGAATGAGTACTGCTACCCAAAAGTAATTTGAAGAAAGAAGAGTTTCTTTACAAATATTTGAAAAAGATGACATTTTTTGTTGAGTAAGAAGCAGTGAATGTATCTAATGCTCCAGAGAGCTAAAATAAGAACCTAGAGATGCACAAGGTGTTTTGTGAAATTGCTTTAATGAACAAGTCACAGATACAAATGAAAACCTCGTCCCCACATTTGCTACCTCGTAACTGCTCAGTCTTACAAGAGGTGATCAAAATTAACACATACTATAAGCATCTACCTTTTATAACTCATCGCTTTGTGACTGGCTTTGATACTGGCTTTTGTAAACACCGTTCTCACCTTAAGAGGAACTGTATAAAATTTGGCATTGTTTCATTTTTTGCTTGTGAATCGTCAGTATGACACAGCATGGACATTCAGAGGAAACAACAGTGTATTCAGTGTTGTCATGACCAGTTTTGCTGTGGAACAGTATGAACTAAGAACAAGCTATGGACAAAAATTATAATTGCCCAAGCTACATAAAGTAGCTAAAATATTCATTTGCTTTCAAAGAGCTGGCTGGTTCTAACTGACATCAATAAGCAAGTGTGATTGTATCTGTTCTGTAGGGGGAGTAACAAAATGATGTACTTTAATACTTCATACAACTTAGTAAACTGCATTTAATTCATGATTGCCTGTTTTCTTCCCTATTTGCCCCCAGCCTTGTTCTTCCAGTTCACTGCCAGTATTTCCTAATTAGAAATGAAGGGTTTGACTTTGTTGCTATCCAGGTCAATGGAAAACTCCCATTGATTTGAATAGTAACGATACAGAATTAAGCCTAAAGCTCTGAATCATAACCAAAGAGGGGAAAATAACACAGCCAAAGTAAAAGATAGTGCTGCTAAATACTACTTTCCAAACGTACCTAACTCAGGTCATAACAACTACAGTTTTCAGCTGCTATTAATATGATTGCTGTACTTGCTTTTCACATCATATTTGCTGCTTGCATTCATATTTCCAAGGCATTACAGATGCTTCATTTGTATAGCAGTAGCTGCACAACTGAAATAAAGGAGCACCTTGAGTATGGAAAAGATCTTATACCAGCAAAGGAAGTTGTTTTGCTGGTTTAATTCTTCCACCTCTGCAAACCTTGAAGGCTGTGCTGGTGAAGGAGTCCCGCTGGTATTGGTCATGCCTGCACAAGGGATTTTGCTGACTGGATTACAATGGTTAGGGACATTCTGAGGATCTGAGACTCATGTTGCTTTAGAACCGCCCACCAAACATGGGCTTTAATAAATTTGTTTTGGAATGTATATATTTATTTAATATGTAATTTTTGATTACACTCATTTATATACACTTACATCTATATTTCCATTATTGCATTGGCAGATTGCATAATAAGGAGGGTGTAAAATACTGTAGAGACAAGAACAGCCGAAAAGACTGCAGATATGGTGTGGGGAAACACCAACCATTACTGTATCCAGGTTCACAGACTTCTTATAAATATAAAATATCCCACTTTCTTGCAGACAAAAAAAGAGAATCTGTTACCCCACAAGCTGAGACACAGAGAAGAATATTTCTATTAGGTATCTGTAAACAAATGCTTGGGTGACAAATTAGCCATTTTAAATCTATTCTGCATCCCCTTCTGTATCTGACTCACACCAGGTATCTGACAAATGCAGAATCGTTGCCAGATATGAACAGCCACCAGGAAGTGCCTTCGCTGAGCCATCTGCAGGGCTTGCTGCTTTCAATTTCCTTTACTTTTAGGGGGTGTGGGACAAAAGTATGTAACAAAATCCCCAGCACAATGAGAAAACACTGTTTTAAACATCCGGTGAAACAGCTCAAGAAACAGTGATCCTAGTCATGCTGGGATAACGAATCTGGATTCTGAACACTCAGCTCTAATTTTATGTTGATAATTATAAAGTTGGATAACCACCAACTGCTGAGCACAAACAAGTTACAGATATTTCATTTTCATTTCATGTTCCACTGCTGAGCCGTCTGTTGCATTGTACATACTGTATATTATTTGCTTTTCTCCAGCTAAATTAAGAGAAGCACAGAGTGAACCAGTCCCAGTGAACAATGTCAAATTTAGACCTTTTCCCTCCTGTCTCAAGCTGTCTGCAAACAAATTTCCACTTCTATAATTTTTGCCTTTTTACAAATTATACGTATGGGCTTAATTCAGCCTGAGATTGGTGTGTGAACAGTTGCTCCTAGGCATTATTTCAAGTATGCAACTGCTTTCAAACTTAAAATTCTTTTGTTTAGACTGAACAAAAAAACATTTCTGTTGCATCTTTGAATTAGCTTTCTCATGTGCCTACATGCAATGGGGAGTGTCATATTGTGGTTTTTTGCTGCATTAGCTTAATAATATATTCTAGAGCACATTCATGATTTTTTTTTAACACAGTATCACAAAATAGAGGTGACAACAGAGTGAAATTCAATATATCTTGACATCTGAAGGTTCACCACTTTCTTCCCCAGTATTTGGCCAGACACTGTTGACAGTAAAAGGATTTTTCAAGAGCCATCCATCAATCAGTGAATATAAACTCTTTTTATCTGCCTTCTTATTCACCTGTTGAAACAAGTGCTGAACAACAAAATTATTCGATCTACTTCCAATCAGTAAAGTTCAGGCAATTTACTTTATTAAATGTTCAATTGTTTTTTTTATCTTTTCTTTCTCATTGTGTACTGGGGAAAGCAAGCTTCCAGACCTCTTATTTTTCTTTTGAGAACATGTTAGTTGACAGTAAAAGTAGTAAAAAGCCTGTCTGAAGTATGGCACTGATATTTTGTTTCAAGAGAAAGGGAACAGCTATTGTTGAGAGAAACAGATGACAACATGAAAGCATGTAGGAAACAGCATTTTTTTCATTCTTTATGGGCTTGCAACAAAGAAGAAATTTAAGTTGGAAAGTCTTATACTTATGACTGGATTCAGGAATTGCTCCTATGTGCCTTTGATGCTTCTAAATACGAGGTTTAGATGGAGCTTTTGCATGAAAAAGGATTAAGTTTTCATTAAGAGAAGTGTAGGGTTATCTGAATATGTATGCTTACCATTTCAGTGCTTTATGTTCCCTTGTAAAAGGGAACAAAAAGCACAATGAAAGGCAGAATTTGACCTATATCATGTAGTCAGAGCCTTATTTTTCCTCTCTATTCCAACAGCCCTTTTATTTTTGCCTCCATATTGATATTCACAGTGCAACTACTGTGAAACACTCCACCCTAAAGTATTCACTTACATGAAAAACGACTATGTAAAAAATGTACCTTTTCACTGAGAATACATGCTCCCTTTATGTGTACATTTGTACAGCTGATTTCTCTGACAAAGGTTCCACAGCTGGATGAATGTCACTGAAATGTATCTTCCTGTGTTGGGTCTGGCTGAGCTGGAGTTGATTTTCCCCATAGCAGTCCTCATGCTGCGGTGCTTTGTGCTGGGAGCTAGAAGGGTGCTGATAACACACCCGTGTTGTGACTACTGCTGAGCAGTGCTTGCACAGCACCAGGGCTCTTCCCAACATTCTCCCCAGTGGGATGGGGTGGGCAAGATCTTGGGAGGGGACACAACCAGGACAGCTGACCCAAACTGACCAAAGGGATATTCCATACCATATGACGTCAGCTCAGCTATAAAGCTAGGGAAAAGGAGGAGGATAGGGGGACATCCTTTGTCCTCCAGAGCAACTGCTACACGTTTTGGAGCCCTGCTTCCAAGCAAGGGGCCAGATATCACCTGGGAAGTAGAGAATAAATCTTTGTTTTCTTTGCTTCCACATGTGGCCTTTGCTTAACTTTGCTTTTGTTTTCATTACCCTGCTTTTGTCTTGACTCACAAGGCTTTTTTTTATATCTGATTTTTTTCCCCCTTGCCCTACTGAGGAAAAGGGTGGTGGTGGGCAGGGGGTGATGGAGTGACAGGGTTGCTTGGTGGGCACCTGGTGCTCAGCTAAGTTTAACCCACCACACTTCCATTGCAAATCAGCATCAAATCTGCTTACTGAATTTCTTTTGATTTTATGTGTTCAAAGGCTCACTGAAGGTCACAAGACTACGCAAGTGCCACAGAGGCATCACTGTGCCTGGAAAGGGCTGTATGCCTCAAAGGCTATGAAGTGAAAGCACGACAAAGTCTGCTATTATGCTTTGCAAAATTATCAATTAAGAAAGAGATAGCTTCCTTGGAAGTAAAGCATGTGGTGTGGATTTGAAATGAAGCTCTTCAAGCAGCCTCCTTTACAACAGAAATTGTAGTGGCACAAAGTTGTCGATGCAGCTTTGCCTCACTGCACCACAAATGCACATTGAAGGTCTCTCACAGAGCTAATTCTCTTTGTTTCACGTGGCTGCATTTTAAATCACGGTACTAGAACAGCTGTGAAAAATGAAAATCCAGATGAAAATGAAAGCTCTATCAAATTTCCACATACCACTCCATTAACTGAAAGCAGCTGGTCCCCCCGTTTCAGCCCTCCGTGCCTTTCTGCTACCCCTCCAGGAATGATGCGAGAAATATAAATAGGTGAATTTTGTTCCTTTCCTCCCATGACATTAAAGCCCAGGCCTTCATCAGTCTTTGGCAGCTCCACCACTCGTGGGTGTGAATGGCCTTCACTCGCAGCAAAAGCAGCAACCGTTGCCTGGAAGAAAAAAACGAGTGATTTGGCTATGTAGGGAGAACACTGAAATACACTCTTGTTCATTTGCAGGAAGAACTCATTCCTGTGAAAATATTTCGCTATCTTACTCTGCCTTTTTCTGATTATCTGAAAGCATTTTAAAAAAATACTAAGTTCCATGCCAATGCTTTTGAAATAAAGGAATAAGCAGAGGAATAGAGGGTTTAAGTGACTTGTCAAAGATAATGCAGAAAGTTAGCAGCAGAGCCAGAAGTAGGTACTGGGAAGCCTGACTGCGTGGTGGTGAACACTTATGATCACTAGTGCACTTCTTCTTTGCCTTTTCACAGGGAGAAGATTAGTTACGTGGGACAAGATGATGTGATCTCTACTGTGTTCTCAGTTGAAATAAAATAGATGAACCGAATTGTTAACTCTCTGCTCTGCTTTCAGAGGTATGGAATTCTTTACTTTATTCTTTGGGCACAGGAAAAGAAAAATCCTAAAAGGCTATCCTTATTTTGAAAAGTTTAGTTTTTAACCATTACGAAATCTTGCAAACTAAATAACTCCTGAAACAGACATGAATTTTTATAGTAGAATTGGATCATAACTTCAAGTGAAAAATTAAATCTTAAAACAATGGAGTTATAAATCAATTAGAAAAATCCTAGATTGTTAATCTTACTCTAGCAAAAAAACTCCACATAACAAACTGTAAAGCTTGCATCCAGAAAAATATTACATCATACTTCATTTTTCACTACAAGTATTTTCCTACTTAGAGATCTTAGTAAGTCATTAAAGAAACATTAAGAAAATCTTTCATCCTTTCACCATGTGTTTGTAGTTCAAAGTGCTTGAAAAATTCTGAATTACGCAAATATTTTTTTGAGCATCCTAATAATGCTTAGGCTCTAATAGAAGCTAGTGGATGATGTGACATAATGGATCATTCTCAGTTACATGTTTTTGCACATGCAGACCTCGTCATCATGCATACATTTTATGTCAGACATGAATGCACTAGGAGAATGCAATGCAGACAGCCCAGAAATAACCAGGAAATATTGCGATATTGAAACATTGCTCTGTAACCCTGCTGTTCTATATGAATAAGAAATGAGAATGGCAAACACTAATTGGATTTCTCCCCATTTACTATACAACATAGCAATAATATCTATGTTTACCTGCAGTGCAGACTTATGAGGATTTCATACACACATAGCTCTATATAGAACCACAGACCTTACAAATTTACATTGTCCATTAACTTCCAATAGAAGAAGGTTAAAATCAGAAGAACAGCCTACAGAAAAGAATGGTGTATTTAGGAAGGAAAATACACTGCAAGTCAGTGTATATTAGGTTATTTGCTGGCTACTGTACAGCTTGCTTCTCTAATAGATTGCAGAAATCATTCTGTAGCACACTCCCAAACTTCACAGTCTGATACAGTTTTAAATTAAAATCTCTTAACATAAATACATAATGGTAAGATCTTAGCTCCATTAGGATTTCAGGGAGTTTTGTCACTAACTTCGGAAGAGTTGAACCATAAAGAAATATCACTAAAAAAGCTTTACGGCTTTTGCAGGTTTACCTGTTTTGCATAGTATCTGCTATACCACCCAGAAGATAGTGCTGAGTACAAAATGATAACGGGAAAAAGAAAGCCATGGTGGATCTTCCTGTTCGGAAGCATTTATCTTTGTGCATGTTATGAAAATACAGAGTATATTTCCTACTAGCACATAGAATGGGTTCTTTTCATGGTTGTGTGAATTCCCTTATAAAATTATCATTTTAGTAGTAGCAGTAATGTAGCTGTCATGGTCTAAGGACATGAGAAAGGATGTCTCCACATGGACAAAGAGACAATATATTTTTTATTAAACCAAGTAATGCATCAGAAAAAATGGGCTTGCGCTTGGCTGTGGAGTCTCTTGATCAGGCCATTTTTGTCACTGTTCATCCTTACCACTTGCTTAGTACCTACAGTTTTCATTAGTTAAAAGTGGAATTTTGACTGCTTAGTTTCTATCTCCCAGATCATTGTGTCCTCTCTGGATGAGCTGTATGGGAAAACAGTCCATTAAAATATTGGTTGTTGCAGGCAGACTTCTACAGAATGAACCAGTAGATTTGCTTTTGCAAAGCAACTTTTCAAAAAGCATCAAATTCCATAAAATCATTCTCTTTTCTTAAGCTACAGAAGCAGCATAAAGGTTGAAATTTTCCATTATGATTGTTACCTGGGAAGTAGCACTGGTTCTAGACTCTGGGCTGCCACTGATGTCTAAATTTTCTTACAGTGTACACACGAATACCTGAAACACACACGCGCACAGTCAATTACTAGGTCACTTTGGTAGCACAAATTTCAACAGATGCACATAGCCTACCTTTGCAGTGGCCCTGGCTCGGAATTCGGGGCAGCCATTAACAGTTATGGTTTCATGCATGTATTGATACACCTAAAATGTTCATGAAAATAAAATGAAATCAATTATAAAAGCAAAACAAGGACTTTATATTAACCCAGACAGGACAGCCCCTTTCCCTCTTAGGACTATGTTTCCTTAATGCTGTATTTATGCAATCACATAGTCAAGTGTCTTCAAAACTCGTGCATGGTTACGTTTACAGAGAACATCAATATGTACTTCTCATGACACTTTGCAAGCTTAACTGTACATCTTCCAACACAATTCCTCTCCCACATCTAGCATTCCCAAAACCATGACAGTTAGGTTCTATGTTACCAAAAATTGCTATCTCCAGACAACTGATTTGAGTGCAAATGATCTGATTTGATTTGAGTGGTGTCTTAGCCTCCAACAATGGCTTCTTTGTTCTCTGAACTTTCATATGAACTAAGGACTTAGGAGACTGATGTTGAAAAAAATATGTAAATCACTCTGTATACACATGCTGTGTGAAAATTACATTCTGGAGAAAGGTCATGGTACTGGTTTCCACCAACCATAGCAAGGAATGGCAAAAAGGGCTGGCAGCCTGGTAGGTCAGACATGGAAAATGGGTAAGATAGTCCTTTAGAAAGGAATTGTACGTTCACATAAATGGCATAAAATCAACACTGCCAATATGTACAACTTTCTGTGTTGTTTTTTTCTGGTATACAGTCCTTGCCCACTTTCTCTGGTCTTTATCTCTCCCTTTTAAACATCTTCAGTGAGGAGAAAGGAAAAGAGTCTCTCACACTGCCTTTGTTCTCTAAATTTGTCACACAGATGAAATATAGCAAAAAATGCCTTGATACTAGCTGGCTACTTTGAAGGCAAACTTAAAAAGTAAAAATATTTATATGTAACATACAGATTTTTTTTTTTTTTTTGAAAGACAAAGGTGAATGCAAACAAAAACCCCATTTTATTTCATTTCCTTTTAAAACCACCAAACCTAAAGAAGTGTTTGTATATGCCACCGATTTACTCTGGGCATTCTGATATCTATGATCAGGAACTTTGTCTTTTCATGTGCTTTATGTATGAGGCTGCATTCCTCAGAGAGAACCTTTGCTGGCCAAGTACGTTAGGTTTTACAGCAATCTCTTTCTTAGGGTCCTTGAGGAGTGCAGATTCAGTCATACTTTCCAAAATCTATTTACCTTTTACTGATTTGGTGATACTTTTGCAGGAGTGCTGAAACTTCCCTCTTTGGTACTGTAAATGTTACTTTGGAAGAGAAGGTGTCAGATCCTGTACTTAACTGGCCTCTCCCTGGAGGTATTTAAAAGACATGCAGCTGTGGTGCTCAGGGACACGGTTTAGTGATGGACTTGGCAGTGTTAGGTCTGAGATTGGACTCAGTGATCTTAAAGGTCTGTTCCAACCTAAATGATTCGATCACTTCATGATTCTATAAACAATGGCTTGTCCCATTGATAGGTAAAGCTTCCCCATACCCCTGTCCTGATGACTTGTTATGCAGTATCATAATGATGTATCTCTTCCCCACTGAGCCTGTTATTATAAAACTTACACACCGATGAACATATTGCTCCAAATATCCAAACAGAATTAAGACGTGTGGCTCATTTCTGATCTCAGTGGACAGACATAGTGGTAATCAAACACCCTTGAGTAGTAAAATGTTCAGAATGACAGATCCTCAAACCTTTTTAGAATGATATCATACACAAGGGAAAGGTAAGAAAGCAAAGGAGATAACAAATGCAATTAATTTTTGTGAGAGACCAGAACATTTGTCTGTGAGAAACTGAGATCTAAAATATGCTAAACACTGTCAAAGTACAGCAAAAAATGTATTTGTCTGGACTACTGTCAGCACGTAAGTCATTTTAGGACTTAATTGGGCCAGTGCAGAAAACTGAGACAAGGGGAGCATGCACAAAAGTTTCCTGCTTTCCCCATTTGAAATGAAATCCTACTTCCATTGGTAAAATTGACATTGACCTCAGCAGAGGCCAGGATTTTGCCATTACTTTTAAAAATATGGAAAAAGAAAGCTCTTTATAAAGCCTCTAAAGGATCTCTGGTTTGTTCTATCTTTGTACTGGATGATGTCATCATAAAAATGGGTTGATTCTACATACTCAGCATTGTCCTGCACAGATCAGTTCAACGTTTATTGTATTATGTTGTAGGACATACTCTTATATGAGAACAACTACTACATTGTAGAGGAAGAATACTGTGTAACTGCAGTAATGAATCATTAAATATTTGTTACTTCAAACCCTATACCGTATTGAACCACTGATAGTGCTGTATTTTCTTGATATCTGCAGGTCCCCCTTCATTTTAAAGCATGGGAGCTGATTTTACCTATCATTTTTGCTTGCACAGCTGTAAATGCTGTAAATGCTGTGGCTGGCTATAATGTCTAAAAGCATATATTTCGTTATTGAACTATTATGACACTAAATTGTTTTGAAAACAAGTCACAATAGTTCAGATGCAGGAACAGTTACTAAGAAGTTCTTTAAAAGATTAATTACTAAGGTAAAATATCACAAAGGTGAGCTGATAATGATAATTCATGTGATTATGTGCTAGGTTTGATGTCATATTGTCTACATCCTATCAGTATCTACCTGGTAGGCTTCATAATATCCAATGTCCTGGTAGCTTGTATGCTGGTGAAGGAACAAACTCACTAGCATATGTTTAAACCAATACATTAAAAAAGAATCAATGGACTCAAAAAATTGTGAAAAATATGATCAATAATGTCACATAATTCTTCTTGGCTTCATTTGTAAATTCTCAATGATAATAGATTTAAAATAGTGTTCTGCAAAGAGTTATTGGTGATCGTAATATCTATGGCACCGTTCTTAGGAAAACAAGACTCGCATGTCAAATCTCACTCTGTATAAGCAACAGATGTGACCAGTCTTGAATGTCTGCTTGAGGCATCTGTAAGTATAATTATCCAATTGGACTGTTAAATCATGTTTAATGTAATTTGAGTTTTAAGAAGGATAAAGCATACACCTACCTAACTTTCTTCTTCTTAAGTCAGTTTAACGACCATACACAGATTAACCGTACCATCAAGCCCCTTAAACTATTTGTAGAGTTCAGATCTAATGACTGTTCATCCTAGCAATGCAAAACCACCACAAAATCCATAAATAACGGTTGTTTGCTTGTAGTCACACTAACCCCTTTATCTATGCTGTTCTCAGCACCACCTTAGCCATGATTTGTGCACAATGAATCCATTCTGCTGCCTCTTCTACGTACACAGAACTGATAAACTGAAAATCTCTTTGTTCTCAAACTAAAGAAGGTGGCATTTAAATCCTCCTGGAGTGGAATATAGCTTCTGTTTCAATCCATTGTATATGACAAGTAATTGAAATGGTTTTATAAAAGCTTTGTTTTCAGTACCTACTATTATCTGTACATCTGATTACATTTTTAACATACAGAGATTCTCCCAAATTGAACAATGTCATCCTTAAGATGTCCTTGTAAGAGCTTCTGTAGATCTCCTTATTTGGACAAAATATCACTCTGTACAGAAGAAGACAAAGGTACAGAATTTAATTATGAGTATTTGAAAACCTCTGTTAGGATATTTACTAAGGAAGTCTTTTAAAGCAGTGACCTTTGTCGACCATGACAGATGAATCATTTTGAAAGACATCATTGTGTAATATGAATGAGTTGAGAAAAGACAATTAACATATCACAGAATTACAGACTAGTTGAGTTTGGAAAGGTCCTCTGGAGGTCACCTCATCCAACTCTCCTGCTTAAGCAGGGCCACCTAGAGCTGGTTGCCCAGAACAGTATCTAAACAGTTACTGTATAATTTGAAAAAGAGCCGCATATTTATTTTTGTATGTACAGCTATTTCTTTTTAGAGTGTCTAAAAGACTTTAGTAAATGCTGTTTGCTGACAGACTCCATCCATACCCAGTCTGATGGTCTAGTGCTTAGGGAAAAGAGTTTTCACAATTCATTAATAATAGAGATTAAATTACAGGTGAAATGTCAATGTTTCAAGAAGCAAAGCTGTAGCCGTAAGGTACATTGTAAAGTCTCAGATAATTTCCCCCCACAGCAATTTCTACCAAGATTGTCAGTGTCTGTACGCTGAACGTTCATTGGGTAAAAGCATGCTGCAGACAGGCATTTGTTCACACGGTTCGCTCTCATTTGGGCTGTGGAGCTAAACTTGGTTGTGTTTTCTCTTTCCTGTGGTGCAGAAAATACAACACCCCCATCAAGAAATACTCCCGAAAGCACAAATACAGATCTCAGACTTTTTTGGCTTCTGCAGGTAGTCTCCTCAGACACCATAACCTGAAGTTATTTTTCCACAGTAATCAAAGAATACAAAAAGAGCGAGGGAGGGAAATTACAAGTAGAAAATCTGAACTTGGAAGTGAATCTTGCTGGCACAGAGAAATGTACATTTTATTACTTCTCCCAGCAGGAGCTGTAGTGAGTCAGATGCAGCAGGTATAATTGTTATGATGATGGTCCTCGTCCCCATGCATTCAACTGGGAGGCAAAGCAGCTGGTTTAGCATTACTGAAGTACAGAAGGGGGACTGCCTTACAGGTACTTTAGGAGCTAGCTTCTTAACAAAAATTACTCCACACAGACTCATAACAAAGCAGCACGTACTGCGCTGGCCTATTTAAGTCAATGTGAAGCTTTAGGAGAAGGTCCAGGAGTAACAGTGCACTTAGCGGCCTATTTTATAAAGGTGGCTGGAAGCAGCATTCCATTTACTACCTGAATGATGCAGCATATTTTTCAGCTGAATTCTTGAAGTTACAATATAATTAAACAGATTTTGTTCCATTAACTTCTGTAAGAGGTATTCAATGCTTCATGCCCAATGAAATACTATGTAATTCTAAGTGCAGCTATACCCACAATAATGATGGTCAACTGACTTCAGGACAACTTGGTCTGAAAACCAGAAGGGAAGACGCATGAGGCAGAAATCATTTTACAGCAATGAAGAAGTGTTCAAAAAACCCCGCAAACAAAACCCTGAACAGAATACACTGCAATCCAGACCTAAGAAATAGCAGGCCCAGATAAACGTAAGTTATTTCCTGCAGCTGCTGAATTCAGACAACTCGTAGAAAAAGCTGCTTTGTGACAACTAGTCTGTATTAATGAGCTATTTATATCTGACAGAATGTGGTCATTCAAGGTTGCTGGCGTTCTGCATATTTCTACATGGTAAGCTTTCATTAGCCTGTGAGCATTTACATGTTTGCATCGGGAAAACTGCTGGTGTCTATTTTCAAAATGAAACATTTGTATCATTTTCACCATTGTCACAACAGTCTCCGCCTGTGAAGTAACACTGCATGGATGTTACCCTGTGCAGCAGGGATGCCAAACCGTTGAAAAGCTCAGACCTGTAAATGAAACTCAGTCTCATTTAACAACCTGAGGAGATGAGACAGTTTGAATTTCAGAACATGTGAAAGAATGTTGGCTTTTGCATTTTCATGGAGGATATTTTATTTAAAAGTTTCCTTCTTTGGGGGGGTGGGGGGTTATGAAGGAAAGTAGGTCAGTTGTACCAAAGTGAAAAAAACAATCCAAGTCTTGATGCATTATTAAGCTGTCCTTAGGCAGTAGGAAAAAAACAGCAGATGCCTGAAACATTATTAGAAATAAATTAAGTATAATCACTGTAAGGGCATAATATTTTAATTTAGGGTGGAATACTTTATGAAGGCTCCAGTTAAAATGCCAAAATATTACTTGCTCTAGCATTTTTTCTTTTTTTTTCTGTGTGGAAAAGGGTGATGCTCACTCTGCTTTGACAGAATCTCTGTTGCTGTCTGAAAGCTGAACCAAGTTTTAGTCCCTGAGTTCTTGCCATATGAGGCTGCACCTTTCCAAGAAACAACCCAACAGGGGTTACAGGCTGGGGCCAGAATCTCTTCCCTCCCTTCTGTGCGAGCAGAAGAACACAGCAGATGTACCAGGAAATGCATGCTGTCACGTCCTCTGCACATATTGGATGGCTCAGTTGAAATACTCCTGGTGTTGCTGTTAGGACACACAAGACCTCTGCGTGCCACCTCTTCTTCCCTCCAATGACGATTCTGTCTGGAAACATCACACTGATACTGTAAAGTAAACAGGAATTTGCTTGGCATCCTCTTAAGAATAATGAAAGCTAGACTTTTATTTGCAAATAAAAATTACTTCTATAAGGAATGGAAAAAATATGATTGGATTATTTAGTTTATTTCATGTCCCTTACACACTGTTGTACACTCTGCTCTAAGTCAATGGCAGCTATGGTCTGGTATCTTTGAAGACAACATTATAGGTGTCTCAGAAATTGTATGCTTTGCAATCGCTAAACCTTAGCAAAATACTGTCCTAAAAGCCTCTTTTGCTGCTTCTACTGCAATATACAGGGATCAAAAGAAATAGCAACATGTGTGATTAGTTAATTCCCATAAGACCACTTGGAATTCATAGCTTGGAATTTATAACTCTCTCTCTTAGACCTCCGTGCCAGTTACTTTTGATTTCAAAAATATGCCAAGCATTAATAAACACTGATTTCCTCTACTTTATCAGTAAGTCTGTATACACCGTTGGGGCTGCTGTATGCAATAGCCATATTCCAAGCTTTAACAGAATTGGCAAAACCTTGCAAAAATCAGCACCTGGATGAAACATGACACAACCTGAGCCCATCATGCAAGTTCATCTCAAGTGTTCCTAACGAGCTGAGAAGGAAACTGCTGATGTTTCTTGTTTTAAGTACCAACAAAAAAATGTAGGTAAAATGGAGTTTTTAAACAGTTTTACAATCTCTTTTCTTTTCTGAAGGCACAATTAAAAAGTGGAGATTGAGCAGCATTTCTCAGTATTCTCATCAGTGACGTCAGTTAAGCAGAAGCAGGGGGATACTGAGGCCTCAGAAAGGCAGAAAAAAGTGATGCGGCAGCTTCCAACAACCTGTCAGCATAAATATTCCTCAGTAGCTCACCTTGCTGCTGATTTCTCTCAAGAGGAAGAAGCAGACTTGAAATGAACTGCAGCAGAGGTTATTCTGTTTATCCTTAAGAGTTTTATGTAACCAAATATGACACTGCAACAATAAACTAAAATGATAATGTGAGGAAAACAAAAAAGGTGCTGAGATGCACCACCAATGTCCCACTGGAGTCACCTTCTGCAGCACACGCAACTGCTGCTGTGTGCAGAAGTAAGAACATCACCTGAGCACCACTCACCAGAGGGTTTTAGTAAATATAGTGCAGCTATCCAGATAAACTGTAACATGAATGTGATATGTCATTGCTTTGCCTCTACGAATCACGGGACTCTTGTAGCACTAAAATATTTATCTTTTGTGAAAGGCACAGCTACACAAGCAGAGCACAAATGCGAGTAGATATATAGCCACCAGCCAGCTCTGAAAATTGATCTTTAATTAAAATCGATGGGAGAAAGTACTGATTAAAGACCAGTGACACAGTCTGGTCCCAGATTCTGGGGTACTACATCTGTGAAATCAATGTATTTAGCTCTAGGCAGATAAAAAAATGTGACAACAGCAGATGTTTTAAATCTCCTGCAGTGAAGTCATGGAAGTCATAGGGACTTGGTAATTGCACAGAGACTTAATAATGCCTTCTCTCAGATAATGCTTGGGCAGCTTAGTAAATTCATATAATTGCCATTAATGAAGCCCATCTGCTGAGTGACAAGGTAATAATTCCAAAAGTTCTCATTCATGCCATCCAGGGCTTGCAAGCAACAGAGTAATGCTTCAACCACTTACGGTAAAGTGGTAAATGAAACTTCATTGTTTTTCAAAATTTGCATAATTTCTGGTTATATTAACCCTAAAAAATAGCATGTATTTTCACACAGTAGGGTAATTTAAAAAAAACCTAAATCTGTTTTTACTGGTAACTTAAGCTTTTCTGCTGATCTTTCTCAATGCCTAACATGGCACAGTGGCAAGACAAAAAGCAGGCAAGACCAACTTTTGAGATTTTTTCCTGCTCCACTTTACACACATTAGAAATTCATCTTTCAGCTCCTCATTATAAGTACAGTACTTGTAACCAGGAGAGGGAAAGCAAAATGCTGTAAACTATTTTGCCATCTTGTCATCTTTGAATGAAGCTAAGTAATGCCCTTTCCAAATAGTGATGGAGGCACTCATTTAGTGGAAATTTTAATCTATATTTTATGTGACTTTTCATTGATGGGACAATCATAGAATGCACTGGGTTGGAAGGGACCTTCCAAGGTCATCTAGTCTAAACCCACTGCAGTCAGCAGGAATAGCTCTAACTAGATCATATTGCTCAGAGCTCCATGAATGTCTCCAGGGATTGGGTCTCCACCACCTCTCTAAGAAACCTGTTCCAGTGTCTCACCACCCTCATAGTGAAGAACTTCTTCCTAATGTCTAATCCAAATCTACTCTTCTCTAGTTTAAAACCATTGCCCCTCATCCTATTGCTACATGCCCTTGTAAACAGTCCCTTCCCTGCTTTCTTGTAGGCCCTGTTTCAGATACTGAAAGGCCACAATAACGTCTCCCAGGAGTCTTCTCTTCTCCAAGCTGAACAACCCCAACTCTCTCAGCTTGTCTTCACAGGAGAGGTGTTCCAGCTCTCTGATCATTTTTTGGTCCTCCTCTAGACCTCTAACAGGTGCGTGTCCTTCTTGTATTGAGGACTCTAGAGTTGGACACAGTACTCCAGGTGAGGTCTCACCAGAGCAGAGTAGAGGGGCAGAATCACCTCTCTCAACATGCTGGCCAATGGAAATGGTAATGGAAATACAATGATAATGGAAAAGGGATGGAAAGGTACAGCAAAAGATTCTCACTAACGCAACGCAGCCCCAGAATTCAGATAGGCTGGACTGGTTCATCTGACACTATAATTCACCCCAATATCTAGAAAAAGATAAAAGGTTGAAACTTTACAATTAGCAGCCGGCAATGCAAATTTTAATGAAAAGGTACAAATCAATCCATACGTAAGCATGTGAAAATCTGCATGAATTTGGTGAATTTGCCCAATTCCGTATTTGCTACTGCATGAGTGCTAGTGCTAAATTATGGTGCAGTAATTCTGAATAAGGTATCTATCTGAACAGCAGACCAACATGTAACAAGGCAGCAGATTAGCCTAAGGAGAACTTTGCTTCCCAGCCAGTGTAATGGGGCATCATACGAATATAACCATACTGCTTTGGTGACCTGAGTTACAAATCTGAGGTGGTAAATCTTGCTCGCTTTACTCATATGAGTTGCCCTATTGCCCTTTTGTTTATTAATTGCCTTATTAGTAAGTCTAACATACCACTTCTACTTAATTCTGACCAACACCTCCGTTTGCACGGGCAAATGTGACAGCAGGGGACGTTTGATGTCAGGCTTCCTGCTGAGCCTTAATCACAGTTCTGTGCTGTGAATTATAGCGCTAAGTCTTCTCGATACATACATTTTTCTTTTTTTTCCAAAGTTGCATCTTGTAATTTAAGAACTTCAAAAGCTGGTCTTGCCCTGCGGAGATGAGAGACTGACTGGAATTGTATTTCTCCTCCTGTAACGAATATGCAGCTCCCAGTGAAAATAAGGAGCAATGCAGGGCAGGATTTGAACTCTGAGGCTGCCGTCAGTGCAACCAAGAGAGTTTGGCCTGGTGGACCTCTATTTTTACAGGGAATGGGATTCATCAGGCAGAAAACAATGGAACTCTGCTTTCAGAGGCTAGGTCTGGGAGATGGAGGAACAGCATTATATTGTAAACTGAACAAGCAAATCTTAAGATTTGCTTGAATCACAACGAAACCAGGATTTTAAATGACTCCTGCATTAAAATCCTAAATGAATAATTTTAATAAAAGAATTAATGAGAAGTTTTGCCTGAGTCCAGCTAATAGCCAAGTTGTTATAATTAGTACAGCCCTTTAAAATGCAGTACACCACCATACTGGGATATCTGAAGTGAACAGCTAAGGGTTCCAGCCAGCCTCCTGCCGTGACACCCGGCATCATGGTAAAGTAATGAGCACGGTATCACCAGATTCAGCTTTCACCACCCAGCAGCCTTCTTCTGGTTCCCTAATATTTGCAAAGACATATATCAGGGCTAATAAGGAAAAGCACAGGTAGGCAGCTTGAGGAAATGACAACATAATAACACATTGCATATCAGCAGCACTGGGATTCTAGGCGTTCAGACTGCTAAGGCAGGAAAATGAAAATTATTAATTAAAGAAAATAATTCCAATAGACTGACTAGGCTTGTTGAACTATCCTACCTAACATATAGTGAAAAGATGTTTTTAATATTATAGAACATAATCAAATATATCTCTGAAGTAACTGGGGGGCACCCAAACACCTTCAGAAATGGGTCACTGTTCTGCCACTGCCATTTTTTTGCTTGTAAGTCACTAATGGTCTTTAAATGTCCAGGATGCTCTGTCCACAAGATAGTTTTTCAGTAAGTTTCAAAGTTTTAAACTACTGAAGTAGAAACTGAACTATTTTCAAAGACAACACGCTGTTCCACAGACCAATTTTATACAAAACACACAACAGTAGACTATATTGTGTTGACTGCTCCTCCTTTTATGAAACAGTTTTCAGCCACCTAGTCCTGCAAAATTGTTCTTCTGTGATGGCCTGATATTTTGGTGGGTGTCATATGGTAACAGAAGGAAAAAATAGTTATTTTTGTGTGTCTGGTTGCCATGCCATATTTTTATAAAGACTTACTTATCTGATTTCTTTTGGTATTGATAAATGTTTCACCATAGGTATTTACCAGTCAGATTTTCTTTTCATTAATATCCACACAGAAAAACATTAATCTTGAAATAGAAAATGGAGTAGCGGAGGAAGGCTGGGAGGAAAGCCAGCTACACTTGAATTTTGCATACGTGGCATACAGAAATAGAAACTTGAGAATCAACCTGAGAGAAAACTTCTGCTCATCAGGAGATGCATAGGTTTGATTATCAAACTGTACCGTTACTCTCCTGGTGTTTCAGCACCGATTACCAGATGTTAACAGAAAAGGAAATTCCCATAACCAATAAGGCATGACATATTTCCTTGTTGATTCACTGTGTTTTGCTCAACAACTTATCTTCTGTGCCTACAGCTATTTAAGGTTTCTTGCCAGACCAGAAATTCACCTTGTCTTACAGTTCTCATTACTTCCTTTTTACTGACTTGCAACAATTAAAGTCCCTTTACCAATTCAGGTTGCCAACTTTTATGTTCCATGTGAATATACTGTCTCAGTAGTTCAATTATGCATTCACTTTCACAGCCTTCCCCTGCATCTATTCCAGTAACCCCCTGGGAATCAAAAGACTTTAACATAGCAATAGCTTTGCGTAAACAGCAAAAAACACAAGGAAGGGTAAAAGACTTAATGGTAAATGGTCATCTTTGGCCAGGTGACAAGGCTACAGAAGGCTAATTAATCTTCATGTAGCTAGGGAGCTCTTGAAACAAATAATTTAAAAACACAATTAAATTTTTTTTCAAAACTCAATTTTAATGTGACCAGACTCCAGTTAACTTGTTTTCTGGTCTAGGGGTCTTCAGGTGAAAAGGAAATACTGAGGCCATTATATAATTCAATTATTTCCACGATTTTCAGAGCTAATACGTATTCTTGACTAGTGCCAGACAGAATATTTCAGTTGGTGGTACTTATATTTAGCTAAGTAAGAACCATTAATCACCATTTCCTGACATAGCATCCTAGAAAAATGCCGAAGTGCTTCTATTTAAATTTCATTCACTCAGTCACTTTAAAAAGATTTATTTCTATGGGATGTTAGTGTGGGGATTTGAACTGGTGAGTTGATTTACTAAGTAAGTTTGCATAAATACAGTTCATTACAGCCGCTTAATAGATTCCTACACATTAGATTGTAATTTGTATAATCTAATAACATATCTCATACTTTTAAAAGCTAAATGATCATAGAAGTGACCTCCTGCTTCTATAGTTAAGAAATTCCTACTTGTAGAAGGGACAAGTCATAACTGATCAAACTCAGCCCAATACTGAATTTCTCTGGGATATACTTTAACAATCGAACTCACTGGAGAGTGAAGTGTCCATAATTTCTTAGACTGGAAAAGAAAATGTTTCTTCTCCGTGATGGAGTTTATAGGACTACAGGAGTCAGCCTTAACCTCTTCTACTAGATTTTCTGGTGAAAGAATGTTAGGCTCAGATCTTGCTTTATACAATGAACACACCACACTGCAGATCTGAATCACTGTATACATATAATAAGCAGTCTCTTCCAGAATTTGCATACTAATACAAAGCCTGTCACTGCTCCTCATCCCATTTTGATTACTCCTACCTACTGCTCACACCCCAACTGCTTCACTGTGTTCTCCAGGAGGGCTCTTGTATTCCAAACAACTCCCACTTCTCTTGTTACTTCCAACTGACTGCCGTACCTTTGCTTGTAAGGTCAACAGCTTTTCTCCTCTAGTCTGTGTAGGTGCTGACAGAGGGAATTAAAAGCTAGTCACCACACTTTCATGTCTTGCACATCGGATAAGAGAAGATAAACAATGGGAGGGAGCACTTGTAGGGAGACTTCTGCCTAGCCTCAGCTGTCTCAAGCTCAAATATGCTCAGAAAAAAATGTGCTGTTCAATAAAGTAGCTATCAGTGTTTCACAAACTCCAGTGTACATGATGGACAAGCAACAAAGGCATCCTTGATGAACAGCAAGACTCAGCTCAGGTGTCTTCTAAGCCCTTGCTGCAGTGCTTGGAGATGTCTAACAATATAATGTGACCAAAATACTCTGTGCTTTTCTTTTTTTTTTTTAATGGAAGAAATTATTTTCTGCAATTTTCCAACAACCATTCAACCAGTGGGAAAAAAAAAAGAGTTATTTGCCAAGGACTTAAAGTGAGTAACTGAAAAGAGGAGCCACATGTTGAACAACATGTGTATGTGTCATTTCTCCCACTCTCTAAATGAAAAGATTTGTTACTGGGCCTTTTATATTTGAAGATTTCTTCTAAAAAAAGGCTTACACACATAGTGGTGGATGACAGTAATAATTTTCTAAGGTGTAGAAATTTTGTTCTCTCATAGTGATATATTAGATAGGTTATACATATAATATATTAAGTATTTAAAAATAAATAGATGTTCTTGTTTATGAAGTTGGTAGAATTGATCTAACTGCTCATTCATCATCACTCACTTCTTGTGTGAAGCTCCAGGCTTCTTGAAGTGACTATTATTTGGTTGTAAGAATCCAACAGTCAGTCACGTGCAGGCTGTCTTTACACAACACTCTATGAAGACCTTTTGGGCCAGGGAGATTATTTTTGTCAGTACTTTCAGTTCACTGAATTGAGAGTGCATTTGCCTAAGCCATTTTCTTTCTTCCTAGGCTCTGTACCTGTTTCAACAAGCCTTATGTTTCCTTCTGCTAAGACTATTTTCCAGAGATGAATATAAATTTGGTAAGATTTTGTTGATGATGCTGCAAAGATTGAAAGTTGCCTTTAACAACCAGAGTACCAGCCTGTGCTATCTGAAAAAACAAAAACCAACCCCAAACAAAAACCCAGCCCCACAACTCTTCAATGCTCTGTGATCAATTAAAGAAGCATTTTGTTGGTTAAATGAAAGCACTAGTCAGAACATCACATTTTCAGGGTACATAGTGCCATTATTTATTGTTATTAAACACTCTTCCTTTTAAAAAGCCTTGAAAACTGCTATTTAATTTAGTGGAAGCTTCCCTCTGGTTCTCACATTGAAGAATATATTCCATAAAATAAGATGTGTTGCATTCTGCTTATTAAACTAATGTCTGTTCCTCTCTTTCTGTCTTCCATCCACCCAGGAGTCCACTCAGTCAATGCGCTGCTGTTGCTTAGTTATCAAGAGTTCAATTCTGCTACCATCAAGGGAACATTAGATTCCCCATTGATTTGAGGGAGGGTTAGTTCCAGGCAGTAGACAGATAAACTCAAGCAGAAGTTCTTAACAGACTTTCTTACAGGGCATTTAGAGCTGCTTCTGTCTGGCAGGCTAACAGCACTCAGTTTAGTAGGTAAGAACTCCGATACTATGTTGTATTAACTCATGGTTTCTGTCTAAGAAACTTGTACCAGAAGTATTTTTAATTTAACTGCTTTAAAGCTACTGCTTGTATGCATGTAGAAAGAGAGGTGCTTCTTCTCTAGCTTGACTGAAAGACAACATCATTTATCTGTTGGGCAGAGCTCTGGAAGGCCCTGACCACGGCTGGCAGGGTAACGATCACAGTTCTTAGCAATCTGACAAGGATTTCTGACACGTGGAGCGAGGCCCACTGGGACCTGACCACTGACTTCAATGGCAAGATTTCTGTTGGCTTCAGTTAACTTCAGTGCCTGCACCATTTGTCTCTCACAGCATTCTGATTTTATCAGCACATCCCTCTTGTACACCTGAGCTCAAAGGAGAAGCATTTAAGCTTGCACTGACCCAACCTGGCATGTCCCCATATCCCAGCATCGTGTTGTACAGGTTAGCACAGACTCTGAAACAGCATGAGCAGAATACTAAAGTACTAATTAACCATCATTTCTCCTTAGTAAGGCTAATTGCCTCAGGCTTGATGCCTTGCTGACGCAACTGTTGTGTGTCTGCTTTTCAGTAACGTCAGCATTCTGCATGGTAGCAGGCAGCAACAGACACGTCTCACATCCATCATCCTTTACACAAGGTACTCCTGGCTCCTCCAGCACTGAAAGGCAAATACACTTTTGTTTTCAGGAGGGGGATGTTATTCCAAGAAATAACTAAAAATATCAATTTCATACCTCTCTGATAGCTGTACAAAATTCACTCTGTAGCACCTTCTTTAGGGACTGCAGCTTGTGTACTGGTACTTCTCCAGATTCTTGCAGTTTCTCCAGTAACTCAATCGCTCTTGCAACATCTGAGTGGGGAAAAAATAAGAATACAGATCAGTGTAAACAGTGACTAATAAGTGACTAAAAGGTGCACTCGGATGGTTATTTTAAATTTAAAATAAGCTTTACCAACACACGCTGTATTAATCTTGTGTTATACCAGCCTCAGCTAGGCAACAACACTGCTGTTCAGAGATCCAAATCTCAAAAGCATGGACAAACTGTGCATGTACAACAGATACACAAACAGAGGTTCAGTCATAGTTGCAAACATTCTTTGTAACAAAGCCACCAGTTCTAAAAGGCTAATCCATATTAGCAGGCCTAAAATATTTCTTACTTTCTGCATAAGAGAAAGTAGCACAGGAACAGTATGGAGCCTTCTTTCAGAAAATCTGAAAGAATGAAGCTGAGTCCTTATGTAAGCACCCTCAGGATGACAACACCTAAGAAAAATATTTGATCTTTTCATCTCATAAATCTAAATATCAAATAGTGATAAAGAGTTTTCTAGAGACAAGTAAAGTTTACTAGGGAAGAATAGGAAGTCTGCTGGAGAACAGTAAATGTGTAAGGCTCTTACCTAAGTCTCCAAAGACCTGATCTGCCACAAAAACCCGTTTGACCCAGAGAAATACATGGAATAATATTTTTGGTAGCCTGAATTGTCCTTACGCACCTGTATATTTTCAAGGGAAGGACTGAGTTGTCTCTGAAGAGCAGTTCAGAGAGCTTAAGTGAGTAGCCATATTGTGTGGTTAGCAGGAATCTGGTCCAGTTGAACAGTGCCTGTACCCTCACTCTCATATTTTTCCTCTTTAACACTAGTTCCTAATTTACATAGTTATTACTAAGATACATAAAAAACCCAACAACCCAACCCAGGAGATGCCCAACAATCCTTTATATCTGGGGATATAGGGGTACAAGAAACAGTGACTGTCCTCATGGAGGCTAGCCTAGACAAGCAAGAGACACAAAGACCTATATGCATGAGTGAACTTAGCGATACATAGCCTGGTTAGTCTTCAGGATGACAGAGCTTAAACAGAGGGTTTTCTCCTCCTGTGTCATTTAATGCTACCTTGCAGCTTTTTCAGTAAAACTACTGGTATAGTTGAACCTGATGCTGCTGTTGTATTGACTGCGTGGTCATTCCCACATCTTCCAGCATCTTTTGCATAACTACCAGAGCCACTACTGGCCAGTTATCACCACTCTACTAAATATAGGTCTGTATCCTAGTGACGAAATGAATGCATAGCACTAAATGATAAACCAGTATTTGTGGCATTTTAATTCTGTGCTTTAGCAGCACAAAAAAAAATAAACACCGTCCCCCCAACCACACAGCTCCACAATGACTAAAATGGCTAGAAGCAACCTTATATAATTCTCCTTTCTGATGACAAAGATTGAACTGTTTGTGACTGGGAGATTATGCTAATTGAAACAATTCTTAAAATCCTTGGCTTGTAGCTGAGCTATACTGACCAGATGTCTTATACAACAAAGACATAAGAATTTTTCTTGAAATAGAAAAAAAATGACAGTAGATGAGCTGCAATAGGAATAAAATCATAAATTTGCATTTATAAGAAAGTAATTATTATCCAGCTGCATCAGTGTTAGGAAAAGAGAAGATGACACCTGAAAAAATTTGCAATTAAATTAAAAGAGGCAGGCAACTGATCAGAATGGTAGGTTGTGCCATAGTAGATTAACACCCAAATAATTCTCAAGCTTTTTTTACAGGCACCTGCCAAAAGACAGCTATAAAGATGAGAGGAAGCATGGCAGACAGCACAGGGTGTTTCTTTCAGAAAGATGCTTCCACTTACTGGGCTGTAGTTTGCATTGCAGAGCAGTCCTGGAGTTCATGAACTTTCAGATGAAACTAACCCTGTGTCCAAAGACTGCACCTGTACTTCATCTCAAAGCAGTGCTTCAGCTGCTAGTGGGCATCCAGTTCATGTCACTAGATCACAACTAGTCTCAGACAACCTCTCTGCACAACGCACACAATGTGGGTGTGATTTTGCTTTCTTGATCTGCCTGTTTCTCCACTCCACACTGTCTGCTGGTAGAGACATAGCCAATATCATTCAAAAGGGATCATCTAAGAGACAGAGACATTGGTGTGATGGGAAACAGAAGTAGTCTGGAGAAGCAGGTTTGTCATCCACATGTACAGAGATAGCAGCTGAAGTTGTATTTGCAAATAAAAAGGAAAGAGATGATGTGGAAAAGTCCCAAGAAAGATCCCCCTAAAGCACTTAATCAAGTGATGATCAGAAGGCTGAGAGGAGATCTAGGAAATAAGGCCATGGAAACCAACAAAAATGAGATTCTAGAAAGAAGAATAAGACTAATGGCAGCTAATACATCAAAGAGGATGGTTTTGAGATTTAAGAGGTAAGTGCACTCTTTAGCAAGAACCATTTCAAGGGAGTGCCAAAGGACAGCAATACCTTAAATAAAACACGATGCAACAGATGAACATGATTGTTAATGTTCTCAGTAATAATAGCATGACCACGATTTTCTAACAAAACTATTGAAACACTTACCTTGGAATTTTTCTTTTAAAGTCTGTATCTGCCACCCAAGACTTGAATTTAGCTAAATACTAAACTCACACTCTGCTCTTAGTATCAGTTGATGCAAACTGGTATGTCAGACAGCACAAAGCAATTAGATGGTTTCTGAAGAGACCTGAACAGCCTACCACAGTAGATCAGATAAGGCCTCTGAAATTCACATGATACACAATAGCTATTCAGATACTCTAAATCAGACTGGGGTCTTTTCCAGTGTTAGTTCAGGTAAGTTTTGAACTGTCTTCCCCTCTCACCAGCTATACTTGGAGAAGGTCAGTGCCACAGGTGGCAGATTGGTTGCTATTCTGCAGTGGCTTAGAAGTTTCAGCACCACCCCAAATCACCCCACATTTGCTATGCTCCTGAACTAAATGACATTCAATGACAATTTTGTACAGATTGAGAACTCTCTTCTGATCCAGGAGGAAACACAAATAGCTTTAGATACATTAATCATCTAAAAGAGTTGAGTACAAGTCTAAATGCTTCCCTAGCGCATGGACCAGACTCTAGATGATAATTAATCACTTCTAAAGTGATTATAATACAGATGATAAATTCATGTTCTGGTTCAAAAGTCTGGCATGAGTGTTCAGTATGTAGTCTCATAGGCAAAGCTGGTCACTCAGTTGTTGTTGTTTGCCAATACTTAATTACTTAACTTTGTGATTAAGACGTGGTTGGGGGTAAAGAAAAAGCAGAATATCCTAAGAGCATTCGGATTTTCCACACCTCAAAATTCATCCAACATGCTAAAACACATGAATGCTGCTGTCCAAGTTCTTGTTTTCATTTATTATTCACCTATCGTATCTGTTAACAATAAGCAGTCTTCTTTCTCTTGTCATAATTAGGCCCACAGCTTGCTCAATTTGGCAATGACTTGTGGGATATTGCTCATAGTAGAGAGAATATAGAATAATAAAGAGCTTTATGGGATAAAATTACGGAATGAAAATGAGCCATGTGTTCAGGGCCAAAGCTGTTTGTTACCAGCTGATGCTTTGTCAGGAGCAAAATATAACAGTTGGTACAAAACAGAAGATTTTGAGCAGACTAAAAATGTATAAACATGATGCATAAAATATGACCTCATGAAACAGGCTGTATTTCCTTCCATTAATAATGCTGAAGGGGAGACTTGAATGAACAATTGCTTTAGGACAGGTTAAAAAGTTACATTCATCAGTGGATGAGAACTTAAGTGATGCACAGGCTTTCTGCTGATGGATCACTCAAGGTGAGTTCCAGATAAAACTAAAGTCAGCGCTTGCTTAAAGAAGTGATATGACTGGCAACGAGGAAGACTTTAAAGCTACATTGAATAAAAAGCATATAGCAGAGAATCCACCCCTGTTGAAATCAATTAGAGTACTGTTGTATGTTTGAGAAGAATAGGTATTTATTCCTCTGCTGGGATAATTTCCTTGTCCCCAGTACTCCTTTGATTACAAATCTAACTAGCTTTGCTTGCAAACATTATCACCAAGGAATTGTTCTTAAATACCATTTTCTTACATACTTGTGGAAAACGCAAATTAATAGTGTGTGTGTATTTATACAGATACATGTCTAAAAAATAATTGAATTATGTTAAAAACAGTTATGTTGTAGGTAAATAAAATACACTTGTTTTTTATTTCTGATTTGTCCTTCCTTTAAGCAAATATATTTTAAAAACACAACTTCTGAAAAGGATTGTTTTGCCTACTCTCAAACATTATCCAAAATATAAACTCCACCATTATACTAATGTTAAACTCAGGCTAATGTCATTGAAATCTAACTTCATTTCCCACAGCTGTATCCCACAGAAACTGGTGGCAATTTTCAGTAACCATGTGGGTAGAATTATTCCTCTGTATTCTATGAAGCGTCCACTGTAAAAGGAATATGCATTTATTTCCCCCCCTTATTATACCCAACTCTAAGCATACCTTTTTTTAAAACATATTTTTCTGATTTCCTCATATATATGCACAATTCCTTTCTCTTCCATTCTCTTTTAACATTCACTTCCCTTTTTGTCTTCTCATCATCATGCTTGCCTACAGCCTTTCAGGAAATAATACTGCTTCAGTGTGGTGGGTCACGTTACCAGTGAAGCACAGAGAAGGCAGGGAACCGTGGGTGGGTGGAATGCATTTTATCAAGTGCACTCATCAAAAAAAAGCATGACTTTCAGAAAAAAAAAAATCTTCATCTCAAGTGTTCTTTCTGTATTTTCATTTGAATGAAGTTTGTATTGCCGGTAGGACACAAGCAGGGGGTTTCCACAAAAACCCCAAGAAAGAGAGGAATCACTAGAACATAGAACTGGCAAGATACCATACTGCGATACAAGTGGAACATTCCCATGCTATACTAAATGAAGTTGAATCATGTATACATAGCCATATAGTATAGTGCAGTTGAAGAAAAGGTCACCGGGCTTAGTTATCACTTTGTTCAGTTACAGTTTTCACTTGCCGATTTTTGTTCAAATGGCTAGCAATGCACAATGTAGACTGACCTGTTTAATTTGCTAGATGTTTTGAGAAGTAAATGCTATTTCCAATAATTTGTAATTCAGCCTTTACAACTTGAAAGCAAATTATGAATCCACAGAAAGAATCCTGGCTGGTCTGAATTTGGTGCTCTTTCACAATACTGTTAAAATTGGGTAGACCAGGCTTCAGCGTTTTGTGAAAGTTGTCCAGTATGGAGTTTCATTCCAGTAGATTTTGTGCAGGGTTTATGTTTCTTTCAGTTTAGTCAGGTTGAAAATTATTAGGAAAAATGTAGCAAATTATTTTAGCATGCTAAATGTGTCCAGCTTAATACCAGAGTAATTACTGAAAAAGAATGTACATGCATTCTTTATACTGCAAAAAGTGAAAACTCTTGTGTATCTACCAGTGTCTAACCTGTCTTTCTTGTGCTAGTCTATGAGTGAGTTGGTCTGCAGTCCTTATAAATATACTATCCTCTGATTTAAGATACTATTAGGCAGTTAAACAGTAGCTACAGTAGCTATAGTTTTACTGTGTAAAACTAGTTCGGGTTTAAACAGTAATTACCCAGAAACATAGTATTTCTTTACTCTCATAACCACTCTAGAATCATGTTGTACAGTTTGTTAACAAGACATTAAAGAACAAATTTCTCATCTTCTTGAGGTCTTTCTATGCCTCATTCCTGTTAATTCTGGAGACCTTCACTGCATTAGTATGCCGGTTACCAGAAAGGGTAAATGTGCTGCATAAACACCGCCCTTCGGTACCTCAAAGAGGTGGAACGCCACTACAAATTGACACAAGGATACTCAGTAAGTCTCTGAAATATTCATTAGCTTCACCATTGCATTACAGTAAAATAATCCTGGTGATTTGCAAGCTCTGTTCTGTCATGCTTGAAGACCTTTAATTAGGCTGAAGGTGAAGAATTTGCATGACATAACAGGTCCTTATAACTATCAGTAGTTTTTCATTCCTCCAATACTTTCTTTCAGGTTTAGTTATTCCTTTAAGCTCATGAGAATACCTTCCAGAATTCTTAATGTTGTTCTGCCAACTTTTTATCATAACTCCCAAAGCCAACATGGGATGCTTTATTATATTTAGCAGGCTTCTCCACACACTATCAGATGATAGCAGGTAATCAATGGTTAGGCAATTAGAAATCTGTTGTGATTAGCAAAGTTCACTCATAATTCATAAGTAGTATCCCTAGTACATTGTATCAAACTATTTAGGTGACTTCATGGTCAAAGCACCAGCATTGGATAATTTTCAGTGTGTATCTTTTGAGATGTTTCAGTATTACTAGAGCTCTGCTGTGAGTCACTGCTTTGTACAACCTGGCAATTCTTACTCTGGTGTCAAATACCAGATTGTCCAATATGCTTCCATTCACCTTTTTGTTTCTTTACTATCAGCACAGTGCTCTCCTGAAATACGAAAGCTCTTCCCTTAATTTAATATATTTATTTAATCTAATCTGGAGATTTCAGAAACACTGCGACAAAGAGCAGCCTTTTTTTCCCATTTAAATTGGTATGTCAGTGTTGCCCAAAATTTCATGCTAATCAGCAAGCGTAACGATGTACTTCACCATGGTAAATCAGACTCGATGTGCAGGGAGCAATGAGCTAAGCTGTTAGACAACAGCAATATTACTGAACACTTTACAGTGGGTACCTGTGGGGTCTATTCAGATTAATTATAGCAAGAATAATACTACTAGTGCTCTCATACCCTACTTTAGATGATATAGGTAGCAGTTATAGACTTAATGCAGTGTCACTTTACACTCCTGTAGTTAAACATTACTATGAATGCACAAATAAATGTAACAAAGAACAACCATACAGAGCTCTCATGATTCATCTTGTGGTGAGGGTTTCAAGCCACCACGCTTCTGATGCAGACATCGACAGCTCAGCGACTCACCCTAGATTGCCATTACAGTCAATGAGGAAAAACAGACACTTTGAGGCTACAATTCATCTGACCTATTTTAGATGAGATGAATCATACTCTGGGAGTGCCTGTTCCCTTTGTTGACTATGAAGGGAGACTAGATGATTAGCTCAGATGCAAATGCCTGCATCCCACATATTAGACATCTATATCAGTATAATGAAACCCACTCTTACTGTCCAGATACACAGTGAATGACTCATGCAAATTTATCTCCATGTGGTCCAGGAGTCACCGTCCTTCAGAACAGTTACATTTGACAAGAACAAAAGCAGGCAGGCCAGTGCATTTTTTTAGTTAAAGCTTTTAAAAATGCCTCAACCAATGATTTTAGGGCTTTTTTTTCTTCTTAATGTATGAGAAAAATCAACCATGAAATATGATTGAGTATATCTCTGTCTGTCTTATTTTGCCTGACGTGAGGCAACTGTCCCTAGTGACATTAATGGCATATCCCCATGGGATTCTACGTACATTCTCCCACTGCCTGGGGCAGGCTCATTTTCTTTGGCTACTCATTGGACCATGTTTTGGTTTGTATGTTTCTACGTGTTTGAGCTGCACTTAGGTTCTGTCCGGCTCTAGTTTCTCAGGGACACCACAGGCATCCAAATTCTCCGCTTCACTCCATCTATCAGTGGCAGAGCCTGTGACCCTGCTGCTGCACACCCCAAGGCAGTGTTACATACCATGAGTTTTCCCAGCAGCTTTGGCAGGAACACCTGAATATGACAGCAAAGTCTGAAACGTTTTGCAAAATAACTTATAGAAAGAATACAGTTTATTTGCAGAGAAATCTGTGCCACATGTGATCCAAATAGAGCCAGCAAGCTGTGGCGACCCCTCCATCCAGCATCCTTAACACCACAAAAGCCCTTCAGAACTCTCTTCACCAATTTCAGTCACTTTTGCTGTTTCAGGCATTCTGCCCGAAATGCTGAAATACTGCCGCTCTGGACACACTGCTCCTGAATACTCTGCTTAGTTTGTTCAAATGCAACATTCAAAAGGTTCCCTTAAATAAAAAAATATGCTCCTCTATGTTGTCTGAACCTCACAGGGTCTACAGTGTCTTGAGTAATCTTACCCCACCTTCCCACTCTCCTAAGGTTTAACTAGTGATTTCTGTTATTCTCCTCAGCTAGGGATTTTCATAGCCTTAACCTACCATGAAGGCCAACTGGAAGAACTGGATTTACTTTATTTTGCTCTATCTTCTTAGCATATGCATTACTGTACATAGATGCAGCCAGTCCTGATTTTTTTCCCTGAAGCGTTCATGTAACTGACGTGTCACAGGAGCATCTTTGTCAGCAGTTCCCAGATTTTGTTTGCTTTTACTTGTGTGTGTGAGAGAGATCAATCTATAGAGTTCCTAAATCTACTAAGAGACCATCAGATACTTAGAGAAAGTGGCTTGGTACTGTCACATTTCCATTGTTGCTTTTTAAAGGAATAACAATAAATCACAGAACAGCAAGGGCTGAACTAATGGGTAATTCAGGATCATTTCAATAAGATGAGTTTCACTGGCCTAATTTGAGGCCTGAAGAGTAACAATGCAATTCAGAATTTTCAAAGATGGGCATTTCAAATTAACCTTAAAACATGACCATTTTTAAACATGGATATAATTTTTACTCTTCCTAATTTTTAGTTTCATTGCAATTTCGAAAGTAATCAAGGATGAGGAGGTGCATAAACATGCACATTTCACCAGAAGATTTTGCCATCTATGAGAAATCAAGAAATTACAGATATATAAACTCTTTAAATTTGACGGCATCTACTGTTTTTGTATAGAAGGCATTGAACATAGCATCAGTGTGAAAACAAGTTACCAAATTATCCTTTAAAGAGAAAGGATTTAAAAATAAAGCAGAAAATGCAAAAATATAGAAAAGCATTGAAAACTATGGCATTTTCTAACACAGTACTTAGAATGTCATGTTTTTTCCCCTGCATTAGCTGTAGAGAAAAGGGAAGGTAAGGTAAATTTTTTTTTCTTTTTTCTTTTGTATATAGGTTTCACTTTATATTGCTTAATCATACCTGCTCTTTGTGACCGTAACTATGACTTATAGCTAGTCATTCACTGCTGAATAGAACAGAGGAGACATGATTCTGGTCCTTTTTTTGACTAAGGGCAGTTGGCTACAAATATGATACAAAAAGACAACAGCTTTTGTAAAGTTTATTTTGTATTCAAAAAATATGTAATTAATATCATTATATAATAAATACATAAGTATATATTAGTTCCTTAAATAAAAAAAAATAACCTTTGCTTCCTGCAGGAAGCAGGATATTTTGTAGTTTTGGACTCGGTGTTATTTATTTTAATTCTCAGTCTTTCTGTAAGGATTTTCTAAACAAAGAGACATTTCAGGTGTTTAAAGCAGTTATTTGCCTACACAGGATATAAAATGGTGTTCTGTCTGACTTCCTGAAACTATGAAACGACAAAAAGGAAATACTTCGAAGCAAAGCTATAACTCCCTGAGAAATTCAGTATGGTGAATAGACCTGGCCTTAATTAATTAAGTTCCTACAAGCTGAACTACATGAAAGCAAGAAAGCTGTCTCCTGCCTCCTGTAGCCATAGGTACCTTGTAAAGAGATGTCTTGGTAACTCTCCACAAGCCTCATCTGTCTCCTGATCACATCATCACTAGATCCTGTAGGATCAGTTCCGCCTCAGCAGACAGCGCTCACCATGCTGGAGTGGAGCTGCTTTAAGCACTAGACAAAAGCACACTGGACACTTTGCTGAAACTGCAAATATAAACACTTTTGGGGTTCTGATCCCAGATTACAAGAAAAAAAGGCTGGTCCATGAACATACTGCAAGGACCCTACTTAACAGAATACTTTTGCATCTTAAACCACAAGCATAGAGAGAAAAACATTAAAATGAGTAAAGGAATTAAAAAAATTGGCTAAGCTGGAGAAGCAGAAAATTACAAGGAATAAGGTTGCCTGAACAAAGAAAACCAGGATGAAAACCAACACGCTTTTCTCTTAGCTGAAATCCATTCTCTCACTCCCTTGCCTAAGCAAAAGCAAGTATTTATGTGTCTTATGTGACATTACAAAACAAAAGCATTGGCGATATGGGCAACCTCGTGCCTTTCCCACTCTGATACTTTCAGCGTGTGTTTTTTGTTTGCATCAGAGAGATTTTTGTTGGCAGGCAAGAAGACAGGAAGAGGGAAAAAAGGCCACAACAGGTGTCTCGCGAAGGGAGGTAAGGTTAACTTACGGATGCTAATTCTCCTTCACAACAGGTACTGTGTTTGAGCCAAAGCAGTAACTTTCACTTTCCTCTCTGCTCTTATGTCATTACTCGAGTCTCCTGCTGCCTCTCCTCAGTTCTTATCTCTCCAGCTAATCTTAGTCTTAAATCTTTTTTCTGTTATTACCAGAAAGATGAGAAAGATGGCTGTAGGCTACTGGCAATTGCACATGGTGACAATACAAATTGTCACTTAAAAGTCTAGCATCATGATTTTATTTTCTGTTTTTCCAAGTGGTTTGAGACTCTGGTGAGACACTAGTGAAAAGATGGCATTTGTGCAATAAAATGGACGCAGCATAGTTGCTACATACACGACTTTATCTGTAAGCTCAGGTAACAAGAGGAGAGTTAATATCCTCTCTTCAATTTTAGTGGATTTAAGGATACCGCTTTTGCAGATTGAATCTCTCTGGTAGTTGGCCACATACTAGTCATGTCTCAGGAAATGAAAAAACCCTGCTTGTTGAAAGTCTGTATGTGAAAAGTTACAACAGCAAGAAGAAAGCAATATAAATAAAATCCTTTCTTAATAAATCCCTGCAAAACTAGGCAGTACAGATATGCTGCTGGTAAATGTCAACAACTGACCACTGTTAACTTTCAACTTTGAAACAAATGTGATCTTAGAAGAAAGCTGTGACTATGTTGAAATGCTGCTGCAAGGTACAAACAGAACTTTGAAACAGAAAACCCCTGTGAGAAACAGAGAGCTCACTGTCACCTTTGCAGTGCTGTTGCTTGGTGTCCTACATGTTGAACGATGATAAGAACAGGAGCAGGAGAACTGGAACTCACCTGAATTGCAGCCTGATTTCACAAGGTATCAGCCTAAGATATGAGGTGCACACCTGGCATACTTTGACATGGTTGTACCATTAGGACACACAAGGTGCTGCATAAATTAGTAGAAACTCCAGAGCTGTTATTATTGGGTTACAAGACTGTTGGGCTACAAAGGGGATCAGACACACAACCACCTCTTTTTCCAAAGACTGTTTCATAGATTTTAAAGCCATTGTGCCCTCTTCCAGTTTCTCTGGTCTGGCTCTGTACAACAAAGAACAGCTATATTAACCTTTTGTTCCTGTGCTGATTCAATAAATACTATTTGGCAAAAACACTGCTGCCAAATCTATTAAGAAGTGAAGAGATGATGGTACACACATTTCTGAGGGCTAACACTGCTGCTGATGGCCATGGTCATCCACCTAATCTATTTCAAGTACATTTTTTCCCAGTGCTTAAATGATTGTAGAGGGATTGGTACCTTAAGGTCTAGGAGATTTACTCTTTTTCAGAAAACATGGTTAAAAAAAGAAAATTAAAGAATTAGTGGATGTGAAGGATTAGTGATTAAACATGGGCTTTTATTGAAAAGAAGCAGTAAAAATGTAATTTTGAATCAGAAGAAATAAATTAAGAGCCCATTTTGGGCAACATTCTCCTTATACAATTATCCATGTTTACACAGAAACAACTAAAATCAATGCTTTGATGCTCTGTGTATTCATGGATACTTCATTGTTCCGTCTTTTATATAACAAAGAACAATTCTCCCCCAATCTCTTCTTGAGACATAATTTTCTGATCAAGATTTTTTCTCTCTTTTTCTTACAATTATTAAAGTACCACTAGGGTAACAGCACATTATAAGAAGCTGTGTGCATTTCGTGGTTACTTAGCTGAGTTGCTTTTGTGAAATTTGGGGGTTATTTACACACTCTGCTTTGGACACTGGTGAAACAGGTTCTCAAATATGTGGGCACACCTCCTTCTGTATTTAAAATATCTATGACCCAAGCTTGTGGTTTAAATACTCAGAAAACACTGTTAGTATGTAAATGTGCATTTCTGAATAAAATCTTCTCATCTGAGTACAGAATTAATGGTTTAATGTTTCTCCAGAAAACGTCTCAAAAGAAGATTAAGCTGACTGAGATTAACTTTGAAAATGCCTGTATTTATACATAAATGTACAGTTTATGGCACCTTAGTAAGTATTACTTTTAAAATGTCAAAAATGCATCATATGAAACAAATAAACTGCGTGTGATGGAAGGCAGACTTACAAATTTACAGCTACGTACTTCCCAAAACACTATCTATCTGCCTTTGCTTGGTTTCCTCTTAAATCCTCAGCTTCTCATTATTTGTGCTTCAAATGAGTAACTAAAATAGTTTTACATAATTCATATTTCAAATTCTATTGCATTACCTACAAAACAGTATTTTATATCTGAATAACACCGGTCAGCCAGAAGCTAGTGTTTATATTTCTGCACTTGCGTGAGTGTCATCTCTGTTAAGGAGAGATGGGCATGTACGTGTCCTGCAACAGTGAACTCAAAGGACAAATTACCCTCTGCACAAAGCTGATGACTTCAGTAATTTGTCATATTTTTTAAAAAAGTTTCTGTTTTATAACATCATCAGGGGGTCCAACTCAAGCGACAGGATGGAGTTAAGCAGACCGTTTACTTACATTAAGAGGTTAATCGTTTTTTCTGTGGTTACAAAAATGTCTGTCAGACATGGGTGTGCAACTGAAGTTTGTAGGATTCAGTACAGGGATGTTATTTACAAAACAAACCCTTCTTTTTCAACATTATCAGTAGATAGAGAGTATACTTTCACCACATGCAAAACCGGCATCCCTTATGCTTTACTAATCATTAACGCTCTTGCAACATGTTGCAAATGGTGAATCCCACCCCTGTGAAAGGACTTGTTAAAGCCTCCATCCACTTCACCCCGCTGCAGGAGCAGGTGCTCTTTGAGGGATCAGAAGCAGGACTCACAGGCAAGCTCAGCTTACCACTTTTCTTTACAAAGGATAAATTCAGATAGACCAAAACAATTACTTCACTGCTACCATGTCTAAAGAGTATTTTCAGCCTGACGGAGTAGGAGGAACACAGGTCCCTGCGCAGCCATCGGTCAGCCACGAGCCCGGCTGTTCTTTCAAAGTAGCTCACAAACATCTCCTGACCGCCCATCCAGCTTCTAAAGAGATACTCATTATTAGTTTCATGTTTCTGAAGGAAACATGACTGGAAATTTAAGACATTCCCCCTCTGTACTCCACAAAGGTGACTTAATGTTAAAAGATGCCACAGGTTTTGTAGAAGCCGTTTCCCTGTGTCTGTGTACAGGTGCAGCTTTCTCTCAATGTCCACATCACTGTGAGCTGCTCTGGGACGGAGGACAGGTCTCCCTTCCTGGGAGGGCGAGGCCGGCCAAAGGGGTGTGCGCTTGTGGGTGCCTGGCCCACCTCAAGCACATCCAGCCTGGCACAGAGCTCTTGCACTGCCATGTGCCCCAGCACCTCTTCAAGTCAGGCTTGCACTGTCAGGCACATTTAAGCTGTACATGTGCATTTAACTTTTCAAACCACATATTTTTACACTGCTCATGGAAACCAAAGATGACATGTAGGTAGGTACTTGCTCCTACTCCAGCTCCAGAGCTCCAGGAGGCATGGCTGAACTGCACACTGAACTATCCAACACTTCAACTGCATTGATCCTCACAAAATGTCCCAGCCATCGCCCATAAATCACCAGCTCAATCCGTGTACCTTAATCCAACCCTTCATAAAAATGCATTTTAAAAAACCAAATAACATTGACACCCTGATGTAAAAAAACCCCAAACACTTCAGTCTGTGACCAGAGTTGTCACTTTCTTTCTGTTCCTACAAACAATAGGCCTTTTTTTCACTTGGAAGAATGAATTTGGCTATTTGTATGTCCTCAGTTGGCATACCAAACAGAGAAATGTTAGACTTAAAGTGTGCACCACTTACAGAAGCATTTTGCAATTTTAGCATGCTAGGCTGAAAAGCAAGAGAAGACATCCCTGTGACAGACAAGGAGCTAGGCAGGGAGCAGCACATCGCTTAGCACTGCTCCACAGGGCTTCACCCCGTGCAAGAGAGATCTGGCCTTATGCGGCTTCTCTGTCAAGGACTGTATTTCACACTTTATGAATCTGATTTTCTCTTCCTGATGAGTACGTTATATATTTTTTCCCAAGAGTACGTTATACTAATATATGCACAGTCTACTGCAACTTATGTTCAATACAATTTCTGTTATATACATATATATTGGCACAGATGGGGGAAAATCCCCAATTATGCAGGCTATGAGGATGAAATCAGAAGAAAAATGACAAGAAGAGGGGAGGAGGAAGGAAGGAGGAGTAATCTAGCACGTACCAATGTATATTAATGGTCAGGCACCATCTGGTGCCACATGTAAGTTTGTCTACCACCTCTAACAGCTGATGGCAATTCCAAGCCCATTCATATTCTCATTTATCGTCACTGAACATGGTGCTTCATAAAGAATTTTCAGGACGTTTTGGGCCACCCACTGCACTGGAAAAACATTTGCTTGAATTAATAAAAAAGCAATAGAACTCAGTCGTGCATTACAGCCAAACAGCAAGAAGTCTTTCCAGTTTCCAAGGATATATTTGAAAGCAAGAGAAATTTGGTTGTCAATAGCCAATAGCTATGACCTTGTTATGAAACTTCACAGTGATTAAAATATCAGCACTGTATATTCAGTCTATTCAAATTTCTTCTTTTATCCTCAGTCACATGAAGAAGTGAAACCATCAGTGACATGAATAGTAACTATATGAGGGAAAACATAATAGGACACGGATTATTAACAAAAGACAGTTGAAAGAAACCCCTTCCCATGAAAAGATATTCCCTCGCTCTTAATCATGAGATGGTCTTTGCACGGGCTAATTGTATAGTATCTTCAAAAACAAGAAGAACTTCTGAAAAGTGCCCTTTTAAAGCTGTCACTTTCATGATCCTATGCGGGAAGGAAACAGCACTGAGGTTTCACAGCAATCGGAGCTAACACATGGTCAGTTTTCTTTCAAAGAAGATTTTCATCTGGGAAGGAAGAGCACAACCAAATTCGAAGTAAGAGAAGCTTTACGAAAAATTTGCCAGACATTACAAAAAAAAAAAAGTTCAGATAGATAGAAACATCTATTATGCATAGCTAGAAAGACATCTGCTTCAATTTCCAGGCCTTCATATGACCACACCTAAAATGAGTGCCAAAGGAAGCCCATCTATTCCTTCCCAATGTATTTGTGGGAGCATAATGGCACTTGCAGAAAATGCTTCCATCAGACCGTGCTAACACACCCTTTAAGTGATCCCACCCGCAAGAAGCTTCCTTTACTTTCTAATGGCTCACAATGTGTACCTGCGGCACGCAGGAACTCCAGGAGGTCCTCAAGAACTGCGAGGAAGCTAAGCTGGCTGGGGGAACGTCAAGCTGGTGAGGTGTTGATGGTCATGGTACAGTAGAATAACAGAGGATTAGAGGAAGAAATTGGGTTGCTGAACAGTGAAAACGGGTAAGGGTGACAGGCAACGCACAGAGCGATGGAGCGAACTGCACTGAGGCTTTGAGAAGAGTAAGGCAACAGAAGACAGCATGCAAGGGAGACGTGGAGCTCTGGATAATAAAGGGGAAGGTAGCAACTGCTGGTCATTGGGTAGGCTGAGGCAATGCCTCTGTGGAAGATAAAGGACCCTGAGAGGAGAGGCAAAGGCAGCGCTGCCCATCCATGCAGAGAAGGATACAATGCAAGATGTGATGAGTGGTATGCCAATACAAATAAATACCGTTGGAAAATGCCAACTAACTGCAACTGTAACCAAAATCAGTGTCAACCAAGTTCTTACTAAAGACATACCTGTGGAAGAAGTGAAAAATAACTGTATAGGTGAATTTAAGCATTTCTCTTTTGGTTTGGAGTGACCATTTTGGTTTTTTTAAGGGTGGCAGATAAAGCTGGTAATGTACTTAAAAATCTATAGCCTTGAATATAAAATTTTAAAAATAAATTTAAAAAATTGCCAACCTTACTTTTTTAGCTTGTCATTTCATGAAAAATAGCACTGTAACTTTCTGTCTCAAGCTGGAACAAGGTATAGTTCCCTACACCTTCAGGGTTTAAGCTTTGAATTGGCCTAAAAAATTTCCTAGTTAGCTCTGACGGACACCCGAGAGTACTGATGGAGTAGTATCGATTGAGGATGTAGGATATTTGTAATAAAGAAAGGAAGGGTGCAGTTCTTCTCCATAGGAGAAGACTTAACTTGGCTGGTAGAAGACACTGGGGAGGCTCTCCTCCCTGCCAAGGCTCCCAAACGCTGGGGCCACCCTCCCTAAGCGGTACCCCACATAGCCCCACCGCTTTACGTTTCCTCCCTGAAACAGTTCCTGATTCTTTCTCCTCCCAGCAGAGCACCACACAAAAGGTCAGGCAAAAGCCTTTGAGATTAAATTGTAAGTGATTAGAATTTCCATTATTTTGTGAACTTGTTCCACATATTAAAGAGGCCTAATGGAACTTGCACACATTTGTGCAGGTAAAAAGGCACATGATGACAGGAATTAAGGAAATTAATTCGTGTGCTTTGGACTGAAGTAATCTTCCAGAATGTAATTGGCTTTCAATCATTCACACACAACATGCCCTTCACCTTTAAATGGTAATTCATTTTACCATACAAGTTTTGAATTCTATTTATGTCAGGCTCTAAGAAAGTTCCCATCTCTCTACTAGAATACAGTGTGCATGTTTTGTCCAGGAGAAGACCACATCAGAGTGCAGTTCGGGTTGTATGTATCTATATGATGTTTTACTGTTGCAGTGACCCTTAGCAAGGGGAAATGCAGGACACTGCCTGGCCACAGATTGAGCAGCAGTTCCGCCAGCAACACAAGGTTACTAATGCCACCTCTCCTCACCATTTCTCGCTGTGCTGAGCTCTCTGTGGATGAAAGTGGGTATGAGCGTACAAGACTTTACAGGGCTGTGCCTAGATCATGGCAGAGCCGTGCAAAGCGTAGTGACAGTAAACATAGCTGTGTCTGCTTTAATAAAAACAACAGAAATCTGGAAAATTTCACCATGTAGCACTTTCCTTCTTCCATGGCTGTGAAAAAAAAAAGACTTGAGAGGAAATATCTGTAAGCACTGGGGTTGGTCTAGCTGCTTCTGGGGTTGCTTCAGCCCACCCTCTTCAGTTGACATAGCAGCAATGTTACAGGTGACGAAGTGTATCCCTCTGATGAAATGGCCTTCTGGAGGCAAGGTGCAGTATTTAAACCTATTTCTCCTTGTCTGTATTTTCCTTTTTCACATCACAACCTATCATTCTGTGATGTTTGATCTCACTTGCACTAATATCAGTTCTGGCTAACAACCAGGGAGACTGTAACGTTGGCACCTCTGCCAAATGGTTAGACATATCCTGGACAACAGATGCTTATATTTAAATTGGGACTAATTTGTATTTTTGTGTCTTGTGGATTTTTTGAAGCACAGTTTTAGTAATGAAAAGGAATGTGTTATTCTGAACTAGTAATACTTTCCTTTGAAAAGCCAGGTTTGCTAATGGATTGCCATCTGTTCAACCCTTTGCCAGGAAATAGATTTGCCCTGCTTACTGAAAACAGTATTAGGGTGAAACTGTAGATTACACAGTGGATTTCTGAGCAGTTTAATTCAAAGTGCATGCTAGCACTTTGTTATTTCAGTAAAAATAACTTTGGAGTCTCCTTTTCTACTAAGGCTGGAATTTAAGCCATCCAGTAAACTGTATTTAGAGTACTTTGTGGGCTGTTTTGGTCTCAACTGGGTTCCTGAAAAAGGTGCCTACATCTCCTTTATCATTTTGAAACTGAGTTCATCAGGTTTCTTTTGCATAGGATTTACAGCAAGAAGCTCTCTATCTTGTTTCAAAAGCCCCATCTTAATCCTCTGGAGAGAAAAAAAAATCTTAAAAACCAAGGCACTGGCCTCAATCATGCTTTAAAGAGTATAAGAATTACACATGCGAGGAGACTCCTGGAGCCTCTGGATGCACGTTAGGAAGAAGGACACCCTGGCAATTAGGATGCTGTATCGGGAACTGTTGGACCTCTCTAACCGATGGAGCCAAAGCAGCAAACCAAACCGGAGCGGTAAGTTACTCTCCTCTGTAACCCACAGAAATCTAATAAACGTTTCTGCTGCACCTTTCTAGAGAGAGGTCCAATTTTTACAGCCTGGAGGCAAAAGTTGAATCTTAAGACAGCTTCCCGCATTTCAGCCCCCTCTCACGCTACCTCGGTAAGGTGACGGGGACAGTCTCAAGGCCAGCGAAACACGGGCCGCCCTCGCTCCCCGGCCCGGGCAGCTGCCTGCAGGCACGGCCAGCCGCGCTCTCCTGCGGGCTACCGGCCTCAGCGCCGGAGAACAGAGGAGCTGTCGCCGCGGATCCCGTCCCTGCACCGTCGTGAGTGGGTGCGAGTGTCCCCAGACCTCCAGCCCCCACCACGCCGCGTTCGGCCAACGCTGCGAGCTCCCAGCTCGCCGCCGGGAAGGGCCGCCCGGAGCCGCTGCCCCCGCCACGGAGCAGCCC
>VZZY01001003.1:303846-346346 GCA_013400335.1 Eurystomus gularis | reverse complement strand
GGCGCTGGCCGCAGGGAATGAGATCCGCGTATGAAGCCGGGAGGGGAAGTACCTGGCCCTGTGCAGGGCCTCGGCCGGTGTCCGTGCCCCGCGGTGGCCCTTTGGACGGACCGGTCAGCCTCACCATCAGTCCAGCCATCCCCTCCAGAACCCCGGCCATCCTCAAGAAGCCCAGCGTCTTCTCATAAAGCACACCCAGCAGGTCTCCGCAGCGTGGGGTTGAGTCCTCACATTTGCAGAGCGAGAGGTTGGGCACAAATCTGTGGTGGCCGCCTCTTGCAGGTAAGCTGCAGCTGTGTGAGTTTGGAGGCCCTCACAGAAGACCATCCAGGAAGGTGGAATTTCACACTGGAGATCTGCGAGGTCTGTCGGCAGCCCTCTGGTTGTCTACCCTCATCGTTCACATGAAGTCAGAGAACCTAGTCAGCTGCTGGCCAAGAAAGGTGTGGCAGCGACCCATAGAGTTTCTGCTGCCTCCCCTATGGCGGACAACAGTGTAGGGGAATGACCTAGTGAAGAATGGTGTCCTCTTTATTGCCTTCTGTAGCACCTGCAGTCCTGTGTTTGCCCGAGGAGCATCCCTCCTAAGGGAAACGTAGCGCTTTTCTCCTCACCCACCAGGATCTGACAAACCACAGACTTGAAGGTACAGCAGCTCAAGGCAGCACATCAATAAAAGCTTTCAACTGCAGCAGTATTTAAGCACTAGTATAGATAATTAGGGAAGCTGTGGGAATTTTGCCATTAAAAGTTTTCAGAGCATATTAAAAATACATTCAGCCATTTTAAAATTAGAGACGTTTAAATAACATATATAAGCCACCTACTTCTGATAAACGGATTTCAGCACAAATTAATAAATGGTAGACAGTAGCCCATTTGGGTAGCTTGGCAAGAAAATGTTTCAGTTGGCTAGTATATCAAAGTCAAGAATTCAGTTCCTGGCAAGCAGTCAGTTTTTAAAATCAAAATTAACATAAGGATTTTTATTATGCAGATTTTATGTACTTGCATAGCAGCTGGATTGACATAAAGTGCAACAGCTCCTCTTCAGTAGTCACATGACTGTAGACTGGATTTATAGTCCTGAGCGGTGAAGAAATACACATTTGGAGCTGTAACAACCTCATGTGGCAACTCTTAAACTGTTATGACACTTGAAAAAAATCTATTACAGATAGAAAAGTGTGATTAAATAATATTAAAAGCAAGGTCCCAAGTTAATTAGCCAATCAAGTTGCTTTCTGTATAGGACTTCGTAACCCTCAGACTCGCTCTTTTAAACTGCCATCTTGCGAACACATTTTGAAGCAAAATACAGTTATAAGAGTAACTTTTCTACCAAGAAATACATGGCATTAATGCCAAATATATAACTTCTTAGAAACACATAGCTTTAGAAAAATCAATGTTTGGGCTTGAGCAGGGTGCCTGTGGAAGGCAATAAGCTATTCTGGGTTTATCCTTTTTTATCTACTGCTGGACAGATTCTGTGTGCTCTGCCACAGGGGCTAATTGGCACTTGGATGAGAGAGTGGAATGGGAGTATTAGCTGCACTCAAGGAAGATGAAAAGCAGCATTTGCTGAAATGAAAGGTTTCCTAATCAGCATAGTTGTGTAGTTAATGCTCAAGAACGTTAAAGACCTAGCTGAGGAAGACTTAAGTGGCGGAACTGGGAAAATTGCAGAGGTTGTCCAGCTGAATTCAGCAACTGGAGAAAGGGGGTGGAACGAGGCAGGGAGCTGCGTCGCAGCTCTTACTTTGCTGGCTCCCAGGAGAAATGGTGAATTCTAGTAGCAAAGTTAGCAGTCAAAAAGAATGAGTGCCAGCCAGCCTGCCGTCTTGGAAGGTGGATCTTTTTAACCAGAAGCAACTGGTCTGACTCTCATTCTTCTTGTTTATTCCTTGGGCTGTGTTGAAGCTTTTAATTCTGTATCACATGATGTTTACTGAACCAGTGAAACCGGACTGAATTAACAGATTTTATATTGTACGGACTGGATGCTGTCTTACTGTCACATCCTTATAGTGTCGTCAGTGGTCTGGTGCCAGTGAACAAGGCTATTGCTAATCAGATGCCTGTAGACTTTTTCTGGCTATGTTTTAAAACAGTATTTAGTATTTTGTTCAAAGAGCTACAATGGGGATATAAAGGCTTCAGTGGGTATGCTTTTAGGTAACACAGGTTATTTTAAAAAAAATAGAAACCACTATGAAAGTGGGTAAACTTTGAAAGGTCTTGTCCAGCGAGGCTGTGAAATCTCCATCCTTCAAGATTTTCAAACTTGTCTGGGAAGGGACCTGGGCAACCTGCCCTTACTGTGAAGTTAGCCCAGCTTTGAGCAAGAGGTTGGACTGGCTGTTTTTCATATCCTTTTCAACCTAAATTATTCTATGGCTCTGTAATAAACTGTCCAAATTACTGGTAAGAATTACCTGAATAACTAGATTAAATTCTTACATTTTAAAAATAATGTGTTTTATGCCATTGCAAGCAAGCAATGAAGAACACAATTGTTACTTCCAGGACCGGAGATTGTTTTGGGGAGGGGTATTCTTACATAGAAGGCTCAGTGTAAGTTCTTGGAGTGATATTGCCAAAAATTCTAATGCAATCCTTGAATATACAAACAAGGAATGCCAAATGCAACTAGAGAAGTGATCTTTTTTGTGCATTTAGCATCCATAAAACAACTAATTGGAATACTGTGTCCAGATCTGTTGTTTGCCTTTCAAGATGGAAAATCAACTTTGATGTGAGGTTTAAGAACCTCAGTCAAAGCTTATCAAAGAAAGGAGTAAGAAGCAACTGAATCACTCTGTGTAGGTCCATGTATATGGAAGAGGCATAATAGTGGAGGGATTTATAGGCTTTAAATTTATAGTCTTAGGACATAAGGTGATCCCATGACTGGAAGCTTAACAAATTCAACCTTGAGTAAGATGTATTATTCTAGCAATAAGGATAACACATGGACCAATTACTCACCTTTGCTTGAAATCTTAACAAAAATCAGAGGTCTTTCTAAAAGGCTTGCTTTGATCTAACTGCTGAAGAAAATTAGAATGGTTGAGGTATTCAGGAGGTTAGATGAGATAATGATTGCGATCTATTTACTCTCATGACTTCTATGACCCTTTTGCTTCCCTCAAGCGTTGGTGCTACAAGGGCCAGAGAATTATTTCTACAAAGCACAGTGCAATACAACATGTAAAACCCGGCACCACTCTGAATGCACTTGTTGGCTGCTAGAGTAGGACATCTCCCTTTGTCCTGAGCTTTGTTTGGGATAAGATGCTGCCCCATGACTGGAATACTGTGGTAAATGCAGCTATTTGCTTCAGTACCAGAGGCATCCCAGGTGGAAGCCCTGGTTATGGTGGCCACAGAGGTGTGTGCCAAGAGTCCATGCCGCAGTGGCACAGCTAAATCTGTGTTTGGGTTCCACAACACTGTTTTATACCTTTTAGCTGTATTCTGGATAGTAGTCAATGGACTAAATTTATTGTCAGGGCTAAATTTCACCTTGAGTCATTACATTTGGGTTCCTATGTATGTTTCCTGTGAAATTTCAGTTTGCTGCAGGAAGTTTCGCATTGGTCTTTACATTGGAAGGTTTCTTGGGCAGCTGCTTTATTTTACCCTGAGGCTACAAAATAGATACTTTTTGTTATATGATATAGTTCGATCTTGTTTCTGCCCCTTTTTCTTAAATGCAACATTTTTCCACTGTTGTTGTACAGACTTCATGGCTTTGGGGAATGCCACACACTCAATTTGCAGGATGATTGTCTGTTATCAGTCATTTCCCCCACTAAACACAGTTTGGTTATGTTTGCACATTGTGTTACACTTCTGGTTATTGCAGAGAAGATTCCAGGTATAGAGAACTTCCAAGACCGTAGATCACCTCTTAGGACTGATTGAGAACATTTCAGCCTTTTTTGTGCTTCACTTACGCCTTGTGCTTCAGCAGAACTAAAAGCAGAGATTGTAGTAGTGTTGCAATACGGGCTGTGAATTCTAAGAAGACTGAGGATTTTTGTCATCATTCAGATTTGCTTTTTGGCATTTTGCACCTACAGGGGAAAAAAAATAATTTGGTTTTTTTTACAATCCATTGGTTATTTCCATGCAGTTTCCATGGCAGAACTTGCTATTTGAGAAATCTAACGGTTTAACAGCAGTTTGTTTATTGGGCAGAGAATTGCATCAGTTGTTACCCATAAGAAATGCGATTTAGTGCTTCCTGAGAACTATATGCATGACTCACGAGTACCGTTCATTTTGTCCCAGTAGAACCACACCATCTCAAATAACATTTCAGGTGAGCTGGAAAGTCCTAGTATAGGCGCATAGCTGTGTATAGTTAGGTACTTTTCCACTGTACAACCCAGTACCACATGACTGTACTTCCCTACAGGACTCATTTTACATTCTAATATTGTGTAATGGATTGCTTTCTGTAGATAGATGCTGCAGTTACTGCTTTCCCAAACACTGAAACCAATTTGGCCTTTAAATTTTGGCCTTCCTTTTTTTTTTTTTTCTGGTTTTGTTAAAGATTCAGCTGCAAGGCAACAGGGAGAACAGGATCAACTTTGCTGAAATACTCCATGGGTTACATTAAAATTCAGATGGAGGGTCTACTCAGTCCACTGAGTTTCTACCTGTAGTCTATAGAAGCCTGTAAGTCTGTGTAGTCTCTTTAAAGAGAACTACTGCAAAGGCTAAGAAAAGTAAACCCATTGCTGGTAGGCTTATGTTTGCTATATGGGGAAGTGGGCTGTGCCTTGGTGGGCAGAGTCCACTCTTTCTTTAAGGCAGGGAGGCAGTTTAAAAGCAGTTACAACTCAGACCTTTAATCCATTATCACTTTTGGATACCCTTGAAATCTGAAACTTCCATCTACTTCCCTTAGTTACCATGACTTACTTAGACTGGTTTAAGGTTCAGATCTCAACTTAAAGTTTGTCAGTACTGAGGGCCTTTGAGAAGAGTGTAAATTAACCTCTGTGAGGCATTAATTTAATGCTAGTTCAGGCTTGATCTGTAAGCATTTTACCTGTGGTCTTAACATATCCATAATACATGAATTTGCACAGTGTTTTTAGTTATTTGAACAACTGAAGAAAAGCATTGATTTGCACTTCTCATAAACCAGCCTAATGAATAATCCACCTACCGTCTTTATCCATTCTATAAATATGCATTTTGGGTAGAATTTTTTTATCAATGTGATTTCTTAACAAGAACTCTCTGAGTGGAAGGAAAAAGAAAAAAGAAGTAGAATTGTCCATGGGAATGCATTTATTGATTTTGCTTCACTGCATTTCTTACTGTTTCCATCAAAACATCTCTATACAGAATGATGACAGAGAAAGAATATGTGGTCGTGAAATAGATACTTACCTTTAAAGGAATTTAAAACAGCAGAACAGGTAATTTAAAATAGTTTCAGAATTATCAGTGGTGAGCTAATAGTGATATATATATATCACTTATATATATATATAAGTGAATAATGGGGTGCATACTCAAGTATGTAGGGAGAAAAAGAAGTGCAAGGACAAACCACAATTCCATAAAATTGCCACAGCTAATTAATTTGGGAGTGTGAACAGTGCAACGGATTTCACTGGCTATCAGCCTTGTATTTCCTGAAGCTGTTAGTCCTGTGTTAATTTTCATGTGAGATCAGTGACATTATGATATGCATCTGAAAATGGGTGGGACCTTGATTGCAAAGAGTTATTGTAATTAACTCTGATTTTAGTATAATCTGTAAGTACCTTTTTGAGCCATAAAAATTAAAATATGATTAAAAAGCCCTTTTGGGATCTAGAGTGCATTTTCAGATTTTAATTGGCAAGTGAAGAAAAGCAAGCTACTTGCAAAGCTGATGTGTTTATAGACATAGGAGGTTTAAGTTAAGCTTAACTGTTATCTGAAATCATCGATTACCTGATGAAGCTACACAGATAACCAGGTTTGTCAGTCTGAGGATTAAAAACACCAACAAACAAGTGAAGTATAAAAAACTGACAACTTGCAGAAAATGTTGTGACTAAAATAAAACTCAACAGTATTTGTGTTTCAGTCCTGCTTTTTATTAAAAATAGGAAAAAGATTAATTTTATTTTAGCTTTCAGAAGACAGGTGATGATTGTTCTGAAGCTTTCCTTTGCTTTTTTTTAGTGACATGCTTGCAAGAGATGACAGTATTTAAGTACTGCTAAGGGCTGGAATGTTAGGGCTACTGATGATTTTTGTTGAGAAAAATACTTTGTCTTCAGAAGAAAAGAGAGCCAAGGGGAAATATGATTAAGTTGCCTTGGTCTAAGAAGCAGTTTAATGGTTGTCTCCGCACCTCCAGTCAACATCATTTCAGAACTGATCTGTGTGACATTGTGAACAATTAAATCACATCTGGACACTGCAATGCAGTCATGCTCACTTGCCAATTTACTCTATTTCCTTGTGCATCCCAGAGGCAAAACCAGCTTCAGGGCATGTGTGGGTTTTAGATGCATACAGATGCTGATATGACTGTCTGTTGTCCCAATATTTTAGTAAACTTGTTTGTCTAGACACAGTTGGAAATCTTAGTTCCTGAGCTAGAGAGTCTGCAAGACTAATCCTGCAAACACTGGGCAGGGCATACTCTGTCTTTGCTCTCATGGCAAACTTACTTGCTTCAGTGCAGTTAACTAATGTGAGAACATGTGCCTGACTCAGTTCAGGGTCCAATTAAACAACATATACAATATTTTCCTCATTAAGGGCCTTCAGGGAAGCCTAAAATATACAGACTTAAGGTTCTTGGCTCATTTTTTTGATAACTTATTTTTAATATTCAGAGGAACATTTCCTTTTGGCACTATACTAACAGTATTCTCCAACACATGCTGTTGTCCATCTGCTGAGAGCTCTCAGATGACACCATTCTGGTAAATTTGCTCTTAATTCACATTCAAAGCCCTGAAATTTGCCTTCAAGTTGACCCATGTTCCGATCCAGGCCAGAGAACAAATTCTCTTTTTTCTTCTCCTCTAATGGCTTCAGCACTGAAAACAGTTTGTATCTAACTTTAAAAAAAACAAACCAAACTATTCAAAGAAATAGACAAATACATCAGGCCACAAAGTTCTTCTGTCCTGCTTTATCCACAGCCACCGATGATGAAGAAGGCCCACTGTAGCAGCACTCCTGTCATATCAACAGCTATCAGTGAGCCTCCAGTTTTTCTCCAGGTCTGTCTTAGTCACTGCAGCAGTGGTCAGAACTCACCTAGTCAGTGGCTACCATGAGCCTCTAAGTGCCTCATACTGAAGCTGTGTTTGATGGTACCATCTCCCTACATTGGCACAATAGGCCACCTTTTGTTTCATCTCCTTGCCTGGGCAAGCAAATTCCCCTCATGGACATATAGTTAATTGTGCCCTATGAGCAGCCCTTGGAGGCAGTGGGTTTGAGTGTAGTGATCACTGGACAGTTGCCACCTTGTTCCTGATGATAATTCACGTGAGAGCTTCCCAGGCTGCACACTGTCTGTGTCTCCCCCAAGAACATGCTGAGTCTAGCAGTGGTTCACAGGCCTTTTCAAACATCTTTCCATGAATGCCCTTCTGCTGTGACCTACTGTGAAACTCTAGATTCCTGACACTACCTATATTGAGACATAAGGGACAAGGCAGTCACTCCTAACTAACTTGGTGAGTGTTATGTGAGTTGGGGAATTGTACTGGACCTTAGCATGGCCAGAAGGACCAACTTAGCTTTACCGTGTGGTCTGTTCCCTGCAGTAGCACGGGGAAGTAAGAGTATCCTTAACCAAGGCCTTCTGATTTGCCAGAGAGTGATGTGGCAGGGCAGGGGAGAGAAATAATCAGAGAGAAATCATGTCCTGACTTGATTCTGCTCTGCATATTTTTTCTGAGTCCGGCTTTGTCCTTTGACTTAAGTAATACTTTTTTTGTATGATGCCCTCCTGTACCTTCACCCGAGCCAGTGTATGCGCTTCATGTACTGAATTGCCCTAAGATGTGTTGAAGATCTTCCCTAAGTGGCTGATTACGTATCACATTATGCAAAGATAGCTGTGTCTACTTCTGCTGGTACAGCCACAAAGCTAAGAAAATTAGCTAATAAAATCAGCAAAGGAACAGCACTGGTTATATGGTAGGGGAATGAATCCTCACGATCCTCAAAAGGATTTGTGTGAGGAAAAGCAGAAGTGCTGCTGATCTTTATTGTCACCTTTACTTTACCTGGAACATTTCATCCCCTGAGAGCAAGCCTTTTATATCTAGCTCTTGTCCATCATCCTTCCTGCAGTTACACTTGCATTTCACCCATCTACATCAGTAGAATACATTTAGTTTCTCAGTCCAGGATCCCCTCCACTAGATACCATTGATCTCATCTGCTATCTGTCAGTGAGTACTGGAGGTGCAGTGCTGAAAACCTGGCAGGATGAAGCCCCATAGGCAATGACATGCATGACATCTGGACCAGCCTGATACTGATACTATAGCTAATTACTGCTGTTCCTCCTATTGTCATGTGAGCTCCTCTTTTTACCACTTGGTATCTCACATGCTGGGAGGGAGGGAAGAACATTATAAGTCTGTGTGATCTGAATAAGTTTGTGTCCAGCAGCTCTACCTCCTGACTCCAGATCCAGTTCAGATGTGCCAGCGGGGGAATGTCCCCTGACCTTCCCTACTGTTCTGAGTTACTAACCAGAATGGAGCATGACACCTGTACAGTGTCTGTCATTTACTAAAGACTGAACTAAATGAACTTTGCTGAACCCAAGAGGACTTCACAGGGTTGGACATCTCGGTGTTGCACTCTCCAGTGCTGTGTGTGAAACCTGCATGGGCAGTCAGTGTTTGACTTGGTTATCCATCACTAAGGCAATGTCAGTGGATTTCAGACAGGGAGAGCCGAGTGCTGGGACACTGGACAGCCCAGAAACTAAGCCAGGGCAACAGCAAGAGAAGGGCATTGCTATCAGCAGGCTGTGGGATGGGAATTTGCTAGACTTGCCATTTTTTTCTTTTGCTCTCTGCCTGCAAAAGGACTCAGTTATGCAGTTTATTCATTTTTTTTTCCCCTCCTGAAGTGAGACTGAACAGATTATTTCGAGCTTGAGTTCTCTGGCAGTAGGAAGGGAAACTATCTCACAGATGGGCGAATGAGGGATTTAAAATGCTTTCTTTTTTCCCCTCCAGAGATACCTGTGGATTCTTAGTATCCATGCAAAAGAAAAGCTGTGTCTGTTTTCCTAGCTTGTGAGGGATTTTGGAACTGTCTTTATGTAAAACTGCTGAACCTGGCTGTACTCCAGAGTATTTCCAAGAGAACAGGACTATTATTATGAACAGATAACAATTTCAGAAGAGCAGGGGATTTCAGGATCTTGATTCAGATTCATCTTCTGGTGTGGGATTAGAACCATAAGGTGTGGAGCTGGAAGGATTTTCCCCTCTATATTCAGACCTTGCAACACCATCCCCCATCACTTAGGTGTGCTTTATATTTTCACTTCGTGTAGCTGTTGAAGGAGAAGCTTTTCCCACAACACACTGCTCATCTTCCAGGCCGATAATGCAGAAGCTGAGCTAGCTTCTTGCATAACCAACTTGGGCAACAAAATAAAGAGAGCAGCACACAGCGTATTCCTGCCCTGTGGCTGCCTTCCTGAAGCCCATGGTCATGCTGAAGGTGAGTGCTCCTTCCTTGTGGGGACCACTGCCATGCACTAAGGGACAGCAGTCCTGACGGGGCTCTGACAGCCTCTATCTGTGTTGTTTGGCAAAATGCTGTCTGCTGGCAGGGTAGATCCTTCCTTAATTTAGTAGGAGAATAAAGTGTGGGACCACATCACTTACCCACAGCCCCTGGAGGCATTCCTGGCAACTTGGACCTGCACTGGTCCCCCCCACTTCTGTGGCTGTTGCTCTGCTAGTGCTGTAAAACTGAATACTGTTGTGATACTGAGGGCTGGAGACACCTAAATGAATTTTTTTTTTTTTAGCCAAGAGCAAGCTTCTTATTGAAGGAAATGGCTTGATACAGTGTACCATGGTAGCCAGTGTATGGTCATACTGTAAGGCTGTAATGCACAAGGGGGCAGAGCTGAGCTGCGGTGGGACCTCTTGCTCTTGGTTCTTTTTAGGACCATCCTAAAATTAAAGGAGAATGTCCCCAAACAATTTAGAAAAGCTCGCAAGAGTAATGAAGCAAGCTAAATTGCTGTGTCACAGATCTGAGGGGCTCCTCAGATGGCCTTGACTGAGGAGCCTAAAAAGCAGTAATACCGTCTTTGCTCTTCAAGATGACACCTTTTCACTTTGTGGGACCATGCTGCTCAAAATTGATCTGTTGAGTGAACTTCTCCTTCGAAGGGCATTCCCGCTAGGATGGAAGAGGGCTATTAGCTATCTACTTCTCTTTCTGCTGAATCATGTTTCTGGGCTGTGGAGTAGGATGGTCTACAGCTGGTCCGGGCATTTGATACAGCATTTGATAAAACAGGTATGTGTTAAACCTTGAATCATTTTGCAGGCTGGAAAGTGGCTATGGTTCAAAAGCTCTAGCAACAACAAGGAGGCTTAAAAACAAACACTTTCTTAAAAAGTTGTCAATTTTTAATCTGTTTTTGTGTCACAAGAAATATCCCTTGCATAGCTCTGTCACCAGGACTGACAACTTGATGCATTAAGACTGTCTCTCTGGAGACGGATTGTGAAAGTTTGATTCCTCCCTAGTTTCTCTGATAGTTATGCTATTATCTCTTGCTCCCCCCACTCCAGTTAAAATACCATGTTTGATCTACCTAGAGGTCCCAACGCTACCATTCTTAATGCCTGTGTTGGTATTTCTGATAAAAGCTAAAGGCTATTTACATCCATAAATCTGCTATAGAGTATTCAATAGAGTATTTAAGTGGATTTTGTGCTGTGAGACTGGTCTGCTAAGGGACTTTGTTAATAATAAGTACAGAAAATGCTTTTAAACTGTGTTTCTATGGCATTCAACCCTTGAGAAATGAAGTCTAAAACCACTTCCAGTGATACATGCAGGAGCTGAGGCTCTGTGTACATGGCCACTCAACAAATGAACTGCAGTGAGGCGTGAAGGATATTTTAGGATCCAGTGCTGCAAGATATTGAGCTGTGCTAATGCCCTGCAAAGTTGAGTAGGGGAATGTATCTGTGGAGAACTCCTAGTCTTTTGAACTTGCATTATTCAAAGCCACTCCTCCTATTTCCCCATGCAAATACAAATTACATGGAGGGCAGCTAAAGAAAATACAGCGGGCATTATTTTACAGGCTCACTAAACAAAACAGTACTGTGGACCAGCGAAGAACAGTTATCCTTTATGCTGAGCATAGCAAGTACTATTTGAGACATAATTTGTCAGTTGCATTCATTAGTTTATAGGGTTGATGTTCTTAGTAATGGATTAGATTATTAGCATCCACAAGGACAGAAGAAGAACGGGAGAAATCCAAGAGACTAGGCACAGCAAAGATGTGTGTGCCAGCTGTGGGCTGGTAAATATTTCAATACAGAGATAGTCAATACTGTAGGGCAAAGCAGAACTGCAGGTGTTGAGAATCTTTTGGATGAGGCTTCCACTACCAGCTGTTAGGCATTTTAAAGGCATTGCTTCATTTTTCACTAACCCCAAAACAAAATGTAGCTGGCACTGGAAGGCATTTTAGCTTTGCATCAGAATTGAAAAAAAGAGAAAAATGATTGTTTTGTTCAGACCAAAATGAATGTTGTGGAGCCCATTTAAGCCAAGCTTCAATTATCTCAAAAATGGGAATTTAAATATTTATACCAGTGCAATGTCAGGACACTGCAGGCATTAAATGATATTCATTAGGGACTTGGTTTCCGTCATACAGAACAGCATAAACAAAGATGGGCACATTCCAGATGTTAGATGTAGCAATTTAAAAGGGAAAGTGTTCCCACCCCTATTTTTGTTACAACTATTTTCCTAATATAATGAAGTATTTTCAGGGAGTGGAATTGTGAGTCAGCTACAAAGCTAGCCTTGTTCCTTAGACATGTACAGAACATAAATATTGTATAGCTGGGGAGAACAGATAGCGATTTCTGAAATTATAAACATCAACTTTCTGTTTTGGTCTGGTCAGTGTTAGGCCTAGAGGTCACATTCAAGATGCCCTGGGTTTTCCTGCAATATTTGGATCTAGTAGGACTTCAGTCTCATAGGGCTTCCTGTAAGGATCCATCCTTGGTCATTCAGCAATCCAGTGGAGTGCCATGACTAGTCACAGAGAAGCATTGCTGCAGAGGGCTCCAACACAACATGAACAAAGGAATGAGACAGCTGTATCGAGATGAATTTTGCCTTTGTTTCTATCTGGGTTGCAGAGATGAGGCTTGGTTATGTTGACTGTTGGCATCACTGGGTCAATAATAGATCACACTTAATTACAACCTTCTGATTATTCATATTTTTTTTCCCTGACTGATATTTGGAGATCAAGAAACACTGAATGAATCAAAGAGGATATATTGGTTGCAGACAGCCTTAAAATATGACAGGAGAGTTCATCAGTAGCGGAGCATGTTTCAAAGGAAGCAAACTCTTCAGAATTATTTCTTCTTCTTTTACTCCTCTCTGAACACAGCAGAACTTCAGCTTTAGCCAACTGCTGTAACATTTGAGACTGTCAGGCTTCGGGATATATCAAGAAACGTGCATTATACTGCTGTCTTCACATAGCTTATGGGAAGCAAGGAATATAAAAGTGAACTGCTATGTATTTCATCCTGTCAGCAGTCCGACAAGGTTCCAGAAATGTGGGACTGGTTGGAGAAAAGTTGAGCAAAGACTTAAGAAACTGCATGGATAAGATCTTTGGAAGTGAAGAGATCACTCACAGTTCATTCTGAAAGGATCTGAGTAATTTCTGAAGTCTCCCAGAGAAAAAAAAGGAGAAGTATCTTGTGACCTGTTACAACAAAAAATTGCAAGGAAATGCTTGTGGGGCTTTCCTTAATGATCTTTGGAGTATCTGTTAGCAACACACACACGTTCACAGTCTCAGGTAACAGCAGACTGATAGCGCATCATGCACCTTTAAAGCACATTTCATGTTTGTAGCCTTTTAGCACTGTCATTCAGATGACATCATCTGTCATCTTTCATGCAGCCTGTGACAGCAGCTATTGAATTGGTGTGTTTTCTTTCATGCTCTGATCTGTTTTCCACAGGGAAGACAGATTCATCGTAATTAGAAATTTAAGTTACTGCTCTCACTAAGCACTCACAGGATTAGAAAAGCCTGCAACAAAGACATCTATTATTTAACCATAGTTTACCTTATTGTGTTCAGAATAGCTAACTACAAAGAAAATGCCATTTATTTTTCATTAACGCAGAGAATTATTTATGCATTGCATTTAAAGTATGTGAACTGCAGTGATAAGCTAACATAAATATTCAGCATTTGAGGACCCAGGAATCCCAGCAAAGAAAGAAACTCTTTGTCCTTACCTTTCACTGCCTGTAATCAGTTCTCCTTGCTGGGTGAGTGCTGCTATTCTTGGTGGTTGGCAGAGCAGGCTGTGAGGCTGACTGTCAGCAAAATGACACGAGTTATATTATCACATCTCCCTTTCTTGCAGACCCCTTCACCATTTATATCTTTGGTTTGAATGTTGTTATTAGGCTTGTTGTTTTTCTCTTCTCCAGATCGTGAAGAAAAGGGTACCTGATACTTGGGCACACTGTATAACATCTTCCCCCTTAATACAGGTATATATATGTAAAATTTCTTTAAGAGACATTTATCTAAGTAATAATAGTTATTTCTGTAAGTTTGAAAATGGCAACTCTACTTCCTTTTAATCTGTGATGGTGCATTGCTGCAATTTATCTTTCTTCCAGCCATTCACTCGTTTGCAATCTCAAAGTGTCTCAATCTGTTCCCAATCTGTTGCATCTGAGTTACAGAAGAGGTGCTTGAAGTCCTACCAACTTTTTGCACTCAAAATCTTGTTACGGGAAAAAGGGAGGACCTCATAGGCAAAGCCAAGAACTTCTTGTTAATCTAATTGAAGTCTCAGCAGTCTGATCGGCAAGGTATCTGCATCCCAGGTCTTTTTGTAGGAAGAGTATGATGCTGATGTTAATGGCTTCTTTCTCCTCACTCTTGAGCTCTTTTTCATATGTTTGCCAACACATGCCACACCTTGCTTTTTCTTCATTAATCTGTAAAGTGGCATTATAACTGGGTTTGTGGTATACCCTGTGGTTTACATACACTGGATATGCATAAGTTTTGTTAAGCCTAACACTGGTTTTGCACAGCTCCCAAGGCCACATTCCTTCAGTAACCAGTAGTTGACTGCTGGTGAGTTGTTTATAGACCTGGGGCCTCCAGTAGCATCCTGTCCCCACGCTTTCAAGGTCCTTGCCCTCATTTCATGCTTGTGGTCCTCCATACTACATTATTTTAGTATAAAAAGTAGTTTACCTTCTACAGTAACTGTTTGTTATTAACAACTACTAGTTACAGAAATGTGTAAGAAATATATGAGAGTATTTCACCACACAATTGTACAATTGTTGTGCCAAGGGAGTCACCATCCCTGGAGTTATTTAAAAGATGTGTAGACATGGCATTCAAGGATATGGTTTAGTGGTGAACTTGGCAGTGTTTGGTTAATGGTTGGACTCAATTATCTCAAAGGTCTTTTCCAACCTAAATGATTCTATTATTCTATGAAATCTTTGCAAAACCTACAATAATGGTAGTTAACTTGTTCTTCAATAATTGCTGTTACAGCTAAACAAACTAAAACTTGTCTTCAGATGGTCCAGGACAAGGTCAAAGCCTCACAAGACCTGAAGTCTGCTTTGGTAGCTTAGCATGATGACTGTGGTATACAAGCAAGGACAATCCGGTATGTCATGAACTACAAGGCTGCAGATCTGCTTCCAGAAATTGAGGATAGAGCCACAAGGAAATTATATGCTATTCTAGGAAGATAAAAGCAGCATTTGGGCATCATGAAATGCTTAAAGTCTCAGCTCCATTGAACCTTTTGGGTGCCCAAGGCTCTTTTAGTTATCCTAAATGTGGCTATATGTGTGCTGGTACTGCCTGGCTGCTCAGAACACATCTGACACCTGAGGGTAATCTCAGATCAGAGGTGAGTTGACCTTGCATTTTCCTGGGGCCAGTTCTGCATATGTGTTTTGAGAATATATAGCTACCAGATTGGCAGTCAAGCCAAAGCCAGGTGAGAAAACCCAGTTTAGTATGTGAGGAGGGCTGACTGGATAGCTCTCTCTCTGTGTTACAGGATTGCATATGTGTACCCAATTCCTGCATGGTGTAAAGTCCCATTTAATCTGCTATTCACAAACTTCTTCCCTGATTGTAAAAGTCTTTTATAACAAAGATCACAGCTATTATAACATGGCTGCATCATAAAATAACTCAGATCTCTTGCATAGGGTATTCAGGTATTATTTTGTAGTGTAAGGTAGATTTTGCATGATGTTTAAACTAGATGTTCAATGGTACTTTGATTGTGGTTGTGCAGGTTACCATGTTCTTTCTCAAGTGGTAAAGCAAAATACAAAGGACTGGAATGGGTTCTAATTTCCTTGCAAATGTAATTCTTTCCATTAATGTATCTTTATTAAAATTAATAACTTATTCCATTTTTACTACTTGCTAACTTTTCCGCAGCTTTCAATATGCCATACCTTTAAGATCAAAGTTACTGCTTTTCCTTTTATTGTCAGTTCTGGAAACAGAAGTTTGGTAGCTTCACCTTTTCTGTATTCATTGAGCATAGGTCCTTCTAAGTCCTGGCTGGCAATTCAGTTCTTATTATGAGGGAGCAAAATGTTGGTCCTGTTTATATTGTTTTACATAGGAACTTATTATGTATTTATATAAGACCTTTTTGGTCCTTCTTATATTATTTCCTCATAAAATGTAGTTGTGTTAATTATTGTGGTGTTTTTAATCTTGAGTATTTCAGATGAATGCTTCATTGAACTATTCCATTACCAAAGTATTTCATTTTTAAAAGTAAAGGAACTTGTAATATAAAACCTCTGTGCGCTGTCTCTGCTTAACATTCAGATCCTGCCTGATCATTTCCTGGCAGAATTTATAATAATGTGAAAAATAAGTGGGTTTCAAAGTTATTTTATTAATACAATCAAAACAAAATAGCAAACATCTGAAGAAAACCTTCTGATAACAGGGAATTTTCTGATAAGAGGATGAGTTCTATATATGTTTGCATGCCCCTGAAATCAATATGAATAAATTGCTAGTAAGCTTGTCTCTTGAATATATCGAGATTTTATGTTCCATCAAACCTTTATCTCATACAGAACTGACGTTCTTTATTACATCCGTTTACCACCACAGACAGGTTGGATGCAGTATGTATTTAAACATAAAAGATTAGCAGATGTAATCTGAAATATATGCAATTCCGGTTTTACTCATTGCTTTATTTACTGACACATTGCTGATAAAAGTTTTATCTTGGTGATCTAAATGTGATAAAAATCAGCAAAGCATTTTTGAGGGTTCTGAAGGTACCTGTCAGCTTAAGTGTTTGCAGATGGCAGAAGGATATTGAATCCTGATTAATCATTTGAGGATGATTACATTTAAGTGCATAACATGACCATATGCCTGGGCACTTATTAAATGACATAGATGCCTGACAGCAGACCTCAAAGAAAAAAGTCCCAGTGCTGTTTGTTTTTCAGATCACTTCCTGAGAAGTGCACAACACTTTGGTGGTTGTTTGTGGCAAGGTTTAAGCTTTCTTTGTACACAAGCTGTATATTATTTTACATGTTTGTATACATGTTAATCTTGCAACCCTTCTAAAATTGTGCCCAGAAGTAACTAAGAGACCTCTGCTGGGCTATGCAGCTGTGAAAGAGAAGATATTCGAACTTGAGCGAGTCCAAGATTTTATGGATCAGCAGAAAAAAAAATCTTAAGATCTCTCATAGGCCATTCCTTGAAGTTCAAGAAGCATGGTTAAGTAGAAACAGCTGCTGGAGAATGTATATACCTGAAGATGATATAAGTAGTTACTGGCATGAATCTTCTTTAAAATTAAGAAATCCAAGAGGTAAATGTCAGTAAAAATGTCTTTACAGAGGGGGAGACAAGGGAAATGATATGCACAGTTGGCATGAGCACTGGGTAAGAAAATAAAATTACTTCTCCAGATAAGAAAAGAGTTACAAGGACCATAGCTGTCTGTCAGACGAGAACCTAATAGCAGCATAAATGAAAGTTCCAACAGTGAAAAGTATAGTGTTGAATTATTCAACAAAGACTTAAACCCTATGGTAACATAGAGCAAGCTGCATAAAATGATACTGAATTCAGCATAACTGAGGTCTCCTGGATATCTCTTTCCTGTATGAAATACAGATGTACATACACATACACACAGTTACACGTAATAGGTGAATATACCACACTGTCTGTTTTACTGAAATAATTGCTATCATTGTATCTAGTACAGTAATCGGAAAATAAATTTAGAAATACTGGTCCTGAGAACTGGAAGTACTGAAACAACTTCATAAAGTGCTGGTATATGTTTGAAGTGTGAAGTACTGCATAGTGGCACATTTCTCCTCTATTCAGTACTGGTGAGGCCACGCTTGGAGTATTCTGTCCAGTTCTGGCATTTCCAGTACAAAAGAGACAGGAACATACTGGAAAGAGTCCCGTGAAGGGCCACTCAGATGGAGCCCACTAAGGGACTGGAGCACCTCTCCTTTAAGGGAAAGGCTGAGGCTCTTCAGCCCAGAAAAAAGGCAGGATCTCGTCACAATAGGAGGATGTACAGAAGATGGAGCTGGGCTTTTTTCCGTGATGCCCAGTGACAAGACCAGAGGGAAACTGAAACACAGGAGGCTCCCTCTGAACATCGTGGAACACTTTTTACTCCTAGGGTGACAGAGCACTGGCACAGGCTGCCCAGAGACGCTGTGGAGTTTATGTTGGAGTTTATGGAGTCTGAGGTTTCTTAACTTCCTAAACAAGGGAAAACAAATTATGTTAGAAGATGATAATAAAATCATTGCATTAGAAGACATCCATTTAAAAAAAAATGTTCTTCATACTGCCAGCTGTCTCACTGATTTGTCATCTAACCTTTTAGTAACTAGATTACGGTATATTCAGCAATAGGCATCTGAAGTCCATAAGGTTCTCAGAAACCATAGTAATTTTCCTGAACCTGGAAAAAGACACACCTACCTGTCTTTATTATTAATAGGCATTTGCATGCCTAATCTGTCTTGCATTGTGCTGAGATTTCACTCTACTAGCGTGGCAAAGTGTAAAAACTAACTACTTTGGAAGAAAGATTCTAAGGTTGGTCTGGCAACTCAACTAAATTCTTTCAGCTTCTGAGTAACAGGCTCAGCCTGATCTCAAAGGCTGCATTTCAATCCTATGATTAGCAGAGCTTGAGAGCACTTCTTGCCTGGCAAATGAAGCCACCATGGAGCAAACTTTGCCATCTGACTCATAAAGGCTCTTTGCAAATATCATTAACAGGCTTTGGAATAAATCCTGCCTTTGTTTTTTTTTGTTGAATTGGTTTTGTTTTGTTTTGTTTTTAACCCCAAAAAGGATTTAACACAGCAGGACGTTTTGTACATATTATCAGTTGTTTGATGTAGATCATTTCATATGGGACACAAATATCATGCTATACCTGGTCAGCTTTCTTGAATACATTTCTAAATTTAGAAAAACTGTGTGCACTAGAAAGGTTAGTTTTCAATGTCTTTTTTTCATTTATGGTACAAGACAACTGCAAATCTGCGGACTTGATTCTGCAGGGAGACCTGAATAATGCACAGGAGACCTGTGCCATGGGCAACACTATTTAGGGCACATACTAAGTTTAGAAACCCAACAGTATCAAACACAATCAAACTATGTAATGAACACAATTAAAGGTGAATGCTGTAGGACTGACAGATTGGTATACTTAATTAAATACATACAGATTCTTGCCTGCTTCATTATGTTCTATACAAATGTTAAGTCATAATGAAAAATACAATTTTGCTTAAAAGAACTCCTCTTCATTGCAAACCCAAGGATAACTTTGGAAATTATGGGTAATAGAGAATGAAGCACTTGTACAGATAAACACCATAATTAATATTTATTTAGTGGAGAAACAGTGAAGTAGTACATAAAAAAGAAAAACTACTCTTGAAAATAAAGCACTAGTTTTGTGCTGGGAGTTACAAATTTCATTAAATTTCCTGTCAGGATTTTATTTTTGTAGTAGTCATTTTTACTCATGAGTGGGTGGCTCTTAAGATGAACAGCTGAAACAATTTAACTGAGAACCTTGAGCTGGAAATTTCAAGTGTAAACAATAAAAGAGGTTGATAGGGAAAGAGTTTACCAGAAGTGCTGTTTTGACACGCAACCCCTTTGAATTCAGGGTAGTCAAGTTTTTCATCTCTGGTGAGTGGCTTGTTTGATTTCTAAGGGAAAATAAATTTAAAAAAAACACATGGAGATGGTAGCTAAGTATGGGCTAGGCCTCTGGCTGCTTTTGAGAGTAATTATTTATGCAGATTGTCTTTGCTAACCTGTGCAGGTTACAGTCTATTGTGAGTAGTACTGTGAACTGTCGTGTTATGCACTTAAGCTGGTTGACTGTAGTAGGAAAATGGCATTCCTGACCAATAGCCAATGGAAAATGAAAAATAAATACATGGGAAAAAAGAATGACATTTACTTTCACTTACAGCAGCTTAATCTTCCTGTTTGGAAGGCTGGAATGGCTTTTTAATAGTAGTACTGTTAGGGAGAGAGATGTTAATAATAAGACCTTAGACCACCACAGTCATACTGGACACACTGGTCTCGTGCCAAAAGTAATAAAACAGAGCAGGAAAGCAGCCTTGATTTCTAGTCTTCCAGGAGAAAGACGGGAGCTTCCCATAACTTGCTCAGGGGTTCTGTCTTCATTTCCCATCTTGTGTGTATTCAACCTCTCTTTTAATGGGTCTCTACTTCCAAACTGCAGTATTTTTAAAATCTATCTGACTATTTAAAAATCCCTGTCATGAAAAAGATCCAGATAAAATTATTTTGTTTACTTTATATTTTTTATCAGAATTTAGCACCTGTTATGTGTCTCTTTGTCTCTTCTTTACCGGAGTACCACTTATGCTTTTGTTTTATATTGTCTCAGACCTATTGTTCACTGCAATAGTAACCAAGATCTGACTGCGTTTGTATTGACATGGAACAAGTAAGAAAGAGAGAATTTATTATGTTCTATATAACCTTTAAGTCATACGGAAAAATACAGTTCTGCTTAGAAGCACTCCTCTTCATTGCAAATCCAAGGATATCTTTGATCTGCTCGTTGCACTAAATGCTGTTACCTTGTCCATCCATGGAAAATGCTGTTTCCTCATAGCCGTTCTCACTGTCATTCTCCCAGTCCTTCACATCCTTGGTAAATGGGAGAGCAGAAGCTTCTGTTTCTCCACTGGAAATGCGTTCTGGTGGTGCTCAGACATAGCCATTGCCTTTGTGTCCCCTCAATCCCCATGTTACTGCATAGGTTCCACAGATTATAATGCTGTGCTCTACCTATGTTTCACATTCCTCTCTAAGAATTTCAGTGGAAAATATGAGTAAGCAGTTTTTGTCAGTGCTGTGCTACTTGTAACAACTTTCTAAGAGATACTTTCACAGATACTATATTGATCTTTCTTGGTTTGCAGAATCTGATGAGAAAGACCCACTGAGGATAGTCTAGCATGATGCCGAAAGTAGGCAAAGTTGGCCTTTCGCAATGGGCAATGTTCCTTTCATATGCCATGTCTAGACTGGAACTCAACCCCAAGTGTGAACGTGAAGTGAATATTTAATCTCAGTGCAGATCTGGTTCTGCAGTAAAGAAAGCATATCCATCACTTGCTATTCTGCAGTAGCCAGTTTGGTTTTGGTGCTTCTTGAGTATAAATGTAACAACACTGGGTTACAGTGTTTTCTCAATGAATAGAGATATTCTTGCTGTAATGTACGTGATCACTAAGATAATACCGGCTAAATCATCTGGAACTGCTATAGACGTGTTACACCCAAGATCCTAGGCCACAAGACTCAAAACAGTACTCAGTAATACAGAAGAGCCAGAAGATAAAATGCAAAACAAATTACAGGTTTCTAAGAGATGGTAAAACAACGGGTATGATTTCTGACTTAATGCGAACAGTGGAAATCCTGCACAAAATTCATATTGAAGTCCAAACTAAGATCTAAAAACAGAGAGAAGAAACACATTATTTGAAAAATCTGTGTTTCCACTCAAGGGATACAGCAAATATGTGCTTACTGGACACTTTTGCAACAGAATGCATGGAATCATTTGAAATATTGATAGGTTGACATAAAGATAACTTTGCACTGATACAGAATTTTAAATGAGTTCCATATTAGCGATCATTGGAATAAAGTGAAGGCCATTATATGTGGTTTTCAGAAGAACTGAAAGTAAGATAGAGAGTATTTTGTGGTAGTAACTTGGGCACTTTTGAATTCACAGAACTAGTACTAGTAAACGAATTAAAAACAAAATTGTAATTGCTGTAATTGTGAGGAAAAATATATTCTCACTACCTGAGGCAAACTCTGGCATATAAAACACCTTCATTCCCTTCATCTTTATGATTGATGATTTTTCTAATTAGAAATGAAGTAATGAAAGATATTAGAGTGGAACAAAAACTTTCATGCAAAATTTTAAATTTCCTTCATTTATACATTTTTATAGTCTCAGATCCAGTTTATGATCTGTTGTGCTCCATCACTGGGAATTCCCAGACCCAGAAGTAAGGAAATACTATCTCTGAATAAAGCAACTTTTAATATTTCAGGGATGTGTAAGATAATTATTTTTCTGAGTTTTTCACTCTGAAACAATGTTCAGAAACCCTAGAAATTACATAACTTGATGTATTCAGGTCATTAAAGTGGGTTATGGTGGGGACAGAAGCACCCAACTGTTGTTTTGGAGCCCAAAAAATCTGCCCGGATCATCATAGATTTGTCTAGACAAATGCATGAGTAAGCATTTGGTGTGAGGCACTGAGTTATCTAGCGCTTGTCAGCAGCAGTGCAACTTCCCCCTCTTATTAAAGTTAACAAGAAATATAACTTTTTGTTCATCATGAATTTAATTCCTATCCGGCCCAACCTCATAACTGTAGCCTGTAGAACGCTTTCTGAACAGCTGGAGAAGGGTAAGCTTTGCTGCCCTCAATAGGCACCGCTGAAAATATTCCTCTTCCATATACAGGCTGAGGAACAGGCACAACTGAGCTTGATGGGAGTCTTTCCATGAGTATACTCTGCAAGCTGAAAAAAGTATGTAATGGAAATTTTAGGAACTAGTATGCACTTTGCCCAGTGGCCTCCTTGAACTTTCCCTTTCATCTCTGCATCACCTACACACTTGCATTTTTCTTTCTCGTTTCAATGAGAGAACAGAAAGGTCTTGATTGGGTTACAAAATCTTGCAGCTTTACATCTGTGTGGCAAGGCTTGAATGCCTTAAAAGCTGACTTATTGTTAGTTCTAGGTGCTTGAAATGGAAATACCGATCTTTAGGGAGAAATGGTTTCATTTTCTTTTAATTTCAAAGCAAATGAATGTAATTTAGCCAGTCCCCTTTCAACACTCCTTATATCATTATTACATCATATTGCCTTCTGTGAAAGGACTAAAATTCTTTCTGATGTGTATTGTGGTGTTTGAATTTCTCTCTTTCAGTGAGTGAATGAAAATTCAGTACTTCCTTCTTTGTCTGTTTTGCAGAAACTTGCTTTCCTGATAGTCTTCTAGAACGATGCCAGAAATTACCTAAAGGTTATCTTAGCGCTGCAAGAATACTTAAGAGATTAAGGTGTTTGAGTATTGGTAAGATAAACTGACTGACTGTAGAAACAGCAGAATGAAGTAACTGAACTCACTGTGGTTTTGATTGAAAGATACTATCCTGAGCTTGAATTTCATTATTAAAAGTACCTAGTCTGTATGCGTCTGTCACTTCTGCATAAATCCCACAGAACAGTGATAACGTCAGACTGCCGTTACAGCCTACACCCCATGTTAGCCACCTTTTGTGGGTCTGTGCTGCTGCTCCTGTCTAAATGCTCTTTTTCATTCACTCTGTATGTGATACCTATATGCTCAAATAGAGCTAAAGCTGTTCATGGAAAGCCTCCACAATGAAACATGAATAGGTTTTGAAGGAGAAAATCTATCATACAATTCAATTTTCTCTTTTTCCAGCTGAGGATATCTATAAGCAATACTTTTGTTGGTACTATTACAGATATCTGGGTTCAAAACAACCTATCTTGCTTGTTCTGCTTGTCTCCCTTATGCTTTTGATTTTAATAACTTGTTTTCTTGCATGGGCAATAGTGATACTGAGGTTGCAAAACGTTTTCTGCTTTGAAACTTGATTTCAAATAATGATTTTGTGACTCGTTAGCTCTTGGGTTGTAATTTTCTATTTCTGGTTTCTAAGCAAAGAAGAATCTTGTCAGTCTGCATTGAAGCAGCTCAATTACTTTTGAGTCAAAACCATGTATAGAAAAATACTGTTCCAAAATATAAAAATCCTTCTAGTCTTCAACAGATGCTACTTAGGGAGACCAATGTACTATCACAGCACAAAGTCTGCATGAGACTTTGTTGAAAATAAAAAAGTTAGCTTTCTTTTGGGTTTCCTTTTTTCAATTCTTTAACAAAACTGGAGATGTCCACCTAAAGAGTGCTATGGCTGAAAGGTATGTGAAGCAAGGTGAACAATGAAATACTTGGTCCTCAGGCCGGCTATTATTTCATCATGCTGCTCTACAGATTGGCTGAAAGGGTTCCTTGTGCTGTTACCATTGCTTGGCACAGAAAGAGCTCTCAGATCAGGTGCAGTGTGCAGCCTTTTTACTGCTACATCTTTCGTTGTAGCCATGGAGCTAATGGTGATGTGCAGGTGTCTGGATGGGCAGAACTGAGATGGAGTATCAAAAAACTGGCTTTGCAAAAGCATGTGAAAAACAGATATATCAGAGGACTTTTTCCATCCTGCAAAAGTTGTTCTTATGAAGGGGTGAGAATGAAATGGATCCTTAACAAGATAGGTGTTTTCTTTCATTTTCAACACCTATTACCTACCTTTATACTCTGAGAGTGTACCTAGGAACATCTAAGTAACCTACTTACACTATCTGTTCTCTTCTGTACTTCTAACAATATTCTTTCTCTTCTTTCTCTTTAAATTATACAAATCACATCTTTTTACTATTGTCATACGGCACTCTGCATTCATTTCTAGTATATCTTTATGCTGCTGATATTGCAGGTGAGATGTAAGCTGCAGCAACAGTCCTGTTATTCTGTACAGCATCACATTCACTGTTCCTAGGAGGGAAACTGAGACACTTTAAGCAATTCTTGTCTTTACTGCGCTACCTTAATTCTCAGAAAATATCTGTGGTGGAAGGAAAAACATATACTCTATACTAAAATAAATTGTAAAATGTATTTTTAACAAATTATAGTTCAGCAAATTAAATAAAGTGAGTGAAGATGAAGGTTAAACCAGACTACTTTTGAATGAAGAAAAATACATTTGAATTGGCTGAGACCTAGTACTTGAATTCTTAAGGGAGGGATTCAGTCATTATATCTGCATTTCTGGGCTTTGTGTTTCTATCTTAGATTTTTCCACAACAGGACCATCCAATGTTTTGTCAAAACACTCAACCAAACCAAGTAACTTCCCAAAACTCCACCTCCATTTCAGTGCAATGGAATTGTTAGGAAACTTGAAAATGAGACTAACAAAAACCAAGAGGGCCACTTTTTGCTGATGAGTGTTTAGGCATTGCAAGTGAATCAGAAGGCATGAACCACTGCATCTTCTATTCCAGAAAGATTTTTAGAAAATACTATTTGAATCTGACAAGTATATCTGCTATGCTCTACTCATAAAATAAGATGAAGAGCATAAATAACTAGAAAATTACAAACCCAAATAGGGCATATTGCTATTTTTCTAATGACCTTAATTAAAACTTTTCAGTCACTTTTCTCTGTAAAAAGAACATGGAGAGAGTGCAGCATGGAAGTTTATAGTTAGGTCAAGTAAGTCACCAGCAAACATAATACACAAGAATTAAAAAAATAAAACAGGAAGCAAACAAATATGCAGTTGTCCAGTACCACTGAATAGAAATGAAGTACAGTATTATGAAGCCAGTTTACTTTGAATTTTCTTTCTTTAATGATTTGAGAAAATATTCTCAAATAATTTCTATATTACTTTTCTTGTAAGTTTTTCTGGATAATGGAGTATATTTTAGAATAGGCCAAGGCTATTTTAAAATTTTTATTTGTCTTCCTCTTTAATGCTGTATTATATTCAAAAATCTGCTGTACTAAATTAAATGGCTTTATTTTTTAAGTGATTATACCATTAGTTTTAGAGAAAAAGAAGAATTTTTAAGGCTTGAGTTTTGATAATTCTGTGAATAAGTAGCAGCAATATCAAAGCAGCAGGCCACTCCAGCCTTAGAAAGACTTCAAGAATTTCAGAAGAGAAAAGATGTCTCAAAAGTTTTTATTCTTTTTAAGTGCAAATAAATTAAAATCTAATTAAAGATGAATGGTTTGTTGACACTTCTTATTTCAAAGTTAAGTTTCATGCTATTTTAAAATGCAAATCTTAAATAATGCCTGGTCCTTCCAATAGCTTCATTTTTTCATAAGGCAAATGGCAATTACACTTGTGTTGATTTGGTATATGCAACGCTAGTATAAAGTACGTGATATTTTTCTATTTAAAATAAGAATAGAAAAGTGCACATTTTATATCCTTAAAAATGTTGTAAACTAATTTTGATAGAAGTTTGTATATGACAATTATTTTTAAGTGTCTACAGCTGTACAATATTTACTTTCAAAAGGAGCTACTCCAAATCCCTCCCTGTATCCTGATTACCCTAAGTAGTAAGGATTGAAGAGCTTCTGCCAGCAAGGGCGTTACAGTGTTCCTACTCCCCTCTGCCCACCATGCATGCATCCTATCCTTGTGCTGAGCCAAACGTAATATTTGAAAATGGACTCTATGGACCATTACAGTGCAGGATAGCCCTGTGATTCTGTAGGCAAGACTCTCGCTGATGCAAATGAGCAAGACCAAAATCACAGCTGACCCACCTGCGTGTCTTGCATACATCTACAAGTAGATTAAATGCAGCTCCTGTGACTGGCAGTGGCACTATGGTACCTGGGAAGCTGCCAAATACTCTGAACTCCCAGGTGAGCATCCAATGGCTGATATTGGCTGATATTGGTGGCCCTAAGACCCTACTGCTCAGTTCTGTCCCAGCCCTTAGTGGAACAATGGGCTTTATGGTCCTCAATCACTCACGTGCAACTCTGAGTTTTCTCTCTTCAGATTTCCAACATACAAAGTATGCATTTTATGATTAATCGAGCATAATTTGTTTTTGTTTGTAGTTCAGAAAGGTTCATACATTCATTAGAAGTGCTCATATCAAGATTATAATGGGAATCAGTAAGTTTTAACTGAGACAATGCCATATATTGCGTGAAATGACGTAGGATACTCAAAGGAAAAAACAATAGATCTAATTTGGTGAGAAAGGCATGGTAATGTCTCATTTTCACACTGATAGAATTCTACAAAGCAGTATGCTGTATACTGGTAGTGCTTTGGCCATAAAAGTGAGCAAGCAGGAACATGTTAATAATTTTGACCATTAGTATTGGGTGGTGGAAAGTGGAGCTCTCTTGGCTAGCACAGCGCACCCTAGATATTGCTTGGGAAGTGGGTTAGTGCCTTGCAAAGTTCCCAGCTTTTAAATTAGGTCAGAGAGGTGAGATTATGACCTCTGATTCTTTACACTATGGAGAAGTGTGAACTTTTGGCAGCTATGGGCTCCACAGAAGTCCTGTGTTTACTCACAACTAGGATTCATCTCACATTTGAATGTCATGTCCAAAGTACAAAAAAGGATTACTTTTTGTAGACGGACAGGCTTTGCGTTCTTATATTTGGATTAAATGAAATCTTGCTGATACTAACCAAAAGCAAGCTTGATTACATAAATATTCTTCTGGCCACATCACTTCATCAGGGCTTTTTTTATGAATAATAAATGGTTCAAAGATAGCTTACAAAAATGTCATGTAGAAAAAAACCAGCAGCAGATGATTTAATGTGAGCGAAATAATTGCCATGATTGGCTATAAAGCTATCTTAATATAACATTCAGTTTTGCAGTTAAGCAAGTAGGAATCAAATTGCATCAGCTTAAATACTAAAATAATAGATGGCAACAAAAAAGTAATTTCTACAAAGGATTTTATTAAGTTTATCTTTCTATTTGAAACTGTATTTCAGAAAAGAAAGATCTATATCTGGATGTGCTAATTTTCATTGTGCTTGGACATATATTGTGGTACATGCTGAAGGGTGACTAAATTTCTTCTCCTTTCTTTGCCCTTAGGAAGGGGGGTCAGATGTGCTGCCTTTGATTGCCCCTTGTTCAGGTTTGCATAAGATTCACCAAATCTCTCCTCTGTACCATTCCCATTCAATATATTCAATTATCTCTTCTCTTAATTACTGACTTCTTGAGCTTTAACTGCCTGGTTTGTCAGGAAAAGTCCTGTTTCTCTCCTTTGCCACTTTCTTTTGTTCTTCCAGCACAACTAGGAGGGATCAACACACCTCTTGTTTCTTGCATCGTTACCAACACTAGGACAGCTATCAAATGCTCTGTTACTGAAAAGAGCCCTGCTTGATATAAAACCAGCTTTGTATTAGTGAGCAAGAGGAAAGTGGATAATAAATTAAAATCACAGGAAGAAACTGCCTTTTGTTATCAGTTTCCTTCTAAAGTACTGCACTGAAATAAGACTTTTATTTACTAGTGTTGTAATTAATATTAGACAACAGCAAATGCACACTCTAAAATTAACAGCTGCTTTTTCTTTTGTTTGCCAACCAGAAAAATATTTCTTAAGCAATTAGAAAACAATTAAGTACATTCAAGTCCTTAAATTATTTTGGCAGTGTTCCTTTTTACGTTGCACATTTGAGCAGTGACTGAGCACCAGTTGGCCAGTAGCACATTTAGCTGTGGTTTGTGGCCTTGGGCAGCACTTTTGTTAGAGAGAGGAGGTATCACAAAAACTTTGAAGACCTTATTTTAACATTTAATGCAGAGCCACAGTCTGAAGTTCAAAACTTCTGTAACATGGTAGTCTGGAAAAATATTAGCATGACATATTCTGTGACAAACAATTTCTGGAATTTCACATGACAGACCAGACCTTGGGCTGGCAAATGGAATTTCCTTTAGATGGTAATAAAGCAGAAGATATGCTCTGAGGTGCACTTAATGCATTTCAGCTCTTAATTGCAATTTAATGTTTGAGACGAGATTAAAGGTAATTCAAAGTAAGATTTCTTTTAAAAATGTATATTTTAGCCACTAAAGTTCTCAGCACCAACTTTTTCCTTCTATTTATCCATTCCTATAGCGCCCCATGACTTGCCAATTTAAAAATAGCCTCTATTGTCTAAGACAGGTTGTCCTAGGAACTATTGTAATAATGCATATTGTTTGGGATATTTATATGTGTAGCCCTGCACACATCTTATGGCTGGTTGCCCCTATAATTAGAACACTTGTGATTTTAGGCCATGTTTAGAATTTAACATATGATATATAAATACCCATTTAATATCTGTTAAAACTTCCTGATCCCCGGATGAGAAATAGAAAAGAATTTTGGAGTGAAGCTCCATGTAGAAGTTTTTGTGCAAGAAGCAGGTGTGTTCTTGTGACACCATATTCTGAGAACTTTTCACTTCCTGTTATTTAACGCAGCTGGTTCTGAGGAAAGCGATGAATCTGCTGTATAGCTTGTGATTGAATCTTCTTAGATTGTTGCTGATTGCATTGAATGTAAGAAGAAGCAAAAGCTAGTTAATATGACAACTGAGAAGTCATTTGCCATTACAGTTATCCTAAAGTCTCTGTGTTGTGTAGTGTGCAAGGAGGGGAAAATCATATATCAGAAAGCACTGTTGATGTAAAACCAGCATGAAGATAGAAAGCAAAGCAGCCAGAGGTATCTTAACTTTTATAGCATGAACTTATTTAAATAGTCTTGATGTCAGTGTCCCACAGTAACTAGGGGAAGTGGCAAAGAAACTCAGGATATTGAAACCTGCTGCTGCACAGAAGCAATGGTTACTAACTCGGATACTACCTATTGATCTGAAAACACCTCAAAGGGAGATAACTGTCAAGACTGCATTTTATAGAGGAAGAGGCTAAAGCACAGAGTTTAAATGACTTGCTAGCAGCTCAGAGGTAAACACTGGTCTCTTGAGTCCTATCAATTGCCTGTTTCTTACACTATTGATATTGCCATGTCTCTTCTGGAGCTCTCCAAAGGGTTACCACAGTGTAGGAATCCATGACAAAATTATTAGATACAAGTATGGTTAAAAAACCCTCTTTTTAGGAGAACATCTCACACAACTCTTTTCATAACCACTTTCAATAACGGTAAGAGGCCTGGGCTTAAAATTCTTTGCTTTCCCCCTGACAATGCTAGGACTCCAAAAGTCATTCATCTAGGTCTGGATGAGGGGGAAGTATCAGAAATTCAAAAGCATGGTAGATGCATGACATTCCTCTGTGGATGGCTATTAGCTTGCTAGCAATTTCGTAAGAGTAATTCAGCTTGCGGATGAATATGGCCCGGGATTCATTTTGTGTGGCCATATATAGAAATTCTGCAGTAGCAATAGATAGAAGTAGCACCCCCTCAACTAGAAAACTGGCATTCTGTTCTGAAAGCATCTTTTCACAGAGATCTTACCTTTTTTGGGGGGAATGTGAACGGATCACTGCACAAATATTGTATAAATCCAGCCTGTAAGTTACCCAGCAAATGGGGTGGCAGATAGGACCCTCTGTGTTGTGCTTTTCTGTTGCTAAGCTTTAGCTATGGTGCCTCTCCTATACCTTTATCTATAAAGCAACGTGAGCTTCTCCAGATCTACTGAAAATGGGAGGTGACAGATTACATGACATGTCTGTCATTACTTAAACGGATTTTCTTTATGTTCACTTCCATGATTTTTGTTGGATCAATATAATGATGAAGCAGAATAAAGGCCCTTTTCTGCTGCCTCTAGATGCATACATATACAAACACTTTTTCTTGGTCACAAAAGATGCAGTGAAAGTAGCACACTAGATCTTGTATCATACACAAGTCAGAGTCAAAACTTCCAGTTTTTCTTCCAGTTCTTCGTGGCATTGTTTCTTCAGATGTGCAATGCCTGCCCCTGCTGTGCAAAGGGGAAAGAAGTATTTGGAGACGCAGGACAAAAGATAGGGTAGCCTCAGTCTCAAGGTGTTTTACTGAAGGATTAGAGAATGAGACAAAGAGCCTTTGGAAGTAAAAAGAGGTAGGCAACGACATCAACAGGTGGTGGACAAGACTGTTGTATAGGTGATTTCATTCTGTTAATTTTTATTCATTTGCAAAATTGTGGGTCAAAAGAAAACAGCAGATACCACAGTGAATTTAAGAAGAGCTGAAGATACAACATTCACTGTGAAGCTTTTTGTCTAGCAGTCAGCAGAGATAAACTTTACATTTCAAAGACAGCGGGATGAGAGGCCAGATTAACAGTGGAGGAAGTGAAAAAAAAAAAAGGTTTTTGGAGCCTTCAATAATCCAGGATCAGAAGAGTTTGCTAACATACCTTAGAAGCCAGTTGCTGGATACTTTGTGGCACTACTGAGATCACTTCAGAAATCCTAGAGGAGAGCAGAAATAGAACAAACTTCAAGAAATCTGAAAATCCTTGTAGGTGAGTGAGACAAGGAATAAAATATGAACTATAAATCACTGGTAAGAATGTGTAGATTTTAGTTTTGTGGCAAATCGGACATTCTGATTTTGCATTTTTTAGCAAAAAAAAAAGCTATTGTGCTCTATAAAAACAGAATTAGATAAAATATTGTGAAGATTAATTACAAATTTAGCACTGGGAGAAACAATTAACATGTTTTACCAAAAGAAATAAGTAGCTAAGTGAAATCTGTGTTTTCCTGAATAAAAACAACGGAAGAAAGCAAATTACAAGATTATGCGTCTAATTCAAATGTGACTGTGGCAATACTGGATTTCATTGTGGCAGTTGTCCATTGTCAATAGCAGCAACCATGATGAAACAGTTGAATTTTCTGAAAGCCAAAATGTGACATAGAAGGGCCTGCTAATACATGGAGCTATTACATGTAAAAGATTGAGGACTGGGGCAACCGCCTCAGATTTAGGGTGCACTTTGTTGAAATGCTTACCTACAGTGTGATTCATTTAGACCCTCATTAGGTAAGGAGGTACTGTACAATTAGGAATAAAGGTATCCTATTAAAAAGGAGGTGCATCATGGGAGGACTGTCTATTATCATAGGCTTGGATGATATGTTTTATCTAGAGGCTTATATTAGTATTCAAGCACTTGTTTTATGTTTTTCCTGCTTTTACAGTGCTATCCCCTTGAAACTCATTAAACCTTTTTCTGCAGTAGGCCAGCCACCCAGGCATGAATAATCTAAGGGGTAAACAGAATATTGTTATAAATACACAAGCGTCCATTACAAGAAGCAGAAAATTTACAGATGATTAAAAAGCAACAACAAAGCACAAAAACCCTCTCAAGCACAGACAGCTATAACGTAACCAGGATGTGTTGTAATTCTTGTAAAGAATTCATTAGAATGTAAGTCCTAGAATTGAGTGAAATAAATAACTCAGCCTGATTAAAAAACTACCATTAGTCATCTCTAGGTCACAAGTTTAAAGACAAAAAAGAGGATTTATTTGTTATTGCTTTGTGCTTTATTTAATCATGAGACCCATGGAAAAGAGGTGTAAAAATGGTGTACTGTGTATAAATGAGGACACATTCTAACATGACTCTGTTATACAGCTTTTTACAAGGCTGTCGAGAGTTCTAGTTCAACAGACCATCTAAATGTACATCCCTCTATTTAAAAGTCCTCAGGTTCAAGTGACTGAAGTGCAACTACTTAAGGGCTATGCAGGTTTAAAAAAATTTAAAAGATTGAGATGTCTAAGGCAACGTTTAGGCAGATGAGACAATTAACTCCAAACTTACAGACTGAACTTCCTCTGTTTAAAGACCGGGTAACACTGCAGGTGGCATAATCTGCAAAGTGAAATAAGAACCTCCAGCACTGTCTCACATATATGAGCGTGTCTTTTGTGGGCAAGGCAGTAGGTGATGAATGGCTTTGTTCCTTTTCCTTTTGTGGTTTTTATGTAAAATCTGTAGAATAAAATCAGAATTCTCCTCCTCCAAGCTCAAGAGAGTTTTATCCCAAAGAACATCATAAATGCCAGGAGGCCTGTGTGGATGAAGAGGAAACTCCTGGCCAAACACGAAAAGGAAGCATACAGAGGATGGAAGGAGGGACAGCTAATGTGGGAGGAATACAGAAACAATGTCTGAGTGAGCATCCAGGGATCAAGGTTGGAAAGCTAAAGCCCAAATATAATTGATTCTGGCCACGGATGTCAAAGACAACAAGAAGGGCTTCTATAAGTACAGCAGGGACAAAAGGAAGACTAGGGAAAATGGAGGCCCATTGCTCAATGAGACAGGTGACCTGGTTATACAGGGCATGGCAACAGTTGGGGTACTAAATGCCTTCGTCTCAGTCTTTACTAGCAAGACTGGCCTTCAGGAATCCCAGGTTGCAGACACCATTGGAAAAGTCTGGAGCAAGGAAGATGTACCCTTGGTGGACGAGGATAAGGTTAGAGAATACTTAAGCAAACCGGACATACAGAAGTCCATGCGCCCTGATGGGATGCACCCACAAGTGCTGAGGGTGGTGATTAGCAACACAAAGTCTAATTAGAGCTGAGTAACTAGCAGTGCACCCCAGGGGTCAATACATCCTTATTAGTGATCTGGATGATGGGGCAGAATACTCAGGAAGTTTTTGGATGACACTGAACTAGGAAAAATGGCTGGTACACCAGAAGGTCATGGTGCCCTCCAGAGAGACCTCAACAGGCTGAAAAAATGAGCTGACAGTAACCTAATGAAATTCAACAAGAGAAAGTGTAAAGTTCTGCATCTGGAGTGGAACAACCCCATGCATCAGTATATTCTGAGGACCACCAAGCTGGAAAGCAGCTTGGCAGAAAAGCACCTGGGGTGGTTGGTGGAGACCAAGTTGAACAGGAGCCAGCAATGTGCCCTTAAGGACAAAAAGGCTAATGATGTCCTGGGCTGTCAGCAGGTTGAGGGAGATGACCCTTCCTCTCTCCTCAGCCCTGGTGAGGCCACACTTGAAATGCTGTGTCCAGTTTTGGGCTCCTCAGTACAAAAGAGAAATGGACATACCGGAGAGAGTCCAACAAAGTGTCACTAAGATGATTAAGGGGCTGGAACATCTCTCCTATGAGGAAAGGCTTGGAGAGCTGGGGCTGTTGAGCCTGAAGAAGAGAAGGCTCAGGGGGAATCTCATCAATGTTTATAAACACTTGAAGGAAGACTGAATAGAGGATGGAGCCAGGTTCTTTTTAGTGATGCCCAGTGACAGGAAAATGGGCACAAACATCAGGAAGCACCTTTTTAATGTGAAGGTGACTGAGCATTGGCACACTATTGGAGATATTCAAAAGCCATCTGGACATAGTCCTGGTCTACTGGCTCCAGGTGGCCTTACTTGAGCAGGAGTGTTGGACAAGTTTCCCTCCAGAGGTCCTTTCCAACCTCAATTATTCCATAAATCTGTGACATAGGCCTGGAATGCAAACCCAGCTCCTATCTCCAGGTCACTATCCTATCCTTGGACGATAAAATAAGGCTTCTCCTTCCTCCTGTCCTGAATCCCTTCACACTGCAGAGGGTATCTATGGCAATTAGAAGAGAGGAGGTGTGGGCTGGAGCCATCTCAGTCTGACAAAGGACTGCTTCTGTTACTTTTTATTTACAGAAATCCAAGCTTCTTTAATTGACAAAGATTTTCCTTTGTACTTTTATCTTTACTTTCTTCAGGCAACCACAACAAAACAGGCTCCTACAGACAGCAAAAAGGAAATATGAGTAGAAATCTATGTCTAAGTTCCCTTTCCCTCCCTGCTCCTGGAATTTAGGCACCCAGATTGGAATGTTTTCCCATACATGGTGATTCTTGGATCTGAAGATCTGTTAAGATTGGTAAAACCCCATAACAAACTAGGTAGTGATGTACAGAACGCTACCCTGTAGTTGTTCTAAAAACATTATCCTTTATATATGCATGCTGTTAGCTTTGGAAGGAGAGATGATTTGGTGTTAATCATTTTTCCTAGAATTCAGAACTCTAGATTGCCAGAAATAGAAAGTAAAGGCTGATCAAATTAGACTTGGAAAATATCCACAATAGTTTCATAGTCTTTATAACAAGTACTTTCTTAAAATTTAAATAGTAGTTCAGGTTGGTCAGAGATTGTATATCTCACAGGATCTAGATGGTTTGTATAGGTATTATTACTGAACCTTGTGATACTTGGTTCCGGTGAAGTTAGCAAGCAGAAATAGCAAGCTTTTCTATATTATTCATGATGTTTTATCTGCTGTTGCATCTATGTTAGCGCTAGAATGAGAGGACATAGGTTTTTAGCTTTTGTTTTCTAGATCTACCTATACTTAACTAAAAGGAAAAAAGACATTTAGTAGCAAACCATATATGGTGTAAAAAGGGAGAAAACAATATTGCTGGGAAAACAGATCCTGTGAGTTCATTTTTCATTAAATAGGTTATCTGTCAAGAAAATAGGTCAGCTTTTGGGGAATTGAATTTTACAGAAGATACCATCTGGCTTTTCCAGTTGTTACAAGGAAGGATGCTTTTTATTTGTTTTGGATGAGGTATCATAGTGTTCTTTAGAAGGAGAGCCATCCTTCACGGTGGCTCTTTACAATAAAAGAGACTTTTGAAAATATCAAAGAATTAACTGAATATGAAAATTATTTTCAGCTGTTAATAAGTCCATGTAAAACTTCTATGTGAGTTGAAAACCAAATTATTTTAAAAGTAAGGACTCAGCTTTTACTCAAGGATTTTTTTAATATTCACCATGAGATGTAAAGCCTGGACCTTGGTTTTCCTGGCTTAATATTCCCAGAGGCCAAGAAATTAAACTTTGGACTCTGATTTCTAGAGACCGTTATACACGGACACGACAATTTAAATGGGCTGCTTGGGGTATGACAGCCAATAAAGCAATCTATTTGGGTATAGCCCATAAGACTTTGCTCTAAAATTCTAACAAATTCCCAAGCTCACATCAGATGCTTAAGCTGCGCTCTGTAATGCACATATAAACGTTCCACACAAATATTCATGAATTCAGTCTTCTTAAAGGCTGTGATAACAACTACACGGCTTAAGAAGAGTCCACCAGAGATCTAGACCTTCAAAATGAATGGTAAATTTAGCCTCTGCTATTAAATTACACAGTAAAATATCATTTATTGCATAATTCTAAATACATGCACTGGATAACTGAACAAGAACCAGCTGAGTGCCTTTCAGATTTATAAGTAACCCAGCTGTTCCAGTGAGCAGAAATACTGCGTATAAGCCCCTTAAAGCTATTACTGAAAAATAAATCCTAAAGGTGCAATATTGTGCACTATCTAAAACATGTACCTAGAAGTTATTCACTTCTTAAAAGGAGCAAGCAAATATTTGAACATGCAGTGTGCATGTTGCAATTTCTTCCTTTGACCCTGAAAAAGCAGAATTGTATAGGTACTGTGAGTAAACTTCAGGCTGCTTGGAGAAGGAAAAATAGGACAACAGTGATAAGGCAAATGACCAGGTTTCAGTTTGGGATGTCTGTCTCATTGAACTCCACTTCTATGCTACTGATTTGACAAAGAAATTGGTTTTCCTACCTTTTTCCAGTTCCAGACAGCTTGCTTAAATGGGTTATCTGATGGAGAAGGATTCTTCATTGCCTTTTACCTTTAATTTGTCCTTGATGTGTGAAAAGTAGGACAAGTGTCCATGAATCTGGTATGCTCATTTTAAAATAGTATAAATAGCTATAGAGACCGCAAATTAATAAAAACCAGTAACTTGAGGGTGGGCATGTAGCCTCTGCTCTGTTATCATCAATGACTTTTGGCCTCTAGATTGAGTGAGTCTAAAATTTTACCTTGCAACCTAAAATCCCCATAGCCATGAAATTTAATCCTGGAATTGTATTTTTGAGGGTGCAAATGTAAATGTCTGGCAGCCTAGTTCAGCACCATAAGAGAGTGAGGCCATGAGAAAATGTGGACTTGAATGTACAACTGAATGTATCTGGATATATGATTTTGCTGCTGACTTACCAGTAAAGAGTTTTTCTGCTCCATATGATTCTTGGGCCTGAATTCATGCCTGTATTTCTTATTTAGATTCTTCCAGAATCCTGTGACATGCTTATTTGCTAGATGAGCTATAGAAAAAGCTATTCCCAGAGATTATTACTGATGTTATTTGGGGCAAACTGAGTGACAGCTACTATTTCTTTCCTAAGCTGCTGTGAAATTTCATCCATTTTTCACCAGTCTGAGTTGCTTAAAAGTGGGATCATTCAGGAAATTCACAGAATTATTTGTTGTATGGCTCTGGATGAACTTGCATTCTTAAAAATGTAGCAAACATTAATAAATGACAGCTGTAATGAAATAGGCTATTGACTTCGCACTAAGTCAATTTAGGTGTTAATTTCTGGTTTGCTCACACAATAATTCTGCAGATGAACTGAATCAGCACATTGTCACAGTGTTTGAACTTTAGCTTTTCTTGTCACACGGTGAATATACTTCTGTAGTGGAATAAGGATCATGAAATATGTCGGAAAAAATACAGCAACTGCGGAGAATGGGATTGCAAGAACGGAACTTGAGGAGATAACCAGAAATGGAGCAGATTAAGCCAACATGAGTTACATAAAAAGAGGTCCTTCAGTATATGTTAATATGCTGAGCCGTTATTTGCCATGGGCCAGGCTCCTAGGAAAGTTTGCTGCCCTTGCAATATGACTGATAGCTTCTTGCCAAGGGATGTAACAGGCAACAAGAGAAATGCTATAGCTGTGCTAACTAACTCTGTGCTCCTAGGAGCATCCTAGGAGTCTTTAGCCCAGCCACTAATGCAAGTTCTGCACTCTTCATGCACCCAAAGCTCTTGTGCAAAACATGAGCTGTGAGTACAAAAGCAGCTCAGTGCTGGATTTTATGTTTCATTTGAAAATCTCAAGCATATTTTTCTTTCCAGCTTTAGCTACACACAAGCCATATCCCACGTCCTCCACAACCCTTCCAAGACAGGAGACAGAATCTCTGTACCTTAGAACCAGGCAATTCTGTATATTTTGGGAAAAATCAGCTTTCCTGCTTTATCTTGGGTAGGGAAGGTTGAAAATAGGACTTAGATTCATTGCAATGTTAAAGCATAGAGTTCCTCCAGTAGTGACTAACTTCTTCCTACTTCTTGGGCTGTATTCTCAATTTGAAAAAGTGTTGCCGAAAAGAAGTATTGATATAACAGGTAATTAAAGAATTCCTGTATTTTTATGTCAGTAGTGATGTTAACACTTGGATTGAGGTCTAATGGACTCTTTCATAGTTCTGTGAAAACAGACAACTTTCTGGGTAAAAAAAAGTTTGCAAAATCCATGGTTATTTTTGTTATCAAGTTCAAAAGAACATCAGTAAGAATGCCAGTGCCTGAAGTCCTTTTGTCCCCTTCAAAGAATATATATTGAAGGTCAAAGGTTTTGTAATAATAGTGCTTGTGCCTGATGCAGTGATATGGAAAACAGTGGTAGAGGCATATCAAAGAAAAGGGAATTGCTTTGAATAAAACAGCAGATTTGTAGAGACAGATAATCGATAATCTGCAATTTCAGGAAGCTGGGCAGCTCAGGGACATGGATTACCTAAAAATCAAAGTTCAATGAAAGTTTTTGTAAAATTACATCATCATGTTCATAAGTTAAACCCACAACAGCAGAAATGCGAAGCAGAAGCTAAAATTCTACTTGTCCTCCATGGAATTTACCATAGACTCTTTTCCTCAAGGGTACCTAAATACTAAAGAACATATCATAGATTTTGCTTTTGCATTAAACTATTTTGCTTTCCGTTGCTTGATTTTTTAGGTGGTGTGTTGTTTGTTTTAATGTTTTTTTAAAAATTAAGAAATCCTCATTATCTGTCTGATTTTGTTTCTCACATTTTTAAAGTCTTCTTAGAACATAAAAGTATGAAAATCCATTGCCTAGCAGAGTTTTATCAAAGCCATCTGAACATTTGACTCAGATTTAGCAGAGTCTCATGTGAGTAAGACTACTTACATGAATAAAGCTAAGCATATGCCTGAGAAGCTTTCTGAAACAGAAAGGTCTGGAAAAAAAATGGATGAAATACAGGTTGTCCTGAACTGTAAGACCTCCTTGGGGAGGAATCAAATTATAACATCAGTAATAAGTGATACTAAAGTCACATTTTCATCCCACAGGATCTCTAACTCACTGTCATCTGGATTGAGTCAGACTTTCATTTCAGCACTTTCCCGAAGTCTGTAAAAAGTGACTTCTGCCTGCAGAGACAGAGACAGGTAGCATTTTTATAAGTTCTCATTGTTTGTCTCCCAGCACACTACACACTCATTTTCAGAAGACAGAAGTAAACAGAAGATCATGAATTCTCAGCACTTTGGCGGGCAGGTGGGTGATCCACCACGGACACACTGATTTCAGCATTGCATCACTATTCTGAGTGCTGCAAAACCCAGGTATACCTAAGACCTCTGACATGAAGGCATCTTTAGGCTGGAAGGCAGCAGCTGAACAGAGTGGTGAGTACAGGTATTTCTGTGGGGTTGTTTGGTTTGGTTTTGTTTGCTTGTTTTGTTTGTTCTGGGTTTTCCCTATGATCAGATCTTACTACTGCAGAACAAACCACGCCATCTTTTATATTCACTAAAAAGAGTCAAAGTATCTACTTGAAAAGGTCTATCAAAATATGTTATTTTCAAGAAATAATTATTCTGAATTCTGTACATGATTTTAAATTGATTTCAAGTAAACCTGTGATATGTTTAATATTCTAAGACTGGATATTGAACTGGAAGAATAATTATATCTACTTATATACTATTACTACTACTACTTCCATCACCTTTTAGGAAAATGGAAAGGTTTGTTTTGACTTAAACTACACTACTGAATATTGAAGAAAACTGTGACTGCCTCTGTTTTTTAGACATCAATAGTACACAGAACTGTGGAACTTATTTGTACAACACTGGCAGTTCTTTGGGGTAGATATAGTCTAAGAGTTGGACAAAAGGTGGTATAGAGCCATAGCAAAGGGGTTTAACGTACATACTAGATCTTTAACTATGGTTTTACTTTGTGCTTACAAAAGGACTCTAACTGAAATTTGAGTTACCAAAGTCTGGAATCCTTGTACACTAGGACAGTCAGATCATTTCGTGTACAGGAGATGATATTTATAATACCTTTATGTTAATCTTTTTTCAACAGACAGCTATCTTAAATCATGTATGCCTTACAGTAAAGGATACAGCTGTGGAAGAAATCCTTTTTTAAACAAAAAAAAGGCTTCAGAGAAATTATTTTGCAATTGTAGAAGTACCCAGGCCATGTTTCAATTTGCTCTTTGCTAATTCTATGCCTAGAAACACGCATAAGTTTTTCAATGAAGACTACAGCTACAAGGGTAATTGCTACACACATCACTTGACATTGCTTCAAAATTCTTTGTTGAGTGTGAATTTTGGGAGCATTGAGTTTTGCAAAAAAAGAAAAAAAAATCCTTAGAGGGAAAATTAATCAGTTCAGAAATCTGCTGCAATGGCATTTGTAGGTGAACCTTAAATCGCTAGCATGCAATTGGGAGAACTAGCAAACCTTTCTTTACCCACTATGGCCTGTGATGAGTTTAATTAATGAAGTACGTTCTACAGATACTCATTAGAAACATTCCTTCAGGAAACAGATCTTAGGATGTTTGCTAAAATAGGAATTTAATGCACTTGATGTTCTGATTAAGTTAATTTGTATCCCTCACACCCCTGGTGTACCATTTCCAGTAGGATGTGTATTCAAAACGAATACCAGAGCATTTACTGTTGCAAAGCCGATTCTTTGCCAAATGCTTATACCTTAATATAAAACACACACTATGGACAGAGTGAGAAAATGGCTAGCATCGGTCTTCAACACCACAAGAAATATTAGGCATCACCAGGCACACCCCATTAGGTGTTTAAATCTCAGGATACTTCTTTCAGCGTTAGTGCCTACAACTAACATGTTACAGAATACAGATACTTAAATATTTTAGCTAGCTTGATGGTTTTCTCCTCAGTAGAGAAAAGGGAGATGTTGCAGCTCAGATTGCTATTAGCACCCAATGGGTGGCTGCATCCAGTTGCTATAGGTCCCTTCCTATCTAGCTGGGCATCAAAGTGTTGGCCACCCAAAGAAAGTAGCTTGTGAGGCCATTAATAGGAAGGGTTCCTCCTCAGGAGTGGACATAACGTACCACTAACAGTCTTGATTTGGGGGAGCGGGCTTCCCAGTTTGGGCTGAGGCAATTGATACCTCTCAGGAAGTCCACCAGTTGCATGCCTCAGGTAACCAGTCATTGCACTGGATTCAGTCACATAGTGGGTTTGCGAACCCCCTCAAGCCCAAGGCTGTGCGTGCTGATTTCTGAGCAGGCACCCAAAAAATCAGTCATGTTTCCATAACAATTTTCAGCCAGAATGGTTCTTTTAAGTCAACATTAGCCTAGCCATCATAAAGGCAGGAAATAAAACATAAAATTCTGGGATTATTTTTTAAATGCTAAGATCAACTATATGTGACCTGACTGAGAAGTTTTGTTCTTCAGGCAGATTTGTACAATGCCCGCAGTACTACCAGGCATCCAGCAATGACATCCAAGTTCTGGGCTGTCATAGTGTCACAGTGTCAGTGTCACAGTCTCTGCAAGTTTCTCTCTTAATTTACATTGTAAATTTTGGCTAGTGGTCTCTATTGACAGCAGTTGTCCTGTCACAGCAGTGAAAGTGAGAAAGCAATGTTCTCAAATGTAACATTTTATGGCTACGTTTGAGAACATTTTTTTTTTTTTTGAGAGTTGTATTTTTAATTCTCTTGTTTTGTTGGCATGCTGTAGCCTTTACCTTGTAGTAGGGAGGTTTTCATAAGACATCCACTTAGTCCTTCAGATATTTTAGCTTTTGGGGGTATTAACTTCTTTTTAGAAATAAGTCTCTGATCTTTAGCTTGGACATTTTAAAAATCGTATTATGCTACTCAGGGCTGTTTGTTATTGTGGCACTGATGGGGAGGAAAGCGAGGTGAACTGCAGTGCAGTGGGGCAGGTAGTTCATAAAGCACTGGGCAACACTAATAACCTCTGCAAGCCACGGGAAACTGTCAGATAATTACGAAGTTCTCATGAACTTCTTAATCCTCCCCCCCCCACTGCCCTTTTTTTTTTTTTGGGCCAGAACAAGAAATTGATGTCATATATTAAACCTACCATAGTGGGTAAACAATCTAGGTCTCCTCATCCCCTTATTCCTTTACCCGTAATGTGATATATTGTTATGTTCCTACGGCACTAATTCAACAACAGCCAGATAACAGATGCCTGAGTTAACCATGGTTATAAAACATTAATTATAGAGTTCCCCTTAGCCATATGACATCTTTATAATGTGATTGCAGGAGGAATTGCCTGAGAAACCTGTAATGGATAGACCTATTGCAGCACTAAAATGATTTCATAAGGGACAAAATAACATCTTTGACACTGGTTTATGTCTTAGCTGACTTGTGTATTATAATACTCTGAAACATTACCACAGAAACTCAGGGAAGGGTTTGTAAATACGTGCCAAGATGTGCAAAGCAAAGGACCCACTGCAGATGATAGAGGTCTTCTGCAAAAGAGAGCAAACTTCTTTTCCCTGGTAGAAACAGTACGCTTCATTTTATCACAGGGAAGTTTGTTCAAAGCAAGCATAGCTGTCAAAAAAGTCCTTGAGGGGTGCGACAGCTACATGTCATGCAAATCATTGAGTCAAAGCCAGCTGCCGGTTTTCGGTCTTTCCCCTCTCAGTCCCTCTCCGCCGTCGGCCGCAGCCGAGCGCGGACAGGCCCCGCCGCCCCGACCCGGCACCCGGCACCC
>VZZY01001003.1:286478-303356 GCA_013400335.1 Eurystomus gularis | reverse complement strand
AGCTCAGCCGCACGGGGAGGGTTCCCTGCCGAGGGGGCTGCGGGTGTGCTGGGCCGGGGTCGTGCGGTTAACGCAGGACTGCCCCAGCGCGGGTTTGGGGTGGTCCATGTGCCACGGCTGATGAAGGAGGTGGTGGCTGCAGAGCATGGGGGAGTTTAATGATTACACTTGGTTCAGCTTAATGATTAAGGGCAGCGTGTGACTTATACCTGCGTGGGTGCGACGTACACGCGTGTCCTTTGGGCCTGGCTTGGGAACATCGGGTGCCGGGGGGGGTATGCGTATGGAAACACAGGAACAGCGGCTTTCAGAGTTGCTTAATCTTGGAAATTATCTAAGTAGGTCTTAATTTAAAGGATGTGGTTAAGGTAAAAGCATTGTCATTGTAATATATATATATATATAGATGTGGTGAATGGCAAACTGCCCCCTGGCAGAATGTGATAACCTTCTTATAAATTACCTGATAGGATTTTCAAGTTTTTCTCAAAGGTGGTTTTCCTGTTAAAATTTGGTGTTGACCACCATCGCCTCTTTTTCAGCAAGTTTACATCATGGTCTTTGGTCTTTTCTCAGTAAGCTGATAGAAGATAAAAAAGGCAATGAAGGATGGGGGTGTCTTTGGTACATTGCTGTTCTTTGCCATTTTTATATTTTTCTGGTTTGATTTTAATTTAAAAATACTAATTGTTCTCAAAATATAATTAAAAAAATTAATCACTCTCAAATCTGCCAAAATGAAGAGATGCAGAACTGGTGGAGCTGAGCCTGCTTTTGTGTTGGTGTCTGATGCTGCTGTTTGGCACCTCCAGTAGTAAAGATTGTTTATACATCTTAAACCGAATGTTACACAGCACTGAGCGAGGATAAATCTCTTTACGTCAGCAGGGCTGTATAACAGTCGGAAGTCCAGGGAGAACTATGGTTCGCTGACCTTCATTTCTAGGTCATGGCACTATCCAAAAAGGTCAAGTTGGATTGCCCGCATAGTTAAAGATGAGTAAAGCTCACTGGCTTTGGCATTCCTGAACATAACAGTGAAGAGGTCAATACAGCAGTTACTTTTTAAGAATGAAGGAATGGGAATATAATACACACTGGTGAGCATGGTTTTGCTATTGGATTCTGTCAAACAAAAGTGGTTTGATTTGCTGTGCGTGATAAGCTTGCTTGCTGAAAATAACGTGTTCAGGTCATTGTAAAGCATTGTGACTTCTCAGATGGAAGTTATTTGGTCTTATAGCAGGGATAACTGGATAACATGGGCTGAGGTCAGATTTATCTTCCAAGGGTCTTTTCTGGCCTTGCTTCTCACTTGCATCTTTCTCCCTCTGTGGATGCAGGTGGTCACAGACTGAAATTATTTTGTTAATGTGGGCAAATACCTGAAGGAAGGGTGTACAGAAGATGGAGCCAGGCTCTTTGCAGTGGTGCCCAGTGACATGTCCAGAGGCAATAGACACAAACTGAAACACAGGAGGTTTCCTCGGAATATGGGGCCTACAAGAAAGCTGCGGAGGGACTGTTTACGAGGGCATGTAGTGATAGGATATGGGGCAATGGTTTTAAACTAGGGAAGGGTAGATTTAGATTAGACATTAAGAAGAAGTTCTTTACAATGGGGGTGGTAGAACACTGGAACAAGTTGCCCAGAGAGGTGGTGGAGATGTTCAAGGCCAGGCTTGATGGGGCTCTGAGCAACCTGACCTGGTTAGAGATGTTCCTGCTGACTGCATGGGGGTTGGACTAGATGACCTTGATAGGTCCCTTCCAACCCCAGAAACCCCCCCAAAACAAAAACCAAACATCAGGAAACACTTTTTAATGTGGAGGTGACTGAGCACCAGCACTGAGTTGGTTGTGATGTCTCCATCCTTGGAGATACTCAGAAGCCATCTGGACATGGTCCTGGTCTACTGTCTCCTGCTTGAGGAGGAGAGTTGGAAAAGATGCCCTCCAGAGGTTCCTTCCAACCTCAACCACTCTGTGATTTGATGGGATTATACAAAAATGGAAGTCTCTGAAGACTCAACATAAGGCCATAACTGTTGTTTGGATGTCAGAATTGCAGAATCAGAATAATTGAGATTGGAAAAGACCAATAGGATCATCTAGTCCAGTCTTCTTTGAACATCTCTCTAACCCCTAGACCATGTCTCAAAGCACCACATCTACCCATTTTTTTAACACCTCCAGGGATGGTGACTCCACTACCTCCCTGGGCAGCCTGTTCCAATGGCTAATCACTCTTTTAGTAAAGAACTTCTTCCTGATATCCAGTCTAAACCTCCCCTGGCGCAACTTGAGGCAATTACCTCTTGTCCTTTCATTAGTTACCCAGGAGAAGAGACCAGCACCAGCCTCACTACAACCTCCTTTTAGGTAGTTGTAGGGAGCAATGAGGTCTCCCCTCAGCCTCCTCGTCTCCAGACTAAACAATCCCAGTTCCCTCAGGCACTCCTCATACGACATATTCTCCAGACCCCTCACCAGCTTCGTTGCCCTTCTCTGCACCCGTTCCAGCACCTCAATGGCCTTTTTTTACTGTGGCGTCCAAAACTGGACACNCTTCCCCAAACCTGTAGCGTTGCTGGGGGTTCTTATGACTGAAGTGCAGCACCCGGCACTTGGCTTTGTTAAACCTCATACAACTGACCTCAGCCCATCAATCCAGCCTGTCCAGATCCCGCTGCAGAGCCTTTCTACCCCCAAGCAGATCAACAGTCCCGCTTAATTTGGTGTCACCTGCAAAGGTACTGAGGGAGCACTCAATCCTCTCATCCATGTCATTGATAAAGATACTAAACAGGACCAGCCCCAGAACTGAGCCCTGGGGGATCCTGCTTGTGACCAGCTGCCAACTGGATTTAACTCTATTTACCACAATCCTCTGGGCTCGGCCATCCAGCCATTTTTTAGCCAAGTGGAGAGTCCACCTGTCTACACCATGAGCCGCCAGCTTGTTCAACAGGATGCTGTGGGAGACGGTGTCAGATGCCTTACTGAAGTCCAGGTAGACAACGTTGACTGCCTTGCCCTCATCTGCTAGGGGGGTCACCTGGTCATAGAAGGAGATCAGGTTGGTCATACAAGACTTGCCCTTTGTGAACCCATGCTGGCTGGGCTTGATTCCCCAATTATCCCACGTTTGCCACATGAGCGCATCCAAGATGAACCTCTCCATAATCTTCCCTCGTACTGAGGTCAGGCTGACAGGCCTGTAGTTTCCCGGATCCTCCTTCCTGCCCTTCTTGTAGATGGGTGTCATATCAGCAAGTTTCCAGTCATCCAGGATCTCCCCCATTGACCAGGATTGCTGATAAAGGATGGAGAACAGCTTGGCAAGATCCTCCACCAGCTTCCTCAACAATCTCTGGTGAATCTCAGCAGGCCCCACAGACTTCTGGATGTCTAGTTGGCATAAGAGGTCATTGACTACCACTTCCTGGATTATGAGGGGATTATTCTGGTCTCCATCCCTGTCTTCAAGCTCAGGGGGCAGAGTACCCAGGGGATAACTGCTCTGGCTATTAAAGACCGAGGCAGGTGTCTGTTTCTCTCTTGTGAATAATAAAACATTAAGCAATTCAGATTTCTGTAATCCTCTTTAATGTCTTAATGTGCATCATGCAATTTCATTTATTTTTTTAATGTATGTTCATATTAAGTGATAACAGGCTCTACGTGATACAAGTGTAGTACTCTAATGCGCCTGAAGTCTCAGCTGGTTACCAGCATTCACTGTGCTCAGCAGGATGACGGATAGATAAATTCTTTGAGGAAAAGACTGGAAGAGAGAGCGGGTACAAGAGGCTCTTTCAGAGGACATGGTGAAGAGAAAACAAAGAGGATGGAATGGAGAGAGGAAGAGGCCAGGCTTCCAAGAAGAACACAGCTTGTTGGACTAAAGGGGTAAAAATGTAGTTCTGGTGTGGAGGTTTACCTAGGAAGCAGTTTATGGAGACCTTAAAAATAGCATTAGAAGTTCACGTATGTGCTTCTTGAGTTAGAATTTGTCTCCTGTTTCAGAGACTATTAGGTCGATTAATAAATATCCATTTATTTTCAGTATCTTTGGTTTTGGTTCCGAAATGTGAGACTACAGAAACAGATACTTTTCATATGTTTTCTGATCTCATTTACTTGAAGAGGAAGGTGGTTAACATACTTAAAATGTAACTATAAGGCAAATGCCAATTTGTCCTCTCTAAAATACTGGAAGAAACGTGGGCTGTGCTATAGTGTGTTTTCTTTCTAGTCTTTTCCATTGGAAACACGAGCTTTATCACAGTGGGTTGCAGAATGATTTCCGAAGGTTACGTGTTCGGCGTCACCATCCCCTGGCTGTTTTGTTGAAGCAGTAATCCCAGCTACCATTGACTGTTCTACCTGGCATCGGTGGCTGGTATGGTGCAAAACATCATTTGGTTTTGCCCACATAAAAAAAAAAAAAAAAGAGAAGAGCAAAAAAATGTGATTGGTCAAGAAAAGGATGGAGGAATTGGAATTGTTTGGTGTAGAAGCCAAAAAGGAGGTAGAAGCTTTAAAACACGTCAAATTTGGCTGCAGAGAATTTGGCTACAAAGTTGAAGGAAAGACTGTTCTCATAGGCTTTGAAGAGATGAAAATTAGAACTTATAAACTGCAACAAGGGTGATGGAGATTTTTGATATTAGAAAGAAAAATTTTTTTAACGCTAAAGGTAGTGAAACACTTGAACAGATTATTTTGGAATCTTGTGGAATCCCAGTCGGAAAAGTTAAGCAAATATTTTTTGACAGAAGAAAGTTTCCTAATGCATGCAGGCAGAGGGCAATTTTGCAAGTTATATTTTTTCCTCTTATTTGAAGATATAAGCACAATATAAAATCACCTTTGAACTTTAGGAATGTTGCACAGATTGCGATTCAAATGTTGCTTATACTTTTTAAAAATGTGGCTGGATCAATTAACATAATATTATTTCAAAATATCTAACATTGTGTCTAACATTTTATTCAGCTTCTGTTCTCACTTCATCTAAAAAATAAAAATAAAAAAAATTCCAATTGATTCCTGGGAACCCAGCTTGGAGAAGTATATATACCCTGCATGGCATAAAAGCATTTTAGCAATATGCTTTTTTTACAGATATGGTGGAAAATAATTTTTTGTAATTTTGTTTTTGTATATATGCCAGTTTTATCAGAACCTTTACTTTTTTTTCCTTTTTTATTCTTAATTATCTTTACTTCTGAGCCATTGAATGAAGACTAAAAATTGTCTCTGAATACAGCTACTTTGATTCTTAAGATAGCAGATAGGGTTGGAAATTAAAACATAACTTTTGAATATTTGAGTAAATCAAGACATAATTAGTATTGCCTTTACTACTATACCTGTGCCATTACTAGTAAGTCAGCTGTTGCCACATCCAAAAAAATACTGAATAAAGTAAAAAATACTTCCAGGCCATAGATGGCAGAGGTTAAACTGTATATAACAGGAGCTCTGCTGTGTAAGTGCTAACTAACTGTCTTGCCAAGAGTAAAACATGAACAAAAGATCAGCGCTTTCATGCTCTCTCCTATTCCTATTGCTAAAAGGTTAATAGAGTAGTCATTCTAAATTCTGATTAAAGACGTAAGTGCATGTGCTTGAGATGTCTGTTAGTGAAACAACAGGAACGCTGTGAGACCTCACGGCCAGGGTGAGATAGGAGGTGCTGAGGCCCAGCTATGAAGAGGCAGTAATTCCTAGTCATGGGTGGTGACCTGACCTGCTGCTGGTCATGAGTGGTGTTCCCCAGGGATCTGTACTGGGGCCAGTCCTGCTTAACATCTTTACCAATGATCTGGATGAGGGGATTGAGGGCATCCTTAGTAAGTCTGCAGATGGCACCAAGCTGGATGGAACTGTTGATCTGCTTGAGGGTAGAGGGGCTCTGCAGAGGCATCTAGACAGACTAGATCGATGGCCCAAGACCAATTGTGTGAATTTGAATAAGGCTGAATGCTGGGTTCTGTACTTTGGCCACAACAATTCCCTGAAACACAACAGGCTTGGGGAGGAGTGGCTGGAAAGCTGCTCAGCAGAGAGGGATCTGGGGGTGTTGATTGACAGTCGGCTGAACATGAGCCAGCAGCATGCCCAGGTGGCCAAGAATGGCAATGGCATCCTGGCCTGTGTTAGGAATAGTGTGGCCAGTAGGACCAGGGAAGTGATTTTACCCCTGTACTTGGCACTGGTGAGGCTGCATCTTGAGTACTGTGTTCAGTTTTGGGCTCCTCACCACAAGAAGGACATTGAGGAACTAGAGTGTGTCCAAAGAAGGGCAACAAAGTTGGTGAAGAGTCTAGAGCACATGCCTGATGAGGAGTGGCTGAGGGAGCTGGTGTTGCTTAACCTAGGGAAAAGGAAGCTCAGTGAAGACCTTATCACTCCCTACAGCTACCTGAAAGGAGATTGTAGCCACGTGGGGGTTGGTCTGTTCAGCCAAGTAACAAGTGATAGAACAAAAGGAAATGGCCACAAGTTGCGCCAAGGGAAACTTAGATTAGATATTAGGAAAATTGTCTTTACTGAAAGGCTTATCAGGCATTGGAACAGGTTGTCCAGGGCAGTAGTGGAGTCCCCATCCCTGGAGGTATTAAAAAGGCGTATAGATGTAGTGCTTAGGGACAGGGTTTATTTGAGGACTTGTCAGTGTTAGGGTCTTTTCCAATCTAGGTGATTCTGTGATTCTAGGTGACTGCTGTAGGCAGCTTTAAAGAGGCTCAAGGGGGTCCTAATGTGGGTAACCACACTCAAATTATTAAGAAGATGCCTTATTATATCTTAGTTATGCATAACGTGGATTGTCAAAGGCTACTGCTTTCATTGATATATGGGAAAAAAGACTTCTCAAAAGGATGGGCAGATATTGTCGGAATACTGGTGTAAAATGTTGCTGTGAAGCAAGCTGTTTTGATGTTACAACCAGTTTTAAATTCTGAGATTTCTGACAGGAAGAATCCTGTCATTTTTTTCCACCATAGCACCAGTGGACGGTAAATGAGCTCTTCAGAGAGACTGCTGGTGAACTGAATGCAATTTCTTTTATGTCTTAGTGTTGTTACTGTTTTTAAATTTGTTTTTCTGTGCTCCATTTGTTGGATGTTATTAATTTCTCAGCATTAGCAACACAGCTGAAAATAAGGTTCTTCAGACTTGGATTCAGTTGGTAAGCCACATTGAGATAATTGTCTAGTTAGCAACAGATTAGCATTTTACAGCCCTGCTTGTTATGGCAAGATTTACTGACAGCTCTTAGACACATCCTGCAGATCCAGCTCTGATCTTTCTGTGGTCTATTGGAATATTTTCTTTTTGATTCTAGACCTTTGCTTTAAATAGGAGCATCTCATTGATGTCCTTATTCCAAGACTGGGTCCTGGTTTCATGCTGCTGTTTCTTTCCAACTAAAGCTTATTCAAGCAAATAAAAGTTCCTCACAGCTATTCATCTCCTTGGGAATCACTGGATCAACAGAAGCTTTCAGCGGCACAGGGCAGCTTTAAGAAGCCAAGCAGCTTTTATTTGTCAGCCAGAATGAGGTATCTGAGTATGTCAGAAGCGAAAGTCTTGCAGTTGTGGTCATGTTAGGTGCATCTCTGCTTCTCTGATCCCATAAGAGCCTCCTTTCAGAACAGGGTAGCAAAGCTCTCATCACGCTGTCCAGGTAGTCTTGGTTTTTGTTTCACAGTCACATTGCAGTCACATCATTTTCACTTACTATTTGCAAGTGGTTCCTCACAAGATGAATCCAAGCTCCGGTGCTTGCTCTCGTGTTTTGACTGTTCTTAAGGGGTGAGGCAGAGTAGCCCAGGTACTGCGCTCCCGCGTTCCCTTGTTCATATCATCCTACAGTGGTTTCATATAAAAATCAATGGATGACCTGAATCCTACACAGCTTTTGTGCAGTAATTTGATGGTTTCTCTATATTACACAAAACAATTGCCAATTCTTTATTGTTCCTACAGTTCTTTTATGGGAATGACTTTGTAGTACAGAGTGTTTTTGTTGCCTTCCTAGTCCCCCACTTTCTCCTTATCAATGGCATTGTAAAGGACTCACAGTAAAAGACTGCTGCGTCCTAAACATCTTAACTGGTTTTGGTTTAATAGTTGCCATTCTTCAACAAGAAAGACTATCTTATCACACCTGTGCATGTGGGTATACAAATAATATATAAAATATCCCAATTTAGAACAATCCTTTACTAGACAGGAAAGGTGAAGAAAGAATAAGTTTTTGAACTAGAGTAGTGGGTTACTTTAGACCATCTGTTTTTATTTCTAGTTAATTTAGTTTCTAATTATAACAATACCTTATCACAGTAGAGCATCCTGGTAGAATTTTTTTGAAACTCTCAACTGTGTTTTTTCTTTGTGTTGCTCTTCTTTTTGCTGTGGAGAGGTACATGTAGATGGATAAACAAGCACAAAGAACGTTTAATGTGAACTTTAATTTTAAGATTGTGTCATCTTTCCACTAGTAGAGTCATCTTTGTATCTAGTGCCTTCTGTATTTTCTTACTTGAGGATTATGCTGCACTCAAATTTTCTTTTTCTGTGTAAAATGACAATAAAAATGAAACCTGAGTTTATGAAGTGTTTTTCTTTAATTAGAAGATGAGAATTTTCTGTAAATGCCTGGCTATTGAAGAGGCTATGACTCACTTTGCTTTACAGGGGATTTTGAGTCACTGATGGAAAACATGGTAATGTCAAATGCATTATGAATGTCAGACAAATTTGTATGATTTTATAACTGTCGGGGTCAGTTTCATTTAGTTACAGATGCTTGTATGCTTCATTGTTACTGCTAAGAGATGAATAAGGATATTTTGAGCCCTGAACCTGTTCTTCTTAAAAAGGACATGCGTGCTTACCAGTAAAAAATAGTGTAATAATGTAATTTCATAATGTCAGATTATTTTATGTGAATGTATGCTTTTTCTATGAGACCTTTGCTATAAAAATCAGAATGATTGATGCAAACTAAGTTAAGACCAAATGTAGCAGGTTCTTAATTAAGTCAAATAAGGTACAGTACTTTCACTGTTTTCACTGATAGGCTTATTTAGCTTTTTGAGTAAATTGTGAGGTTAGAGAATTAAAAAAATGACTTCCTGAACTGAGTATAATGTTTTATGAGCCATATTTTAATTGAGTGCTCTCATTCCTTAAAAAAAGCCATAAAATGTGAAAAACCAGTCTTGTTAGTTTGGAAAGCTGGCTCTTTCAAACCTCCAACTTCTTTTTCAGGTTTGTAGGCGGAGAGCTGAATATCTGTTACAATGCTGTAGATCGTCATGTTGAGAATGGACAAGGAGATCAGATTGCCATTATTTATGACAGTCCTGTAACAAATACCAAAGAGAAAATAACATATAAGGAACTTCTTGAACAGGTATGTTTGAGAATAATCTTGTTACAGGAAATGGGCAGTACATATTGCACAGAAGTATATACGAGAGAGGTAGAAATGCCTACCTTGGTAGTTTATTCCTTTTACTGTGCTCAGTGTTGATTTATAAGCTTCTCTACCTGTACCCAGTTATACTGTATCTAAGAGGTTTGGATCTTCTTCTAGTTATTATTTTTCTTCTGGAGTTTAATAATTTTTTTCCTGGTTGGTTAAATTTTGAACTTTTCTCTATTGGATTGCTTTCCTCTATCCCCTGTCTCCCCCCTTCTTATTTCATCTTTCAGAGTTAAAGGGAAGTATTAGTTAAGTCCCTTGGCACTTGCTATGATGAACAAAAATACACTATCATAGAAATGAGGATATGAAGATGTGTGTGTACCTTGGCTATTGCTACACATAATTGAGTGTAAAACCAAATTAAATTTAACAAGAAGGAGCTCTAAAGAAAGCTGCGTCACATGCCCCGTTGTAGGCTGTAGCGGGGGCGCTGGTGGCCCTGCGCTAGTTTTCTGTCTGGAAGGTCTGTGGATTTTGACTTCTTGTCAGCTGAGATAGCTTAACCCAGCTGGGGTCATGAATTCCCAGTTTTGCATCAGCCCATTCAAGTTTACTCAGTGTCTGACCACGGGTTGTTGCCACCATAGATGTTTGCAGTCTGTCTCATTCAAGGTTCTCTGCTCTCACAGCTGTCAGATGGTGGTTTGCCCTCATGCTGCTCCTCTGTTCAGCTGGCTTTTTTCTTCTAGTTATATGTAGCAGTTGCACTTAACACTGAGTACAAAGAAGTGTTGGAGTCAGACTTGTATTCATCCTTAATGTATTTCAGTGTGCAAGATGCGTTGCAGTGAATGGAACACACTCTACTTCAGGTAGGCATGTAGCATCTGGGGTAATGTGAACGTTCAGCTTAAAATGGGAAATGAGGTTCACAATGCAGTACTTCAGTTTGTGAGTGTTTTATTCCACTGTTGCAAGAAAAGAGAAGTCAAGCAGCTACAAAAATTACAAACCTGTGCTGAACTCTACCTTTCGAGGAAAAACAGAGAAAACATTTACTCCTCACCAGTTTTCTAATGATTAACCAAGTCCAAAAAAGAACTTGGAAGTTACCATACAGTATGCAGGAGCTAGAACAACTAGCTTCAGTGAAGAAATCAGAAGACTTTAAAAGGGCCCAGCTCCTTATATAATTTTATTTATTATTTTATAGAGATATATTTTATATATAATATGTTTTTTACATATGAAATAATTCTATACATACAATTTTACGTTTCATGTGCCATATATAAATACAATGTACACATGAAATACATATATGAAATCAATTTATGCATGCATACACAGATAAAATATATAGTTGTTTTATTTTAATGAAGTAATGCAACATTTTATTGTAAATTATCTCTAGTGGACTCTATAGAAATTTCCTCTGAAAAGCGTTTGAAAAGTAGACTTTGTTCTGCTTTTTAATTTTGATGTTGGTATTAAGTTTTCGAATTTTGTCTCTGTTCTCTATAAGCTCATTAAATGTTTTAGGATATGGCAGATTTGTGTAGAATGAGAGAATTTTGCTAGTTGAGATTCACATTTCCTCTTCCAGCAGCATTGCCAAACCAAATGGAGAAACTGGTTTAAGTTTTCTGGGAGAATGTACCAGAACTCATTCAGAAATTCATTATAATCTTGCTGGTAGCTGAGTCCTATCTAAATACTATTTTTGAATTCTCTACAGTTTGCTGTTCTTAATCAAAAGGGAATAGAATTGAAAGGCAGGATTTGAGGTGAATATCTTGTCTGTCAAATCTTTCTAGTCCACTCTTGTGCAATAAATGTAACTTGGTTTACCTGGTAACTACTGGACACCTGGTAACAAAGGTATTCCCAAAGAGATCTGCTGAAAATGGGAGAGATTTAGGCTGGTGTATTTTGTGTCATGGATCTTGTAGGCACTAGGAGAGACTTTGAGAAAAGGCCTACCAAAACCACTGTGGAGCATGGGTGATGATGTTTGGCTCACAGCCCTCAGTCAGTGCTTGTCACTGTGTTCTCAGTCTGCTCAGTGCTCCCAATGTTTCATTATAGATCAGTATGAGTGCAGATCAGACATATGACCAAAGTTGATGAACCTCCTGGGGGTGAAAGAAGCTTTTTGCCTTCTTTCTTGAGTTCCTTTCCCAACTTAAAATAACCTGACAGTGTGTGTCTGTGTTCAGACTGTTTGGGCTGTACACATCCAATGAATGTTTAGTAGTGTGCCTGGCCAGTAAACTGGTAGTGTAATGAGGATGCCTTTTCAGAGAGGCTGGAAGATGCACTTTCAGAAGTGCTGGAATTCTCTCTGGCTTTTGGTAATAAAAGTGGAGTTTATAGGTTGATTCACCAGAAGTTATGTAGGATAACTGTGGGTCACAGGATGGCAAGATGCAGAGTTTTGTAGCTGATTGGATCATTTGTTACAGGATCAAATGCATGGTAAGGATGAAAAAAATGACGGGTGCTTGGCTGGAGATAATAAGGCTCCTTAGCGAGTGTGGGATAGCTTGAACTATGTGTTCAGGAAGCCTGTTTTCAAGTTATCCCTCTCCTTTTTCCTCGTTGCACTGCTGTTCAGGTCTAAAAGCTGCAGTGACGCTGCGATTTTTAAGTTAATCACCACTAAACTATAAATAATTGAGAATAATGTTGGAAGCTTGTGGATGTTTAGTGCCCAACCCGTGGGAAACTTTTTAAATTTTTTGGCAGAACTGGAATAGAAGGATTGCAGGACAATTTCAGCAATTCTTTATTGATGTAAATAATGGTAAGATCAGTTTGTGTTGATATTCTGTACCACTATACTGTCTTCACACTTGGAGTGTCTTGAGAGATACAGTTAAACTGAAGTTGTACGTAGTGCATACAGTTGCATTTTAGCTGTGCTAATTATACGTTGTTACAGATGAAATCTTCCAAATGCAGAGAGAAGGAATTTGGCAAATTTAAGACATAACAGTCTTCCAGTATGTACTGATTGGGCTTTTTTCTTTTCTGATGCCTGTTACAGGCCTTTAAATGAGGATTACAGTGTTGGACTGAAGCCAGTGAAATGGGATGTAGGTGAAAGGTTTGAGTGTGCTTTCAGAGATTCTCTAATTTCAGTAGTGAGATGGCGGGAAAAGGTAAGGGAGACACAAATTCTGTTAGAAATATTACTGAGTCTGTGTAGTATTAGGGAAGTAAAACAGTATGTGGAAGAAATAAGGAGCAATTGCTTCTGTTAATTTAAAAACAAGTTTTCTGATTGCATAGGAAAATACTACCATTTTCAAGTTAAGGCACAGGTGGTTAGGTGGGTGAAAAACCCCTTCTGTTTATATAATTGAGTATTGTCTAGAATTTGTCACTTGCTAAAAAGAAATCTCAAGAATTTGAGTCATTATTTGCAGTTGTTGATGCTTGACAGATCACGTACACAAAAGCAGTGTGATTTCTCTCTGTGATTCTTTTCAGTGACAATGAACAGTTAACATTTTGAATTCAGTGCCATAATAAATAATTTCTGAGTGCAGTAATGTGATGAGATTAGTAGAAGCAACACCCCCGTCAAACCTCTGACAGCATTGAATGTTACATAAACATGGGTGATAAAGAAGGGCTTCAACAGTGGGCTAAGACGTAATTTCTTCTGTAGGTAGGTTTTTTCCATAAATTACCCACCCTAAAAGCATCTTCTTCCAAAACGGCTGGATTAGCCATTGTCAGTTTGGATTTATGTGTGTATCTGTCTTGCTCTGCTCATATCTCCTGTACCTGACTGAGGAATCAACCAGATTGTTCTGTGTCTAGTGGTCTTTATTCATGCTTTAATCCATCTCCTTTCTTTGCCTTCTGCCTTGAAAAATGACCAGTTCCTTCTTAGCTAGAAATAGTGACTTTCATTTCAAGATATGTTTCTCAGAGTTGATTTAGACTCAATACTAAAATACAGACAAAATCCTACAGAGACTGACAATGCAACATTTTAACCTCTTTGGTAGGGCAACATTATCTTGGTAACACTATGTTAAACTTCTTTAGCACTGGTTTTCCTTAACTTGTTTAAATCCCAAATGGAATTCTTCCGTGCGTGTCCTGGGAAGATTTAACTGTGATGTCACAGGGCTAGCTCTTAAAAAATATCAATATTAGTATTCTTTATAGGATGAGACTAATCAGGAATTTACAAAGAGTGATGTCTTGCATTTTTCATATTCCACACAGAAGAGTTCCAAATGACACTGTAAAAGTCTGAAGAAGCGGCTGGAACTTGATCTTCCCTGACTGAATGTAGTTCTGGTGCAGCATGTCAGCGATGCCTACAGTAATGTATGATTTGGTGCAGCTTGGGCAGATGAGTGAAGCAAAGCCATGCTGAATTAACTGCTGAGGCTCCTGACATTTCCACTGTGTACAGTTTGTGAATTTTACTTTGGACTAGGCTTACTTTCACTCTTTGAACTAAATGTCCCATAACTCACTTCAAAGCCACCTGAACACAGCTATCCCACAAATCTTTGCTTTTCCTTTCTTGTGGATTCCTTTAGGAAGTGCCATGCTTACCCTTCGTCTGTCTCACTGCTGCCTGATTTCTCTCCCCAATCCAAGTGGATGCTGTCCAAATAATGGCTTTTTAACGGAGTTGTACTTCACTTCATTGGAACACTGGGTACTTCACAACTACTAGAAATTCCTTCTGAGGCAAATGATTGTCTGGAACCCATCTCTTCTGCAGAGTGAGTGCTATTGCATCACTTCTGATCAAACATTAAATCCATGCCAAGCTGATAAGTATTACAGAATCCCCATCTCACCCCAGTCCCTCCTTGGAGACACACAGTCTACAGCTAATCTCCCAAACCAGGAAGGAAAATGGCCCTTCCCCAAAATCCCCAGCTTTCTCTTAGTCCAAATAACTTCTTGGCATTTGAAAGAAGGAAGAAGAAATTACTGCAACTGACTGCAGGCCTGGAAGCTGTCTGCCTGTATGAGAAAGAAATAGAAATCATCGGGATTTTTATTTTTTCTTGTTATTTGTGTACCAGTACCACTACCACCACTGGGTAGGTCCTTTATACACTGCATTTGAGACAGTGTGGCTGGGTTTTTGTGTGAAAGCATAGAAGGGTTGTGTTATTGATGCATGCCATGTCCACAGCCTGTGAAGTTTCCAGAATTGTGCCTGGCACACAGGCAAAGCTGGATGGGGTAGGTGGTATCTCATGCAGAGACCACCATTGTTTCTCCACAGAACTCCCCTCACAGCTGACAGCCCCTGGAAAGTAATCCCTCAAGGCACGGCAGCTCTCACAGTCAATCCAGAGACTCATGCTGCCTTTCCACAGCTCTGTGACCAGTGCCCTGATTCTATCGGAAACCTCCTAAACACAGTCCCATGCTCAATACACGTACAGGAAAGGAGCACACCCACTTACTCACACGGGCATTCGAACCACCGATTTTGCAGTTCCCATTGCCTGCCATGGCAGAGAGTGGACCAAGGGAATGTTCCTGTGTGTTGTCTCGCAGGGGTAATCTGGGGGTTGCAGGCGTGTAGATGTGTGCAGCACTGTTGCCATATTTCATAGACTGCGTTCCAGCACTACTGATCATAGAATGGTTTGGGTTGGAAGAGACCGGTGTCTCTCCGCCCTCACAGTAAAGAGTTTCTTCCTAATACCTAGGTACCCAAACCTTCTGTCAACTTAAAACCATTACCCCTTGTGGTATCACTGCACTCCCTGTTAAAGAGTCCCTCCCCATCCTTCCAGTAAGCCCCCTTTAAGTACTGGAAGGCTACTGTTAGGTCTTCTCGGAGCCTTGCCTTCTCTAGGCTAAACAACTCCAACTCTTTCAGCCTGTCCTCGTAAGGGAGGTGCTCCAGCCCCCAGATCATCTTTGTGGCCCTCCTCTTGCACCCTGTCCTTATGTTGCGGGCTCCAGAGCTGGGCACTATGTACCAGGTAGGGTCTCACTAGGGTGGAGTAGAGGGGCAGAATGACCTCCCTTGACCTGCTGGCCATACTTCTTTTGATGCAGCCCAGGTTGCAATTGGCTTTCTGGGCTGTGAGCACACATTGGTGGCTCATGTCCAGCATTTCATACCAATACCCCCAAGTTCTTTTCCAGAGCTGCTCTCAATCCACTTATCACCCAGCCTGTATTTGTGCTTGGGACAGCTCCAACCCAGGTGCAGGACCTTGCAGTTGGACTTGTTGAACTTCATGAGGTTTGTATGGGCCCACCTCTCAACCCTGTCCAGGTCCCTCTGGATAGCATCCCTTCCCTTGATCTTGTTGACTGCACCACACAGCTTGGTGTCATCGGCAAACTTGTTGAGTCTGCTCTGGTCCTGCAACCCAGGGCATGGATGTCCTTGAATGTCTGTGGATGAGCAGTGGGCTTGGTGGAGTGCTCTCCCTTCCCCTAAGGGTTTGTTCAGGATCTCTGTGGTAGGGGCACACACACTGTGCCACATCTGAAGCATGGTTTTGCCCCCTTATCAAGAACATGGTCTTCATCTGTTTGAAGTGAACATAGCACCATTTATCAGTCCTCTCTCCCTTGGCTGTAGACTTGACATTAGCAACAGGGTGATGCATCTGCTGGAGGAAATTTGTAGCTGGAGGAAAAGGAGGAAATAAGAAGAGTAATAGAGAGTGAAGAGCCTGATCAAAGGGTAGAGGAGAGTAGGAAGGAGTACTTTCTTTAGTAGTCTTGGAAAAACAACAAAGTGGAGAAGCGGAAGAACACCAGCCAACTTGCTGCCTTTGGTTTAAAGGAATGTGTATGTGACATGGCTCTTCTTACACATAAGATGCACTTCAGGATGTTTCAGGAGCTCTTGGCATTTGTTGAATCTTTTTGTGTTTAGCTTGCATTGAAGGACTCAACACTGGTGAGTCATGGTTCAACGCAGGAAGGTTTGAAATTCCTCTTTTGAGCATTTTGACTGGAATTTCTGGTTTTGGCATAGACCAGAACTGCTTTTTGTAACTACTGGGGACAACCGGTTGATTTACTTCAGAGCTGTAGTACTTCTCCAAATGTGAACTGCTAATACAGATGTAGTATTTGTTTGGTGGCTGCGTGAAAATAAAGCTGTGTTCACTGGGGGCTTGTATTTGATTGAAGTGTAATTTAAGCCCAGATCTTCAAAGCTGAAAGCCTACTTGAGTTTCTTATTATATCGCTTGGTCTCAAGTGATTTTATTACGGAAGCATCAAATATATTAAAGTGCAATCTTAAACTTGGAGAAAAGTGGAGAAATAGCATGCTAGTAGGAAAATAGCACTGTAAAATCTTGAGCGATAAAGTATGCTGTCTTAGTGTAAATGATAAATGACAACACTCTAACAAAGTGGAAGGTTTCATGGCTTTTAACAGTTTAACTCACTCTCTCCTCCCC
>VZZY01001003.1:267537-286459 GCA_013400335.1 Eurystomus gularis | reverse complement strand
CCCCCCCCTTTTTTTTTTCTTTCCAGAAAGAGTAATTGCATGGATGTTTCAGGGTTTCCACATCAATCTTAAGGGCAATATAAGCTTGCTGTATGACGTTCCGTAGTCTTCCAAATAGTTGCAGGTAGAGGCAATATTTTATTATGTAGTCCAAATGTTCCTTGGCTGTCAGAAGGATAAGGAAAAGGGCACAAGGAAAATCATGGGTAGGCATATATTGTATTGGGTTGTTGTCTTCAGTGGCATTAAACTCTCCAGGGTGGGGAGGTGAAGTGCAGACAAGTGATTACTGGGTTTGCATGGAAGACATGTGGTTCCTGTTTGCAGCATGCTACATACATTCTGCTTTAAGTACAATTTACCTAATAGCTTTCAATAAAAATGAGTTGAGTACATACAGATCTTCCCCTCCTACAGCCAAGTACCAAAGTTATATAGCTTGTATATAGGCATTGGGAGTCTTCTATTACAAAATTACTATTTATGATCTAAAAATGATATAAATTACGCCTTTTTCCTTTAGCAGGCAAACATTGCATTTTTCATAATCATTAATAATTATAAAGTAATAATAATAAAAATTAATAATACTCTTTCATTGTGTTTAACTACTTATTGCATACTAGCCACACTTACACTGGCTATAAAATTACTCATTAAACACTGTTTTCATTGTCTATGGTCTTTTTGTCAGTGCTGTGCTTCAGAGTCTCACAAACAGCAAAGATAAGGATTAGTTTTCTCAGTTCTCTGAGATAAGGTGGTATTAGTTCTGTGTTACAATGAGTTTGCAGATATTAATGTTTTCACAGTAGGAAGTATAGAAAATGAATTCACCTTTGGAAGTAGAGTTGTTATCCTCACTTAAAATTACTTTCAGCAGTCTTATCTAGAAATGACTGTAGATGCCAGTGGTATGGCAATAAATCCTAGTTGTGTACATGTCCAGGCCTTGATGATTTTTGTTGGGTTTTGATAGTATATGTCAATTTCCTACAGTATCGATAGGTATTAATATGTCTAGAATTAAGGATCTTTTCTTTTGTTGATAAATAGAGGTCTGTTACAAAGAAGTCGTATACATACCTTAGTTTGTGTGAGTTTTCAGCTTGGTATGGTGATGACTTTGCCATATAAACATTCTCTCTTGCAGTTGAAAGTAGCAGCAGGGATTTATGCGGTGTTTATGAAAAATAGAAGCTATGCTGTTATCTTCTGATGCAAGAATGCATGCTTGGGGCTTCTATGTTTCCATTTTCTTAAATCCTCGTGCAGAAGTGTAGAAATAGGCGTAGTTTGATTGTGGATGAGCTGGGTATTTAATGTAAACACAGGTCAGATGCATCTGGAGCTTCTGGATGTTACTGTCTCAGGTTCCTGAAAGTCTGAACGTGTTCCCACTGAAGAGAGCAGCAGTGAGTAATGCTATATTAACCTCTTCAGGACATGTATCAGGTAGGCTTCTAGGATTGGGTGTAATTGTCCCAAATTTTCTTGAACATGATCATAGAAGAAAGAGCCTAATGCCTACAAGTCTTGGAATGTAACAGTGGTACTAGAATTAGAAATATTAAACGGGAATAAGGTGACTCTTTAAATAGATAAAACTCAAATGTGATGAATAATATAAATGAAAGTAAAACCTTTCAAAGAAAGTCAACCTTCTCGACTAGCTCATCCTTGAAAAAGAGGGTCTTTCCCTCCTGTCCTGCTTTTACAACGTGTATTACTGACCTAGGCTGCTCCCATTGCTTGCATTATTTGCTGTGTCACTGAAAACATTTCTTACTGCTTCAGAAGGTTGTGTATTTTCTATTCTACAGGCAGCATTCTTCTGCTGCTCTCAGGAGTTTGTCTCCCCTTTCCTTTCTCTCCCATCTGTTAGTACCTGATGAAAAGAGTCTTTCATGAGACTAAATTTTACTATGTAATGTAAAGAATACATAAGGAGTAATGTAGTACAGGTAGGATGTGAGGAATTCATATATAGATTCATGTTACATTAATAGTGAAATAGAATATTTGAACTTATGTTTCTTGTAGCATTTTCTAGAGAATGTCAGCCTCTTAGAGTTTTCCTACTTTAGTAAGAGGAATTCCTATGTAAGACAGAGCAACTCCTTTATTTGGGACTTAGATTTATATGTCTTGAGACATCCCAAGAACTTCTTAAAGAATTTAACTTTTTATCTTACCACTAATGTATAACTATTGCAAGCAAATGTCCTGTTCTTTTTATGTCTGACTGACATGTAACCATGCTTCTGGAGTATTTCAGCTCATGACTTTCTGAGATGTTTCTACTTCCATCCTATTTCCTGTTAGCTTATTAGTCTGCTTTGTTTCTTCTTAGTCTACAGTTTTTCCCTATTAACCTACTACCCTATGTTTTGTGCACAGTTACATGCAATTTTACCTCTATTACTTATACACCTTTACACATCGATGTCTGAATGAAAAATGTAAAGGCAGTGAGCAGGTTTAGATACTGAGTGTTACACAGCTGTCAGCCTCTGGAACTTGAGAAACCTCTGACAGCTGAGTTCATTCAGTTGCTCTTGGGGAATTAGTAATTTTCCTTCAGAAGATGTCACATTTCCATGCCACAACAGGCAGGTCGGGACAAGTGCACAGTGCTTGTCACAGGCTCCCATGCTTACTCTAACAGAATTTACTATGTGCTAAGTTGTCTGTCTTGGTGTACTAATGCAATATTTAATATTAGTTTTGTGACAGAACACTATACGCTGTCAAGGCAATAACTATTTATTCATGATGATACAGATGGCTGACATTGTTGCTGACCTATTGCATTTCTTGAGTTCCAGTCTTTTGCTGCCATGCGTATTCAGCGTATCAAAAATGAAAATCTGAAAATGAGAGGAAAAATGACTTCTTAAATCTAAATGTGTTTCTCTGAATTTGTATTACATTTGGTTCAGGGTGTAAGAATTCTTGTCTCAGATTCTGAGAAGATTACAGCACTGTACTAGAGAAAATATTGCTACATATTGATTTGTGGTTCAGACCTAGCTAGTTAGGACAGAATTTGTGTTACAAACTGCCCTGTTTACATCCGTGCTTAAATGCTAAAATTGAGAAATATAAGCAGTTATCTGGGTAAAAGAATGAATGGTTACAATGTCACTTAAAAAACTGCAAAACAGTGCTGTTGATATTTTTTTCTCCAAAGTGTAAAATAATTAGCTTCAGTCCATTTTCATTTTGCAAAAGAAAAATGTATTACAGTGTTTTTTGCAAAAAGGAAATTGTCCTAAATTTATTGAACTTGGATTGCATTGTTCATCAACTTCCTGTGTCATACTGGCTGTCTTCCTAATGTCCTGTGTCTGTTGATTGTGTGAAAGTTCTTTTTTATAGGGCAACAGCAAATCTAGAGAAATGTTTAATATGTTGTTTATGTTTTGTCAGTACAGGTCTCCAAGTTAGCTGATGTCATGGTCAGACATGGTGTGAAGAAAGGAGATCGTGTGGTCATCTACATGCCCATGATTCCACAGACAGTGTACTGTATGCTGGCTTGTGCAAGAATAGGAGCCGTCCATAGCCTGATTTTTGGTGGATTTGCATCTAAAGAGCTTTCTGTTCGCATTGATCATGCAAAGGTAATATGTATTATTTGTAATAATAGGTAATATTTGGAACAGCAAACACCATTGCATTAGTTACTCATATAAGTCAATGTCAAAAACCTGTTGTTTTTTCTTTCCAGAGAGTATAACAACATCTCTGTTTGTGTGGCACATGCTCTCACTTTGTTTATATATAACATTGCAATATGAACAACGTACTACATCTGTGCTGAAGTTGATACTTCTGTAGCAGACGTTGAGATACAGATTTTGGCCTCTTTTAAAAAAGCATGAGTATAACATGCTGCTGTTCAGAGCACACTTTCTTCTCCCATTTGTCAATCTTTTTCTACAAAGCATCACCTTAAAATTGGCTTTTCGCCCAGCATTTTCCTGAAGCATATGAGGAAAATGCTGCCAACCCTAAATGACTTCATTGGTTTACTTGGTGCTTAGACACATCAGGTAGTACATTTTTTCAGCTATAAGTCTACTTCGTCTGATTTCTACATGAATCGAGACAGCTGGGGAAGCAATTGCCTTTTGTAAGTGACTCTGCAGAGAACAATTAAGAGAGGTGAATGCTTTGAAGGATGCCAAGTTCAGCACAAGTTGAGCTTGTGTATGAAACATTATTTCTTTGTGAGTGAAAATGCAATTAGTACTCTAATAATCTAGTTAGTAGCTTGTATGTGCATATTAGTAGCTTGTGTATGCATTAGTTTCAAGAAAGCTAGAAATGTTTTTACTGGAAGTTTCTGTTCTTGTTCTGTACCAGGGAAAAAGACAGAGGTCTTTGTCATCTTGATCAGTCCCCTGGATCGTTCAGACCATCAGTGATAGCCATCTATCACTGAACCATATTTATTAGATATATAAGCCAAAAACATTATGCAGGCTAAAGTCCTCAGGATTTGTGGAACTTTTACTAAGATTTTTGGGCACAGAAGTGATTTTCAGATCACCATGGCTTGAATTTTGTGAATATCTGTACCTAGAAAGTTGAATCCCTCCTCCCTGCCTTGATGTTTTAACAAAGAAGTAGTTAACAAAATGGCTGAGTTGTTTTGTTGGAATTGTGGAAAAAAGCTGAGGGAAGGCTAACAACAGTTCTGTAGTCTTCCCTGTCTTTTTTCCCACTCTCCCACCATAAAAAATAGTATTAACTCCTAGAATTAGGGATAAAGTTATAAACTTCTAAAATGAAGGTTGCAATAATACAAGTAATCTAGCATGTTTACTTTTAGAGTATTTTGTAAATATTAACTAACTAATCCCAATACTCCCTGAGTAACAAAGGGAGACATCACGGTAATCATAAGCCTTGCCTCTGAAAACAGAGGAAGTTTAAGTGATTTAGCAAGTCTTTTGAAGGGTTAGCTATTGAGTTACTAGCTGCAAGCCATGGATTCTGGAGCCCCCAGCACAAGAAGGATGTGGACATATTGGAGCGTGTCCAGAGGAGGGTCACCAAAATGATCAGGGGAATGGAGCATCTCTCGTATGAAGACAGGCTGAGAGAGTTGGGGCTGTTCAGCCTGGAGAAGAGAAGGCTCAGGGAAGACCTTATACTGACCTTCTAGTACCTGAAGGGGGCCTACAGGAAGGCAAGGGAAGGTCTGTTCACAAGGGTTTGTAGTGATAGGACAAAGAGTAATGGTTTTAAGCTAGGAAAGGCTAGATTTAGGCTGGGTATTAGAAAAAAGTTCTTTAACATAAGGGTGGTCGATCACTGGAATGGGCTACCCAGAGAGGTGGTGGAGGCCCATCCCTGGAGTCATTCAGGGTCAGGCTTGATGGGGCTCTGAGCAACCTGACCTAGGTAGAGATGTCCCTACTCATGTAGGGAGGTTGGACCAGATGACCTCTGGAGGTCCCTTCCAGCCTAGAACATTATGTGATTAAATCCTAATTTACATTACCTTTTTGTTTCCTTAAAAGGCAGATCTAAATATTGTGGATGATTTTTAGTCCATCTGGTGTGTAATGAAAGCATAAGTAAAGGAAAGAGGCACATCCTCAATCCAAATTTCAAAACAGGCCCTGATTTGGCAGCACGATAAAGCTTTCTTGATAAGTGAATCACACACTACTGACATTAAGTTACGTTTGTAAGTAGCTGTGATAGATGGTATTCTGCTGAACTCAGAAGTTACTTGAAGCAATCTCAAAAAACCCCAACCTTTCTATTAGGCTTTTATGTGAACTGGTTTAGAAGCTGCAGTACAGGACCTAATGTTGGTAAGATTAATTGGGAGTTAAAGATGCGCAATGGAAAGCTGGTTGTGAGATGCTGTTGTGGAAGAAAGGTCAAACTTCACATTTTATTGGAAGATGTAAGTGAAAGAAATAACAAGCACTTTCTAGTGACTATGAAAAGGTACATATACTTTACCAGCTTCCCTTAATTTATCTTGAATTTTAAATTAGTCTGGAAAGGCTGCAGAGTCCTGCAGCTGGTGATTTCTACTCTTGTCAGATACTGGCAGTTACAGACATTCTGCGGTGAATTGTAATGAAGTAATTCAGAGCTTGATAACAGACATTTGTTGTCATCTTTCGCCTGAATCTGGGAATATATAGCTTGCAATAGGTACTTTCATAGAACCATAGAATCATAGAATAGTTTGGGTTGGAAGGGACCTTTAAAGGTCATCCACTTCAACACCCCCTGCAATGAGCAGGAAAATCTTCAACTAGATCAGGTTGCTCAGAGCCCTGTCCAACCTGAAATTAAACGTGAGGCATCTACCATCTCTTTCAGTGACCAGTACCAATGTTTTACCACCCTCATCATAAAAAGTTTCTTCCCTGTATCTAGTCTAAATATCTCCTCTTTTAGTTTAAAACCGTTACCCCTTGTCCTGTCCCAACAGGGCCTGCTAAAAAGATTGTCCCCATCTTTTGTATAAGCCCCCATACTGAAAGGCTGTGATAAGGTCTCCCTGGAGCCTTCTCTTCTCCAGGCTGAACAAGCCCAAATCTCTCAGCCTTTCTTCATAGCAGAGGTGTTCCATCCCTCTGATCATTTTCATGGCCCTCGTCTTGCATCCACTCCAACAGGTCCATCTCTTTCCTGTGCTGAGGACTCCAGAGCTGGACACAGTACTTCAGGTGGGGTCTTACCAGAGCAGCGTAGAGGGCCAGAATCCCTTCCCTTGACCTGCTGGCCATGCTTCTTTTGATGCAGCCCAGGATATAGTTGGCTTTCTGGGCTACAAGCACGCATTGCTGGCACAGGTCCAGCTTTTCATCCACCAGTACCCCCAAGTCCTTTTGCACAGGGCTGCTCTCAATCCCTTCGTCTTCCAGCCTGTATTGATACTGAGGATTCCCTGACCCAGGTGTGGGACCTTGCACTTGGCCTTGTTGAACCTCATGAGGTTCACACAGACCCACTTCTCAAGCTTGTCCAGGTCCCTCTGAACGGCATTCCATCCCTCAGGCATGTCAGCTACACCACTCAGCTTGGCGTCATCCGCAAACTTGCTGAGGGTGGACTTGATCCCACTGTCCATGTCATTGATGAAGATACTAAACAGTACTGGTCACAATACAGATCCCTGAGGGACACCACTTGTCCCTGATCTCCATCTGGACATTGAGCCATTGACCACTAACTTCTGCGACCATCCAACCAATTCCTCATGCATTGAGCAGTCCACCCATCAAATCCATATCTGTTCAATTTAGAGAGAAGGATGTTGTAGGGAACTGTGTCAAGGGCCTTCCAGAATTCCAGATAGATGACATCTGTAGCTCTTCCCTGATGTAGTCACTCCATCATAGAAGGCCACTAGGTTGGTCAGGCAGGACTTGCCCTTGATGAAGCCATGCTTGCTGTCTTGAATAACTTTCCTGTCCTCCATGTGCCTTAGCATAGCTTCTAGGAGGATCTCTTCCATGAACTTTCCAGGCACAGAGGTGAAGCTGACAGGTCAGTAGTTCCCAGGGTCCTCCTTTCTACCTTTATTAAAAAATGTGTGCAATGCTGGGATGCATCTCTTCAGGTCCCATAGACTTATGTATGTTAAGATCAGGTGGTCACGAACCTGATCTTCTCTTACAGTAGAAGGGACTTTGCTCCCCAGTCTGTGTCTTATGGTCCATCCATTTGGGAGGTGTGGGAAGCAATATTGCCAGTAAAGACTGAGGCAAAAATGTTGTTGAGTACCTCAGCCTTTTCCTTGTCCATCGTTACCAGCTTGCCAGTCTTGTTCATCCGGGGGGATATGCTTTCTTTGAACTTCCTTTTGTGGTTGACCTACCTCTAGAAGCCCTACTTATTATTCTTTGAATCCCAAAGATTCAAAGCCCAGCTCCAGCCTCAGCTTTGTCTTCCTGACCTCATCACTACACAACTGGGCAGTGTCCCAGTACTCTTCTCAGGATACCTGTCCCTGCTTGAACTGCCTGTGCAGTTCCTTTTTGCCCTTTAGCTTGACCAGTAGGTCTCAACTCAGTCAGCCAGTCTCTTGCCATCCTTGCCTGATTTCTTACACCTGGGCACTGAGAGTTCTTGTGCTCTGTGGAAGGTGTCCTTAAAGATCTGCCAGCTCTGCTCTGCTGCCTTGTCCATGAGGGCAGTTTCTCAGGGGGTCCTACTGACAACAGTTGGCATTTTGCTTTCCTAAAATTCAGGGTCCTGACTTCACTCTTTGCCTGAGCCATATCCCTCAGGACTGTGAACTCCACCAGTGCATGATCACTGCAGCCCAGGCTGCCTCCAGTCTTGACCTCACCAATTAGCTTCACTTGCATTGGTGACCAACAGGTCCAGTATTGCATCCACTCTGGTAAGGCTGCCCGTTACCTGGCTTAGGAAGTTATCCTCGATGCATTCCAGGAGGCTCCTGGATTGCCTACAGCTCGCTGTGCTACTTTTCCAGAAGATGGAAAAGAATATTAACTATATTTTGAGAAATTAACATGACACCTGTTTAAGCACTTCGTCTTAGTAAACTGGGAAAGCTGAGAACGCTACTTAAGAATGAAATGCTGATATGCTTGTTTGATAGGGTAGTTGCCACATCTTCAACAATCAAATTTTCTTGTGATTTTTTGAATCATAATAATTGTATTGTGATTCCAGATGACTTTTTAGATTTTAAGTCCAAACCTTGCAAAATAAAATACAAATAATGGAGTTTTTTTGAAGATACTTCACTAACGCAGTGCTATGATTTGCATGTGAACAACAATTATTTGAAATACAAAATGGAATTTTGTATTTTACCCAAGACACCCAAGTTATTCAAAACTGCTACTATCTTCCATTGAGGTCAGAAATACAAAATGGAATTTGGTATTTTACCCAAGACACCCAAGTTATTCAAAACTGCTACTATCTTCCATTGAGGTCAGAAATACTGCACTTCTCACTTATTTACAGTTGGCACATTTGGAAATTTTAATAAGACCTCCTTGAAAAAAAATGAGCTCATATTTTGTAATGGTTTATTCTGAGTAAGACATAGACACAGGTGTGGCTATGAATGGGTACCCTAAAGTTGGGTACCCCTAGGTACCCCTACTTTAGGTCTTGTCTTTAAGCACTGTTTATTTTTGGAATATGTATTGTAAGTTAGAAGGCACTATCTTGTGTTTTATTTTTAATTACTTGTACGGTATGAATCAGGTTTCTTTCTTTAGAGCACTGTATAACATCTGGCAGACCTTAAGGTGCATGGCAGTCTGACATGGATTGTCTAATCACAAAGCCAGAAGGTGCAGCAGAGCTATATGATTGTATAAGCACTGGATTTCTTTAAAACGTGTGTCACTTTTTTAAGGAGGAGTGAGATACAACAAAAGTGCAGTCAGATTGAGCATAGGCTTGTGATCAGACGTGTGTCTGGGGCATGAAGAGGAAGGACCTTTGTATGTTGAATAATGAGGCTTGAGCTCTGGGTCTCTCAGTAAACATCTTCAAGACACTCACGACATTATGTGCCCCAAAGCTAGTTGGTTTTCTGTGTGACTTTTTGCAACTTTATTAGCTGGCCCAACAAAATGTATTTATTTCTTTTTCTAAATGTGCCTTATATGCTATCAGAGACTATAGAAGAATTTGTAGGAGGAGTCCTTACAACAGAATAAAATTGTTGGTCTGGTACTATCGGACCGTGCTTTATCTCATCTCTGCTTCTTTGTGTTGTTGTTTTTCTTTTTTTTTTTTTCTACAGCTCACTATTGCTGGCATTCCTTTTCCAGCAAACCTTCAAACTTCCCTGGTTTTCCTTCAAACTACTTGCATTTCTATCTAATCTTATCGTGCAGGACTACATGGAGCCACAGAAGAGATGGGAAATGGGTGTGTAAGAGCAATATGGGAGCAGAGATGCAGTGGAAGTAATGTCAGTAGGCAGAGAGGTAAAACACTGGAAAACAGCAGTTAAAGCCAGTAATGGGCCTTTGATTTGCACAGAGTGATCCATGATGCTTCCCAGTAGCAACCCTCACTTGGGAAATACATCACCTTAGCCCATTTAGTATTGGTTATTTTTAGACTTCCTTACTGCATACAAAGCAGTTGATGTGCAGAGGTGGCACCATTTACAAATGACTGTAAACCTGGTGTTGACAACGGTCTTTCATCTTAACAACTGAATAGAACTGTGTAAATATCTTACATTAATTACAGTCTAATTTCAGGGTAGCCTCCAGATGAACTTTCACTTTAACTGCATTGTATTGTGTCATCTTTCATTAAATCCGTGCATCCCAGAAGATAAAGATGACAAATGCTGAAATTTTAAAGCTCATCTGAAGTCTTTATTTTGAATACATACTAATTAACAAACTTCCCTGAATGGCAGATTTGAACAGAAAACATTTTATTCTTGCACAACAAAACAATTTCATCTGTGCTTTCTGTGCTGAGTTTGATGCAGCCTTAACTGTGGTATTGTGGTTTGTGCCTAATTAATGAGATTTATGCTAATACATACAGTTAGTAAACTAGCTTCATCAAACAGACCGGCATAAGATACGTATACTTCTAAAACTCCAAAAGCAAGGAGATTGAAGACTCATTCTTCTCCAATTAAAATGTTTTCTAACACATAGTTCATTTGGTGATACTTTTTATTTCCTGAAATACAAGAAATGAAAATACTGATTTTGGGACCTAAGTCCCAATAGTTTGGGACTAACTAAGTCAAAATAGTTTGTATGCAGCTTCTTGACTTGGAAAATCTTACATAAAACCTGAGGTTAATTTGATGACAAAGATGCTAAATCCTAATTTGGAAATATAAATTATTCTAAAAAAACCCATAACTATGGAAATCTGAGGTTTAGTGATTTAGCATCCTGAATCCCACAACCATCACTAGCTTTACTTCCCCCTCTGCCTTCTGACTTTAGCTTATTCTCTTCCTATATTTCTAGTCTTCTGTCACCTCGTTTGCTTTCTTTTTCCTCTTTCTTCTGTTTTCCCTCTTGTGCCATTTAATTGCAGGCTGGAAAAGAGCCAGCAAAGCGCAACAGCTCGTTTTTGAAATATGCCATTGGGTGCAGGCAGCTAATTAGAAAGCAGGCTAAACAGGGCAGATAATTGTTGACATCACTGTACCACTTTAATGGAGGAGCTAAGGTGGAGATGGGGTTTTCTCTCTGTTCATTAGTTTTTGCATAACTTACAAGAGCTTAATACTGTTTATTTCTTACTTAAATTTTTTTGAAAATGAAAATGAAAATTGAAGAGTGCTAGAAGTTACTAGTGTGCTCCTGAACAAAAAACGTGCGTGGACAGCAAGATAATACAAGCTTAATTTTCTTAGAAAACCGATCTAAACCCCTGTTTCTAATTATGTGAAGATAAATTTTCTACATTGAGCATAGTTAATCAGAGGATTTCATGGAAAACATGTTATTAATTTACATATATAAAATAGATTGCAGCTGTATATATTAACGATCTGACTTCTTCATTTTAGCCCAAACTTATTGCAACAGCAAGTTTTGGAGTAGAACCGAAAAGGAAAGTGGAGTACATATCCCTCCTAGAAGGAGCACTGGCAAGGACACAGAGCAAACCTGATAAAGTTCTCATTTACAAGCGACCTAATCTGGTGGGTGTACCGTTGTGTGCCTTCATGTTAACTTTCAGGTGTATATGTAGTGCGTGTGCCTTTTCTCTTTTGCAACCAAAATTTTTGGTGTATCTGTTGTAGTTTGTTTTTTAATTTTATGGGAGAACTTTATGTTCGTAAGATTTAAATACTAAATAGAATTAATGCAGCAGAAAGATTACTATATAGAGAATCGAATAGTACTGTACAAAAAAAAAGAATAGTGCATGTTTTTTGACCCAATGCCGCTTGTTCCATCTGGTTTTCTTTTGACAATTTTCTGTTTTTCCATGGGCAGGGCCATGTTCCTCTTGTCCCAGGTCGCGACCTTGACTGGGAAGAAGAGCTTGCAAAAGCACAGTGTTGTAAATGTGTCTCCGTTCCCTCAGACCATCCACTTTATATTCTATATACATCTGGAACAACAGGCTTGCCCAAGGTAAAGGACTATCTGCACTCCAAGTGTCTGTGACTTGCAGTTCCACTTGAGAAGATATTTAATTAAAAAGGTTGAAAATATTTGTCAGAGCTCAATGCTATAAATGATAATCATTGCTAGAAATGATTTAATCTCATTCACATTTCACAACTCTAAAGTCAGTATCTACTTTATTTAAATAGTAGTAATGCAAAGGTAAACTGCATTGATTTACAAACTTTCGAGGACAGCAGAATATCTTTTATCCCTTAATATCTTCTGTGTTTTAACCATTTCAGATAAGTGTAGTACAGTCACTTAATGGCAAGGTTAGTTAATTTTGGGTGATAGCATTTATTGCTGAATAGTCTTTGCTTATTCATTATTTACATATTGGATAATCTTCCCGTAGGTAAGATGTAGTGAATGACATTACAGATTAAATGGAATTAAGCATGTTCTGAAGGCTTGTGTTACTGAATAGTTCTAAAAACATAATCCAATGAAAATGAAAGTTTAGATTGAGTAAATGAAAGCTAACATAGGGCATTCTTTGAAAATGTTTGCTTTCAAATGTCAATTAGTCTTACCAGTCTATTTTTAAAAGGTAGCATTTTAAAAGCAAACTTGAGCAACAATTCTCCTTTAAAGTGTAGAAGACAAACTGAATATAATTTTCTGATGGTGGTGTTACAACCACAAATTCAAAGACAGTATCACACATCCCTGGATATGACAGTGCTTAGACTACCACTAGAAAATTATTTATGATGTGGCCTATAAAGTACAGAATCTATGAGGAGGTAAAAGGAAAACCACCATCGGTTTTGCTGAGAAAAATATGACGAAGGTCCTCAGAAGTTTACTTCACTGTGTTGATTCTCCAGAGAAAATACAGACATCTGGAATGAATCACCCTTATAAAAGGGAGATTGTCAACTAGCGCTAAGCTATAATGAGTAGCTTAAAGAATAAAGTAATTCTTTTATTCATTTAATGAACTTGCTTTTAAATGGTCATGAAGTAAAATTACTCAGTTATAACCTTCATAACAAAACTTCTGTTAATCGCAGAGGAGGGACTAAGTTAGAAGCTGAGATTAACAGTCTTTTCCTGAAATTTGTGAAGTGTTAACCATCCACTGCTGTGGCATTCTACATTTTGATGAGTTAGTATGTCTCCACAGTCTCTTTTTTTCTTGGATGAAGCCTCAAAGTGCCTGTTTCATTCTATTTACTTAAAGAGAATGTACCATGCCTAGCACAGACAGATAGCTGCATTGTAATGTCTGCACTGTAGACATTTGTTTGGTCCCGTGAATCGTGTCTGAATTTTAGTTCAGGACATCAAGATATAGTTTACTTAATTCTTTCTTCTAGCCACAGTGTAGTATAAGATAATTAAATTTGTCTTAAACAAAATATTTCAAAGTTGTATGTATTGATGGTGTTCCAGAGCTGTTTTTTGTCTTAGAAAGGTGAACGATGCTACTGATACGCTCTCATTCTAATTTTTAAATCTCACTTGTAGAATAAGACTGAGACATTCTTTGTTTTTCATTGTCACATATACTTCAGGCTAGGTATCAAACCATTCAAAATTAGACATGTGGCTTAAGCCAATTTTCTGACATACTTAGAAAGAGTCAGTGCCGAAAGAGGAATACATTTCAGGGAGTAATTCACCCCAGTTGTTTTACGGATCAGCTACTCCACAGGTGCTCCTCTTTTCCCGTGATTATACAGAGAGACTAGGCAATGAATTTAAAACATGCTTAGCATTTAGATGGCCAGAGTTTGAGTGAGGTAAGTACTCAATCTCTTATTTTTTGTCAGCATATGTTAACTAAAAATTTGTATATCTGATTTGAGTGAAAGAATTCTAGTTTTGTTAGTTATCTTCTGAAAACTATTGTTACCTAGAACTTGGGTTGGTTTTTTTTTGTTTTATTGTATATTTGTTTATTTGTTTCTTTGTTTTCCAAATTACTTCTTCAGTGGGAATGCTAGCACAAGCACGGATCCGTTGGAATGGATCCCTTTCTTAAGTGAGGAGTATTGGAATTAGATAACTTTAAGTCTATTGCTGCAAAACCCCCAAAATTTCATTGAAGACAGGAATATCATTGCATCCTTCAAACGATCTTAAATATTAAATTTCCTCCTTTAGGGTGTTGTCAGACCAACAGGTGGCTATGCAGTTATGCTGAACTGGACAATGTCAGCTGTATATGGACTCAAACCTGGTGAGGTAATTCTGCTCAAATGTCATGTAAATGTTTTCAGACTCCTCTTAAAACTCCTTAGTATATTAATGTTTTTATTTCATTTAGGTGTGGTGGGCAGCTTCGGACTTAGGCTGGGTTGTTGGTCATTCCTATATTTGCTATGGGCCTCTCCTTCATGGGAATACTACAGTTTTGTATGAGGTATGATCCATTCTAAAAAGCCACCCTTTGAAAAGGCAGTATCTCCTCCAGTTGATGATCCTGTTCATGCCTGTCTATTCTTCATGCCATGTACGTTTAAAATATATATATAATCTTCAGTGTTTATACTCTCCCATCTATCACAGTAATTCTTAAGGAAAACTTACTTCACTATCCTTCAAACTTCTCTACTTCATTTGTGCAACTGATGATGGTCAGCGGGGCAAGGGGCTCCAGAAGAGCAGAGCTAGAAATGGCAGATGGTGGAGTGTACCTGTGTTGTTGAGGCTTCAGCCACAGGCCGTTATACTGCGTTTGTTATGGAACTAGGAGAGGATGTTGTGTTTCGTGTGTCTGGAGATGACAGATTCTTACTGGATCTGAGTTGGAGGCAATTGGTAGCTCTGTGGTTGGAGCCAGAACTTCCAAGGAGGCTTGTCTCCTTTCCTTCCTCTGCCACTCAAGACAACTGAAGCCAAGACTCAGATGAGATTCAGGGCTTAGTCCTTTTTCTTGGGGGATGAAACTCAGTGGGGTGGAGAGAAGACTAGTAGAGTTAGAGTGGCCTGCTGCATCCTAACTTTGGTTTGGCTCAGTAAAGTAATCACGCTGACTTACATTGTTATTTTTTCAAAAGTTATTGTTGATTCTCTAATCACCAGGCATGAAGATACAGTGTTGCTTGAACCATCTTCTTTATTCTTCAGAGAGTGAATCCAGTGTCCATCAGTGACAGCGAAAGACATTTTATGTAAAAGCATTGACATTGGTAGCTCTTAAGCATGTTGCAACTTCGTTGTCTGCATTCACCTGAAATTAGGAATTCTAGGTATATCCCAACTTCTCTGACACTGTGCAGCATGTTGCCCACCTAGAAACTGTTCTGTCTTTTTCAGTGGTCCTAGAGGCAGAAGTTGTTTTATCTCTCCTATCATGGCATGCTGATCACCTCTGTTGATTTGTAGTGGCAATTAGAAGCATGAGAACCATTAGGGGAACTCCAATAGTACCTCAGAGCATAGAGGAACTGCAAGAGTATACTGAGCATACTGAGGGCATGAAAAAGCGCATGAAACAAGCTTTAATGACATTGTGAATACAGCAATTGTTGGAGCACCGTTTGTACCCAGTGCTTCTGGAGCAGAGGGGTCAGCATGACGTGGTGGAAACATACTGTTTTACTGACCATCATAGGTGCAGAAGTTCTGCATAAGGAAATGGATATTATGATTTAAACTTTCTTTGTCTTCCTGCTATTACACCATACAACTGAAGATGACCACACTAGAACAGAAATGGGTTGCGACTCTTTTCACGAGCAAGCATTATCAAAACAGTCCACCAGTTAGGTGGTATTGGTTAAGATGTGGTTCACTCTTATGAACTTAGACATTGCAGTTGGTGGGTAGCTGGTGCCGGGATTGTGCCTGAATTTTTAGTAAATACATTTCTGAATCCTGGGTGTGCTGAAGCAGCATGGACAGTTGTAGTAAGGTGAAGTTGCTTTTGAAATTGTTTGGATGCTGCTGTATAAAAGACTACAGAACTGACTATGGCTTAGTGCATCCTGTTTTGGAAATTAGAAGTATACTTTACTGCTCAAAGTTCCCTCTCTGTATAAATTTACAAAAGAAGCAGAAGGCACCTCTTGAAGCAGGAAAAGAATTATCAAGTCCAGAAAATCAATGGTCATTAAAGGTGTGGCTTCATGATATTTCAAATGTGTCTACGTGATATTCCGTATCATAGCAGTAGTGCAGTTCTGAAGTCCTCTGATTGCCCTTCCTTATTGATTTGGTTCACAGAGTGGTTTTAGACATATGAATGACATCTTTACAGAGAAAGCTAAGACAGAAGCTTTGCCACTTGGGATAAAAGAGTAGGATCCAGTGAGACTGGACTGCTGTGAAGTTTTCCGGAACAAATGAAAAGTACGTGTGCCAATGGAATTGTTTAAAACTGTCAAGAGCTCACGCCTTATTCTTATTTGCACAGCACCCTTGTGCTGTGCAAAAGGGCCAAATGCTATGTGCGGCTGCATGTTTACTAACAATTGCCAGATGTCTGCTTGTTCTGCCTTTCAGCTACTCCTTTACTTCTCCCAAACTTGTGCTTCTGTTACCTTCACCAGCCCTATTTCTTTTGCTTTCCTTATTAAAATTACTCCTGCTTTCCCACTACTGTGTTTTGCAACAGTGACAACCATTGCGTTGGCCTCTCATAATATTGAGCAAGGAGCAACCTGAACCTTGACAGCATGTGCTCTGAAAGGCCCAAAAGTTTCTCCAGAAGATGCACCAGATGCTAATGTCAAGCCCGCTGCCAAGTGTGAGAGGACTGTCAAGTGGTGCGGCATTCATTTCAAGTAGATGAAGAACATGTTCTTGATGAGGTAGAAAAACCATGCTTCAGATGTGGCACGGTGCGTGTGTTGCTACCACAGAGATCCTGAACAGATCATCAGGGGAAGGGAGAGCACTCCACCAAGCCCACTGCTCATGAGGATATCAAGTCTTAGTCCCAGGACCAACACTCTGGGAAAAGTCCAGGCAAAAGTGTGGCGGTAGTGCTGCACATGTCTACAGGCCTGTAGTGATTGTGGTACTTCTGGCCACATGTCAGGTTCTGTCCCTGCCCTGCAGTCAGCTGCTTGTACAACAAATACCATTCAGGATGATGCCATTTCTTCGAAGTGCAGTGGTTAAGGTAGTGGCTGTGGGCAATGTGTTGTCTCTTCCTCTGCCCCAAGTCACACTCAGGAAAGGTCGTAAAGGGAAGAGCACTGCAGGTGGGGTAAGGCGTAGTTGAATTAGCCAAAAGAAATGGATTGAATGCCAAAAGGGAGTGTGTGAAACATACATGTGTGGAGGAGGGGAAAATGAGGTCAGAAGTATTGAGAATCAGTTCCTTTTTAATCATTGCATAATATTTGCTAGATTGAAAGATGTTGATGTCCAGTGGTATTCCTCCTTCCCACTCCATGCACTCCTGAGTGCTCAGTGGGTTGGTGGCTGTCCTCAGTGAAGGAGCAGACAAAGCCCTGACATGAGTCCATTACTGGATACCCCACCTCTGACAAAGAGAGCAGAGAACTGTGCATATGAGTACTGCAGAAGCTGTGCTCAGTGTTTCAGTCTTAAGGAAGGTCTCAAAGATGTCATCACAGAAGGTTCAGACTAAATGTGACACCCTGAATTTGGAAGGTATTGGAAGCATTTGCACAGTGTCTGTCCCACAGTGTCTTTCACATGACCAAATGTAGATTGCAGTTCCATTATGCATTCAGTAAAAGCACAATTAAATTAGGCCTGTGCTGCACCATTGTCAGAGAGCGCCTTATAGTGTGGAGTGCAGGGGTATGCAGCATCTCTCGTGATACTTATTGGCATTGAGGACATCATGAATAATCCTGTCCCTTCTCGGTAAGAAGACTCTGGCATATGTTTTGGTTCTGTGACCAGAGATATGGAAGATCGGGGATAGAGGAACTTTATGGTGGAGCCTACTGGCAATGCGTGAACTGATATGCCACTGTCATCTGCATGAACAGATGAAAGGAACAGCATGACACTTCCTAGAAGTCCCTTCAGTCAAAGGAGCAAAGATCTGTAGGATAGCTTTCTATCAGAAAACTTTGAGCTGCATTTTTGGCCCAGTGAACAGGGCTAAGTCTAGTCTAAAATAAATCTCAAATAACGTCTAATGGAAGAGGTAAAGAACACTGGCATTAAATGGTTTGGTCTACTAATCTGCTCTAATTCACCTCACTACTTGTAATGTAAACAAAGTCTGTGACACCATATGTGCTTGAATTCATGTTTCAAGTTACTGTTTCACATGGTATTAAGTTTGTTTTTACCAGTGCATGTAGTAGGAAGAAGATTGATAATTTCTCATAGAACAGCAGATTGTGTCTAGGTAACACCTGTGTATGTTGCTTTGTACAAGATCATAGAATCATAGAATCATTCAGGTTGGAAAAGACCCTTGGGATCATCAAGTCCAACCATCAACCCTACTCTACAAAGTTCTCCCCTAAACCATATCCCCCAACATCACATCTAAATGACCCTTAAACACATCCAGGGATGGTGACTCAACCACCTCCCTGGGCAGCCTATTCCAGTATCTGATTACTCTTTCTGTGAAATTTTTTTTTCTAATGTTCAGTCTAAACCTACCCAGTTGCAGCTTGAAGCCATTCCCTAGTGTTCTATCGCTGATTACCTGTGAGAAGAGACCAGCGCCAACCTCTCTACAATGTCTTTCAGGTAGTCGGAGAGAGTGATGAGTTCTCCCCTTAGCCTCCTCTTCCTCAAACTAAGCAGTCCCAGCTCCTTCAATTGCTCTTCCTAAGATTTATTCTCCAGGCCCTTCACCAGCTTCATTGCCCTCCTCTGCACTCGCT
>VZZY01001003.1:249921-266981 GCA_013400335.1 Eurystomus gularis | reverse complement strand
TTCATAAACCCATGCTGACTAGGCCTGATCCCCTGATTGTCCTTTATATGGTTTGTAATGGCACTCAAGATGATCTGCTCCATGACCTTCCCTGCTACCGAGGTCTGACTGACAGGTCTATAGTTTCCCAGATCCTCCTTTCTGCCTTTCTTTTAGATGAATGTCACATTTGCAACCCTCCAGTCCATTGGGACCTCCCCAGTTAGCCAGGACTGCTGATCTTGTTGTTTGTCAATTTTGTAAGAGAAAAATGTAGAATAAGAAAAAAAAAAATCAATGTTTAAAAGCAAAAGCAATCTTGAGGTCTTAAAAATGTGTTTTGGAATGTGTTCTTGTCTTTGTGGTTAACTTCTAACTTTGTGGTTAAATTTTAAAGAAGTGGTTACTTTTTCTTCTGTTTGTGGAAAGACTGTGAGTGTGTTACGTTGTTGTATGAAATAGAAAATGAGCTTTTGTCAGGATGTTTTTCATCCACATAATTTTGTGATCTGTAGGATCTGAGACAAATTAAGTTTGTTTTTTAGCTTCTAGGCATTGGTTTGATTTTTCAGTAATCTCTCAGAAAAGCAAGTTTGCAAAACAAGTATTTTTTTATTAAATGTTGACGTACTCAAAGTAACAACAAGCACAAGGTTTTTCTTTCCTTGAGTGGCTAAGACAGAGAAGCTCACATACCTTAATGCTTGCAGACAATGATTGCAGCAGCTGGAGAAAACTTAAATAATAGTTATTCTTAATTTGAATCTCAGTGTGCCTTCTGTCCAGATAAATTTACTGACTTGCATACTTTTAGTGTTCAATCTGAAAACTTGCAGTGGATGTGTTATTGAAATACATGATGCAGAGAATATCTACAGTGCAGCTATGGCAATAAAAATCAGCCATTCATTTAAGTATTTTATGCTTAGCTCTTTTTTGAAGAGCTTCTGATGTACTGATCTGGTGGAATCCACTTGCTTCTGTGAATTAATAAACCAGCTCACTGTGGAACTTCGAAAAGCTTTTGAGTCAATGACAAGCGTCAGTTTGCTGATTGCAGGAGTGACACGTGGTTCTTCGTGCACATACAAGTGGTGAAGGGCATTGGGAAGCAAGGTTATTTCAAGGACATTGCAAGTATTCAATGCATTCAAATGTATTCATTTGAATATGCGTTCAATGCAATTCAAAAGTAATCAAGTATTTTTTTTAAAAAAAGGAGGAAGGCATTTGTTTAAAAGCAGTAGGGCAAAATCCTAGGAAAAGAAAAAGGCAGAATTTACGCGGAACAGGTAAATGGGTGAATATGTCAAACTCCTGAGGTAGATTCTTTTGAAGAAAGGATTCTTTAGTATCTAAATATATCTTTTATGTGGGAGAGTGCAGTAAATTTACTGCAGTTCCTATGTTCAAATACGTACATTTGTATAGATGGAAAAAAATGTCCAGAAGAACTAACATTATATACTTGCGTACTTGAACTTGCAAATAACTCCAGATGCAGAAGTGGATTCTTGATGTTTTATAGTACATGTGTATGTGCTGTACAGCTCTCCTATGCCTTTTGCTCATCCCAGAGGTCATGCTGTCAGATGCTTCCTGTGTGTTGTTTTGTTTATGCAAGGCAAGCATGTACATCTGTGAGAACTCCTAAAAGTTCACTAAATAATTTGGGTATTGATTTTAATACCTTGAGTTAAGTCATGTAGGCTCTCAGTTAACTACTTATGAAAGAGAGAGATCACTGCAGTGTTCTTTCTGTTGTGCATAAAAAGATCATTTTTTCCTGGGAAGAAGAGAAACAGCCTGAACACTCTTTTCTGCATTATTGTGGTGGCAGAAGAGACCACTGTTAACAAGACAAGCTTTGGCTCTGAAAAATTAACTGAACTATGCGTGGCTTTACATACTGAGTTATTCATTGTGTATTTTTCACCAGCCTTTTTCCGAGGTGAAAGATTGAGGAAGAACAATCTGTGTGCTGCACTTAAATCCCACAAGACTCCATTTGTCCCTCCTCTGTCAGGTGGTAACAGTCTTTGCTGTTACCTCTTTATAGTATGTAAAGACCCTGTGAAATCTTTGGAAATTCAATATCCTTAGAGCGAAAAAACCCCTGCTACTTCTGACCTTGTTCTGTTGTCTGGAAGTGAGGGCTTAAAAGGATGTGTGGACATCACTGCAAGCTACATTTAATTAAGTACTAAAATGCTGTCTTTCAGTTTTGAATCTACCTTCCCAGCAACTTAAAATGCTTGTACAGGTAATCAGAGTTAATAAGTATGTTCAAGATTTATGAAGCAGAAATATACTCTAGGAGAAGAATATCTATTCTTTGCTGATCTTATAATTGATGACTTTTTTGTGTTAGATAGTATGGATGAATATGTGAACTTAATTTTCTGGTATATGGTCTCCACACAAGCTAGAAGTCATTGTTTTCTTACTTTCTTATATGTCTAACTCTATTTAATCATCCACAGTTTGCAGTTGATTTATTCAACTGTTCTATCCATTAGTAAAAAACTGTTGATTTTTTTTGTCTTTTAGAATTCTGCTTTATGAATGTGGTCTTCTTTTAAGTTTCTGCACTTTTTAATCAAGAAATTTTCGAGGCAATAAACACACAACATACCTCTGCAGAGTGCATTGACACTAAATGTGTGAGTTCAGCTGAAATTTGGAGAAGAAATTCAGCTCCTTTCTAGGCTGATTTTTTAAGTTGCACAATATACCTAATGTTGGATGCTTTTCAAACCCCATCTCTATCTTTATTTCATTTCCAGATGCTCAACTTAGTTCTAGTTTGCAATTTTGGGGGATTCAGTGGCTTCAGGATATCTGGAAACAGTGAAACAGAGAACACCTGTCATAAATGGCTGCTTTTATTCCTTTTCAAGCTTCATTTTGTTACAAAAGAGTTCCGTTTTCTAGTTAGTCTGGAAAAACTTCAGTGATCTCCCACTAAATTAATAGAATTTTAAGGCTGGAGACCACTGCAGTTGACTTCTCTGATGTTCTGAATAACAAGAAACAAAAACTTCTCCTGGCAGCAGAAATGCACATTTATAGAATCAGATATCATATTAGCTTGAGTATTAAATTACTATAGTCTAATTAGTGTTTAAATACCTAATATATGTTAATGAGATTCTTCATTCTAAAGGGATTAACTCATCGCCACCACCCTCGTTAAGTATAAGAGGAAAGCGGTGTGAGAAAAATAGCAGTTTCTCAGAGATAAGGAAAAGACTTTGATAGTTTTATGTTAGCTATTTTTGGCCACTGACGCACTGGGCCACATTAAAATTGTTGCATGAATTTGGAAGAAGAGAATCACTAAAATAAATACTGGAATTAAAAGGTTTTCATTGTAGCAGGTGTAAAACAAGAAGAAACAGGGAGGAAAATAATGACTTCCTTCAGCAGTCTCTATTACGTAGTTGTGTTACAGTGAAGTTTCATCTTTATGTGATTATGTGGGGTTCAAGATGGTTATTTCCATTATAAAGGCTCCTCTGAATTTAAAATTTGTTGGTTTTGCAAAATGAGTAAAAACCCCAGTTCTTTAACAGTGAGTATTAAAGAAAAATCAAGAGTTAATATCTGGTTGACCTACATGTCTGCTTTGTGATTTTTGCTCTTGGTGAGAACATTATTAAACAGTAATAGTACGTTTCCCATTTTTCTTTCTCTGACTTGCCACCAATTGAGTCTTCTGACGGTGTTTGTGACATCAGCATCATCTTTTGGAGGATTAAAAATGAGAAGAGAAAGCAGGCTTTGATACACACAGGGAGAAAAATAGGGTTTACAAAGAGGAATAATGTATAATTTTTCCTCTGCTCAGAAGACTGTCTTACCAGTGAATATTCATAAATTTATAGTTAAAATTTTTCCTAAATGATTGCCTAATGATGTGCTTTAGGTTAGGGAGTGTTGGTGTACTGTTTGGGTATGGGGAAAAAACACCTTATCCCTTTAGCCTAGGGGCAACCACTATTGAATACAAACTGTGCTGACTTCATACCCTCACTTCTTAAAGTGATCTGTTTATTTTTAGATTACTTAATAGGTGACCAGTTGTCATTTTAACAATTGCTATGGAAACTATGTGCTTTCAGTTTTTACTTGCTATAACACCATTGTCAGGAATGTGAAAACAGTAATGAATTTCTTTGAAAACAGCAAGGTTTGTTTGTTGGTTTTTTTAATTTTAATAATCTGTCCTTCATTGTTTTTCTCCAAGGCATGACAAACTTCAGCTATAAATAAGCGGCTTGAAGTCTCACAGCCCACTCTGGGTTGCTCTTGCTAATGGGATTGCAAGCTGTAAGTAACAGGGCGGCCTGAAAAGAAAGTCCAGCTACTGCCTGTGATCCTGTGATGTCAGGAAAAAGGCAGCATTGTAGTGCCAGTGCTTGGGACTTTGTATTGGAGCTGGGGTAAGGAAAAGGATACGCACACTTACCAAGGAGCCATGCATTAAGGACTAGGACGGAGAAGGAGCTATTGTCCCACACAGAACTGTAGCAAGATGTTGCTGTGCTTGTGAAGCCTTCCTCACAATGCTCGCTGGCGTCCTTCCAGTCCCTGTTGTTGCAACAAATCTGCAGGGTACAACAGGTTTAAAATTACTTGCAATTGGCACAGTTCTTGGAGGCATCCAGCCTTTCTCCAGTTCCTGTTAGCCATTATCATCAGCTTACAATGCAAGTACTGTCTGTGAAGTTTGCTAGTTTTGTGATCTTTCTGCTGTCATCCAAACTGATTGTATTTATGGTGTGAATTCAGTAGAACGTATCATCTCAAGTCCTTTGTGGAGGTTTGACAGCAGGGTCAGCAGTGGAAGGATGAATGCCTCTATGAACATACTGTTTTGAGTCCTGAGATGTCAGGATTTTGTGTGTGCTTTGCTGTCAGTAGGTTTTAATGGCAGTGAGTTCCATGTATAATATTTGCTATGCAGAGAGAATTCCCTCCTTGTAATTTTGAATGTATCTTTAGTTGAAGAGCCCCTTGTTGTTAGGGGTCCGACAGAAAAGGAATTGCTGCGCTGTTACTGTTGCATTGTTGTTTATTGTATTATAGCTCCTCTTATATATGCCTTTTACCTTAAGTAATCTGTCCTGGTGGCTTCTGATTTCCTCCACAGGAGAACTTTTCTATGCCCTTGCTCGTTCTTGCTGCCCAACTATGAATCTTCTTTCATAATCATGTATTATCCATCAACACCTTCTTGTTCAGTGTGTCTGCTCAGCTGGTCGACATCTGATAAATTACATGCTAAATCTAGGTACTTCCAGAAAGGCATTCCTATCTGTCTGTCTGTCTCAAAGTCTCTTGGTAGGTTATTAAAAGAAAGTCATTTCTACTTGAATCCTCCTAGCTGATAGAAAAAGTGTCTGTTTCTACTTTTCTTTTTTAAATTAGGTGAGGCAGATCATTCTCTCACTGTCTTGTTGCTATTTACCATGCTCTCAGTTCATACCAACCACAGATATTATTGCCAGTAACTTTAAAAATGAATTTTCATGTCCAGTATTGATGCAAATACCAAATAGCAACAGGTCTTGAGCTGCTTGCTGCAGAAATCCAGTGGAAGCATCGCATTTGCTCATAGTCCCCAATTGACTCAGCATATTCTGAATTCAGTTACCCTGTGCTTTATTATTTATATTGCTAACTTTTTAAAAATCAAAGTTGCTTGTGGTAATAAGCCTTTTATGGCATCATGCAGTACTTATTAAAATTTTTGTATAATAAATGAGAAGTCTCTTTTGCAATTTTATTTGTAGTTTTAGGGGCTCTGAAATTAATTTGCAGTCTCAGATTTGTTTTGCTTATGTCAGATTTTGTTTATGTCAGATTTCGTTTATCCATTTGCTAAACTGTGAACAGCTGCCAAGGCACTGGGGAAGTTTTTCTGCAGAATCAGTAAGAATATTTCACAGCTGGGCTAGACTTTTTTTTTCCTAAATGAGTATTTTAAGTGTCGCCTTATTCTTTGTGTATTATTTCCTATCACATATGAGATGAATTTTTCATTCCCTTCCTTCCACTGTTTGTGTTTTATTTGATTTTCTCCTAGATCTGAGAATGGTACTTCTCCAAACCAAATCTGCCATAGCTTACCTGTGACATATAAGTATCAATGTGTCAGAGCCCTGCATGCCTACCCATGCATGCCTTAAGATTGTGTTGAAGATGCGCTTAGGCTCAGGCTTAGGCTCAGGCTCCAGCTTGAGCTTGCTGGAGGTGTGAGGAACAGGCACGGCCGTGACATAGCTTGAAGCAAGACCAAGGGTGAGGGCCTGAGTGTGAATCACCTCCCAAAGAAGGGGAGGCTTCTTTCAGCTCTTCTCACAACTCTACTGTTCTAGTGATCTGATCCAAGGTTACACAGCTGCACGACAGCAAACCTGGCCTTGAGCATTGGCAGCCAAGTCCCCAGGAGGGAGTAGGTGTGCTCAGGGCCAGGCACAGCCCTTCTATGGGCTCTGGACATTTCCATTTCATTAAAAATAGCAGCTTCATTATTACTGGCAGACTAATCAGTTTTGGATTACTCCTCAGCTAGGTTTTTAGCTGCATGAGATGATTGATACAAGTTCAATTACATAATTGGTTAATGATAATTTTATGGAAATTTGGGATTTTTCAGTCTGAGACCATTTGTTTTAGCGTTAGAGTTAGTGATGTGGACTTGAACTCCTAACCAGATGGCTACAGATCTGCAGGTATAGTGAACATTATAGAGAGATGATTAGCAAAAAGAGGATTTTTGGCATTGATTATATTCTTCCCTGCTGCTTGGGCTGGAAACTCTTTCTTTTGTTGACTTTCTCTCCATTTGCTTCTCACCAATTTTAAAAAAAAAAATAAATAAATCACAGGCTTTTCAATTGCTCATTCTGTTTTTTTCTTGCTCGGGTTTGGTTTTTTTTTTTCATTTTACAGTGATTCTCTGCTCCAGCACTCCTCTCACCAGCAATATCTCACCAGCATCGTGTGTTCTTTAAATCTGCCAAATGGTCCATCGGTGCTCTTGCCAGTGTGCAGGCACAGCTGGATGTGGAGCAAGCCTGGGGAAGACTGCAGTGGGGAGGGCAGGTGGGAGGGAGGGAACGGGATGGATTCCCGTGAGCCTGCATCCCAGCCAGTGGGCTACTTTTTATCTTGGGATGGAGCAACTAACTTGATTAGTGTGTGTTGACATAAAGGCATTTATTGTGTTACCAGTGCCTCATTATCAGAATAAAAATACTGATTTTAGTGAATTCTTCAAGGTATTCATATGCCTCTGTTCCTTTTGCATCTTGGTGAAATGAAAAGTACTAATTAGAGTTTTTGATGCTTTTTTTTTCTTTTTTTTTTTTTTTACTTTACCTATTAATCTCTCTATTCCAAATTTGCATTTGCACAAGGATGGTGAAGGTATGAGTTTGTCTTGTGACTGGTGAATGGCTGTAAGAATGGTGACATTTCAGTAGTGAAACTTGCTCTGTGTTTGTGTCTTCTTGCATAAAGCACTGTCAAAGCTGTGTTTGCAGTATGTGTTTGCAAGTAGTGCATGTCTCTCCTAACTTAGGTGCTCTGTCAAAGTTCATTAGCTAAAATTAATTTCACATTAGCATAATATTTTTCATCATTTCAGATTATATATGGAGCAGTTAATGCATTATGGTAATTACATACAGTAAGACTGTGATTATGTGATTCTGTGCTGACTGCTTTTCATATTTGTAGCACCGCCAAAAAGTATTTTTTAATTATTATTACTTACCATTGGGCAATTGGTCACATGTGATTACTTCTGTTTATAATTTTCTTGACTATGCCTCTAAGCTCAATACAATGTTTAGTGTTTTTAATAAAAACAGCCACAATCCAGACAATAGTCTGGTAGCCCACTAAAACAGCAAAGGTGTTTTCAGCTTCTCTCCAGGCTTCATGCGGGATAGCAGCACAAAGGTTCCAAGAAGCCAGTTGTAAGGAGCTAAATGGGAATTTTTCCAGTATGGGAAGGAAATTTCTAGGTAAGAAAATGCTGACATTATGTCCAGTAGGCCAGTGCATGGTGATATAGCTGCGGTGCCAGTGTGTCGAGAGCCTCCTGCCTCCAAGGGAAGTAGGTATTTTACAGGCTGCTTTGCGATAAGCGTAATAAGTGCCGGTGTAATAACAGGTCTTTGTGGTTCTCTTTTCTTTTTCATGCCCATTTGTCCTGTTTTTCTAAATAGCAGCTAGTATGTGCTGTGTTCATGTGAGCGATTGCGCCCGAAGTGTGTGAATTTATTTCTACAAGTGAATGCACTTACAGTATTATTATTTTTACAAAGGCTTCTTTGAAGTCTTACTTGAAATTACTTCTGTTGCTGTGCTACCACAACCATTACGTGTTCAAGCCTTGAACTGTCAAGGAATTATGAGGTATTTTTATCCTGTGACATTTTAAATTATTCTCTCCATAGGGGAAGCCTGTGGGAACGCCAGATGCTGGTGCCTATTTCCGTGTGCTAGCAGAGCATGAAGTAGCTGCCTTCTTTACTTCACCAACTGCAATTAGAGCAATCCGTCAGCAGGACCCTGAGGCAGCCTTGGGAAAGCAGTACTCTCTGAAAAGGTGAACTAAGGATACACTGGAAGCACTTTCTTACAGAAACAGGCTGGATGAACTAAGAATAGCAGAGTGTCTGGGGCTTTGCCCACCTCTGTGTAACAGAATTTAAATGTATTCTTGACAATTTAGGTGTAAATTGACAATTTACTTGTAAATTTAGATTGATGGTTTGGAGGAGATGAAAGCTTTTAAAAAGATTATGACTGTAAGGTTAAGAGCTCGAAGTGAGTTAGGATTGCTCATTCAACCTTAATTTTTCTCCACTGTGCTTATACCCTGTAACACAGTTTTGGATTACATGATCCTGTGCTGTTTTCCCACATGACCTCTCATTTCACTGAGTGCACAGGATCTTTAGTGGTTGTTTAATCAGCAGCTAATCTATGTTTTACTTATCTCCCCTTAACTTAGTTACTGTTTATGGTTATGGGCTCGAAAGACTGAACTATTTGCTGTCTTTAACTGTTTTTAAGGTGCTTGTCAGCATGCTGTCAGCATGCTAAAAAATCATGACTGAGTTCATCCTCACAAATCCCCTGTGAGATGAGAGGGTGGTATTATCTGTATTTTGCAGATGGGAAGCTGAGGCACAGAGAGATTAAGGTCAAAGTCTTCTGTTAGTTTTGAATATCCAGTCTGAGCCATTGAACTACCACTATTTCAGAGTTCTTAGCTTTATATGGTTAAAATGCCTTGTTAGTATTATATTAATAATATGCCTCTCACACTGATTTGTATCTGTGAATGTTTAGTACTTCTACAGACCAGGTTTCTACATCTTATGGCAAACATTCTAAAAATGAAAAATACGTGGTTTTGGACCACATCTAATCTTCAAGTTAAATAATTTGCTCAGCATTAAACAAGAACTGTGTTGGGCTGTACAGCCAGTATTTAGCCATAAGAACATCTTTTATCACACTTGTTCAAAGAGAAGGGGAAGATGCAAAGCTGTGTAGCTTCATTAGACCTCCACATTCTTAATTACTCAGGAGAACTGTGTTTATTAGTAAGCTGGACTTACTCCTGAGGTGTTCATTACAAGTTCATCATTACTTTCTTCCATCTGTTTTGAGTGCTATCATCAATCCTTACTCCTCCATGAAATAGGAAACAAGCTCATTTGAGGTATGCAGTATTCTTCTGTGATGTTTATTGACAAGAGAGTGATTCAGATGCTAGAAAATGTAATTGCTGTTCCTCAGGATTTTTGAGGCAATTACTAAAATGACTTAGTCTTTCTTTGGAATATCCATTTAATGGAAAATCTGCTAACTTACTTTGTAAGTTGTCACATTTTCTGTCTAAATGAGAATTCCAGATAAGAGTCTCCTTGCTGATATCAGTTGCCCCAGATGGTATTTCATCATTCCTACTCAGTGCATAGTTAATGAGCTTTTGCATTTGCCTGCAGATTTAGCTGTCTCATAATTCACTCAGTTTTGGGCCGTGTCATTCCCTGGTATGTGACTTCTCTTTACTAAACCTTCTAACACAGCATTTAATACCTAGTAGGTGCAGTGTTAAGAAATGGAGTCCCACAGGTGATTAAAATTTCCATTCCAGAAAAATAATTGCTTTTGAGTGTTACTTGGGTGGACTTTTCCATCCAAGGTCAAGTGAATTCCGTCTGTTTCATTTTGAAGTCAGTCTTACTTTTTAGTTCATTTACTTGATCTATGATGCTTTCTTCTCTGTTATATGCTGCAGAATCTTTGAAATAAGATGTCTTTCTGCTACCTGGGCTAATATTGTATCCTTATTTACTCTAGGCACTTCAAAATACATGTCCAGGAATGCAGTCCTGAAAGAGGTTTCCACCATGGTACATTTCATTCCTGAAAAAATGTGTTAAAAAATCTGATAAATGTCAATATAACTTTAAAAAAAATCCTGTTAAAAAAGGACAATTACTGATAAGATACGGAGCTGGTAGGCAATGCCAGCTTCCAATATCCAGGGGAGTACTAGATTTACAGGAGTAAACTGAATTATAAGTAGGCTTGTGTTCTTTTGAAAGGACATAAGTTAAATAAAATTCTGTTACTAACAAGTTGGTGGCGTCACTGGCCTCTGCACAAAATTGTGTGTTGAGGTTTCCAAAGGTTCCAGTGTGTGTGCTTCAAATTCCTTGTTGGCTATAAGAGTCAAATCTTGACATTTGTTTGCCTTTGACACAAAACATCACCTGTGTCTTAAACAAAACTTGTGCTTAACAGTTTAAGAGATGCTTAATTTATAATACTGTAGGATAAAAGCCCTGTTCAATCATATATTGCCAGAGGATCTAAAGACCCACCTTTTCATAACACACAGTGCTGCTAAGCAGACTGCCTGTTCATCTTGCTGCCTGTTGTATGTGAAAAACAAGTAACATCCAAATTCTACGACCATCATGTACCTCAACATACTCTGTTCAGCTTTTGGAATCTGTACTCATCTTCATGAGATAACTCCCTAACACCGAGCCATTAACTCTTCCCATTTTTAAAATTACACGTCGTCCTTTAATTGACATAGTTGTTATGAACTGGTTAGGTCTAATTTCCATCTAATTGCCAACTGACAGTTTTGCATGAAATGGGGCAACAACTCAGCAGATTAGATTAACATAAAAGTAATAATTTGTACTTTGTGTCCCGTAGCCTACGTGGCTTTCTTGGCTTTTGTCAATTGCGAATGTTCTGTCATTTTATATCACGAGAATCTAGAGATTCTATCTTGTGGTTCTGATACCTGATATTAAGGCATTTGCTTTAGAAAGAAATAGGAAAACTGTGCAGGAAAAAAAAATATAAAGTAGATTAGAAACTTCCATTTTCTGTCTCATAACACAGGAACAAGAGGATTTGAAATTAAAGTAGCAAATCCAGAACTGTTAGAATGAAATACTTTCTCATATAATTGGTGTCTCATACATACTAGAGGACATGTGATTAAGACCCAGAATTTAGGACAACTGAAGTACATTATGCAGTTCTGCCTGCTGTGCCTTGCTCTGTGCTGCTGTAGATCATGTGTAGCCTTTCCTGTTTGAGTCCTGAGCTGTGTCCATGAAGAGCCTTTGTGGAGCTCCCTTTCACCCCCACTATGAGAAGGAGCTGAGCTGCAGTTGTGTTCAGTCACTCTTGAGTCTGTCACCCAAACCCCCAGTGGATTCTCATGACCAAAGTTAAATCTATTCAAGGGAGGAAAGTGAACGAACACATCAATGGAGAAAAATCAGAAGACCTGAAAATATTATTTATTTATTCTACATTCTTAAGTGCCTGCAGTCTCCAGGTGCATTAAGAATTACTAAGAGTTCTTTATTTCCAGTTTATGTTAAGAAGTGCAGATGAACCTTCCTCATTTTCTTTTCATGTAAAAAAAGCTTATTTAACATGAGTTTTTCTTTGTCAGAAAAAAAAAGGTATATGCACTCCAGAATTAAAAAAAAACCTTCCGTGATCTTTTAATTTGGAAAAGTGCAACACAGATTATTACCCATGCGAACACTCCTGCTTTTCAGAAATGGTTTGGACATGTGGTTTCATTTGTGCTTGGAGTGACACCAAAATGTGTATGCTGTATTGAACAATTTAGATTGCATCAGGACCATTGAGGACCTTGATCTGTCCCCTGTATCAGGTGATACTTAAGTCAGCTCAGCTGGGCTCTTGAATAGGGTCTAAAGGCTTGAGTGCCCTGATTTTTATGCTAGGAATGTAGGTTTTCAGAACAACCACTGAGGACATATTTATTTACCAGAGAGGTTTTAAGATCTTTCTTCCCAATTAACTGCATTGCAGTTGTAGATGATTGCCGTAACGGGTGCTTTGACGTGCTTTGAAGTTTTAAATGAACTATTAAAAATTGTTTAGTGTGGGGCATTTTATGACTATTGCCATCTCTCTCTTGCTATACTGTTTGATAGGAGAAAATAATCCCATGGTTCTTACACTTTGCTAGGCTTGCAGCACTTGGCTCTGTACTCTTTTTGATGGTTTTGTGCTGTAAATGTGCCGAAGAGCTAACCCCTCTCCTTCTTGCAATGTAAGGTTGCTCTTGAGCCTGCAGATCATTAAATCTGATTACTAAAGCCGGCAATTCAGAAGAGAGCAATTCTGGTTTTGACTCGGGGGATATGATGTCTTAACTTTTTCATCAAGTCTTTTTAAGTTCTTGGTGTTTTAGTAGTCCTATTTCTAAAACACAGACACAACAGAATTTTTCAGCAGTTTATAAAGTTAATGAATTCATGCATTGAATTTTTACATCCTAGCTGAAGTGTAGTGCCTAACATGCCTAATTACAGAACATTGCGGGTAATGTAAATTGAGCAGTGGTTAACAGGACTGCCCTGCATGTCAACATGAGTCTTAAAAACCTCATAAAATGTTTTACTTATGCAATATTTTGTTCTCTTCTATCATAAACTTTTACCTGTGTTATAACTTCAGTTAGCTTTTAACTCTAATTATCAGCACTGGCTTGTGCTTTGCAGTAAAAAGCATTCAGGTGCAACATACTGATTGGGGTCACACTCGGTACGATCATTCTCTTCTAATGTGGGAGATGTGCTCAGAAAGCAGTTTACCAAAATGGTGTCAAATATATATGAGTACAGAAGACTGTGCATGTTTGATGGGAAAGCTGCCTACACATTTGATCCCCCACCTTCTATTCCAAGCAAGAAGGCACTTCAGGCCATCCTGGGGTGTCAGAAGGGAGGGTTGGCCTAAACACTGTTCTGAAATTAAGGAAGTTAATATTAAGGAAGGTAATATTTTTCAAGATCTTCTGACTTGTATAAGTTTAAACTAGATGTGCAGTAGGTTGATTTTCATATAATAATTATTATGCCAACCTCTATGATTGTTACTTCTTCTTAGTTCACAGATAAGATCATTCTCAGGTTGTTATGGTTAGCTGGTGCGAGGGTCCCTACCTTGGTGATTAGTGTTCCCAATATCTTTTGTTTGTGAAAGTTTCGGGGTTTTTTCCCCCCCTGTATTCTAACTGTGGATCTGTAAGTGGATCTAAAAGACAATAAACTCACTGGGGTTTTTTATGTCTATGCCCAGTGTCACTTTAAAGAAAACCCCTCTGTTCAGTGTTAGGGCATGTGTCTTACTGCAATTCATGGTGTTTGATCCCATGTTTTACTGTGTCTCCAGATGTAGCTTTACTCTAAATCTGTCTGACTTGCATCTACACAGCAAGTAGGTTACTACTAGTCCTTATACTGTGAGAGGCTGCCTTTCATGCTTATGGGATGTGCCTGTCCTCTGGACAGGAATGGAGTGTGAATATTCAAACTGTGCCTTTTGGTTTGGGCATCCTTGTTGTGAGATGTCTGTGGTCTCTAGATAAAAGGTCAATCTCTAGGTGCCCTCTTAGAGTTATTCCCAGTTCTACGGTCAGACAGGCTGATCTATGCATTTCTTTTTCTGACACCCTTGAGTTACTTGCTCTGCTTTTTTTCATAATGTCCTAAATCACTCTCTGGATTTCATTTACATGGAAAGATGAATCTTGTAGTTTTCTTTCCAAATTACACGCCTCTGTATTGAAATTAGTTTCATGCCACCATTTCTAAGAATTCTTTTTGCATGGCCGCAAGTCTACAGGTTTTACAAAATCAGTGCAGTTTGTGTCCATTGCTGAAGGACAGGAGTCAAGTTCAGCAGTTGTCTTCATTCATAATGGACTATGTGAAGACTTGACGTGAAACAAATTACATCAACCTGGCTGTGTACTGTAATCTTAACAAGGGGATGTTTTGGAGAAATATTTTTAATCCCAGGATCCGATGTTGGATCTGATGAAGCTCCAGTCATATCTTAATTAGGTATTCTGTCATCTCAGAAGCATTGAGGATTGATGCAGTACTTGGTAGAGTGTCTCTGCAGTTTCCCTTGGCATGACAGTCTGTTAATGAAATGTTTAGTCACTTTAGGGTGAGTATGCCTGTACACTTTCACTTCAAAGAAAGAAAGAAAGAGTGTATTTGTTTGTAAACAGAGTTCTTCTGATATGGAGTCTGAATCTGTGTTTGCCTCTTATCTTGCCTGTCTTCCCTCAACTCTTTGAAGTTTTAAATTGATCTCTGGGTAAAATGAAAGTGCTGTCTTTGTTGCTCATATGCCGCATGGGGAGGATTTGGGAGAGAGAAGGCATGAGCCCATGCTATGCAGATACTACAGAAGGGAAGCAAGTTCTTTGGTTTGTAGTGAGAGAGCATGTGTGTGGTAGCTTTGCATTCAGAATTCACATTATACCTCGTGACAGGGTTGCATCTGGTGGTTACAAACAGGCGTTAATGTGGGTGAAGTGTTTCAGATTGTCACACCAGATTTTCAGGGAAGGAGGTGCAGTTTTCTGTTGTGAAATGAATCTGTGAAATGAAACCAGAAATCTTATGTATTAAATTTCCCTTTGGTTTATATGTTATTTCTTAAACAGATGATTTCTTTTTCAAAATGTTGCTTAAATAGGAACATGTTTAAGTCTGCAGCAAAATAAGGAAGTCCAAACCTTTCAGACGTTCCTGATTTCCTGTATCTGACATGCCGGAGCATCCCTTCCAAATTATAATGCAATAACTCAATAGCTGTGTCTCTTGCTATTTTTTAAACAGTAGATGAAGAAAGTCTCTGTACTGTGGCTTAGTCACATGTTAGTTAATGTTGCTCTGGGGCCTTGTGTTTTGTTTCATTTTGGTTTTGTTATGTAAAAAGTAAACCTTACCCTTTTGAATCTCTGAAAGGTAAATTATTCTCTAAAGTTACCTCTTGTTCATTGTGAACTGTAGAAGCCTAGGGAGCTAGGTCAGCATAGGCATATTTTTTTTTATAATAAAAGCCACATAAGAGAAATATCATGCATTGCTCTCAGTAGAAATCATGCTGTCACAACACACACTATAAAACTAGACATGTACTAATAACAAAGTATTGACTATAAGTGAGCAGTTCACCTGAGTGTACTTGGCCTTTCATTTTTATCACAAACTTGAATTAAAAGTGCTGTGTTTCTACCTGAAGAGTTGCTTGTTTGTATGTTGGAGATGTGGAGGCAAGATTGTAAATGATTCTTCTCCTTAGTATCTTATTAGATGACAGTATCTGGCTGGTATCATGATTACCTGTGAGAGAAGAGAAGAGAGAGGATAAGATTCCAGTTGGAAGGAACCTACAATGATCATCTAGTCCACCTGCCTGACCACTTCAGGACTGACCAAAAGTTAAAGCATGTTATTAAGGGCATTGTCCAAATGCCTCTGACAAGCTTGGGGCACCTCTTAAGGGAGACCTGTTCTAGTGTTTGACCACCCTCTAGGTAAAGAAATACTTCTTAATGTCCAGTCTAAACCTCTCCTGGTGCAGCTTTGAAACATTCCCACGTGTCCTATCACTCGATCCCAGGGAGAAGACATCAGCACCTCCCTCTCCATTTCCTTTCCTCAGGAAGCTGTAGAGCAGTGAATTTGCCCCTCAGCCTCCTTTTCTCCAAACTAGACCAACCTACAGTCCTCAGCCACTCCTTAGAGGACATGCTTTCCAGCCTCCTTTTCTCCAAACTAGACCAACCTACAGTCCTCAGCCACTCCTTAGAGGACATGCTTTCCAGCCCTTCCACCAGCTTTATTGCCCTCCTCTGGATGCACTCAAGTACTTTAACATCCTTCTTAAATTGTGGGGCCCAGAACTGTACACAGTACTGAAAGTAAGGCTGCACCATATGCAGTTTAGCAGGATTTTAAATTGCTTGTTAGGAAATGAGTGCAAAAAATCTGCTATGACATGAATAAAGTTACTGTGCAAGTGTTGGAAAGATCAAAACAGCACCATGCAATAATGTATGGTAATGTCTAGCTTCTGAGTACCAATAGTCATTTTTGAGAAAGCTACCATTGACATGGGTCCTGCACTTCGGTCACAACAACCCAATGCAGTGCTGCAGGCTTGGGGAAGAGTGGTTGGAAAGCTACCTGGCAGAAAAGGATCTGGGGGTGCTGGTGGACAACCAGCTGAACATGAGCCAGCAGTGTGCCCAGGTGGCCAAGAAAGCCAACGGCATCCTGGCACGTATCTGCAATAGTGTGTCCAGCAGGAGTAGGAAAGTGATCGTGTGCCTGTACTCAGCTCTGGTGAGGCCACAGCTTGAGTTCTGTGTTCAGTTCTGGGCACTGCAGTACGAGAGAGACATTGAGGTGCTGGAGCAGGTCCAGAGGAGGGCAACCAAGCTGGTGAAGGTGTTGTGCTGGTTCAGCCATCATCATTTTATGCTGCCATCAGTTGCCTGATCACACAGGCCAATGCTGAACTCAGCAACAGCCCCTCAGAAGTCTTCTTTCAGACAATCCTGCCATAAGTTCCTGTGGACCCAGCTCCTCTGCTGCCCACTGTGGTGCTGGCATCACCTGCTGGACACAACAGACAGAGATGGCTCCTCAGTGGCCCTTCACATAGAA
>VZZY01001003.1:137268-249812 GCA_013400335.1 Eurystomus gularis | reverse complement strand
TCTAGAGAACATGTCTTATGAGGAGTGGCTGAGGGAACTGAGACTGTTTGGTCTAGAGAAGGGAAGGCATGGGAGACCTTTTTGCTCTCAACAACTACCTGAAATGAAGTTGTAGAGAGGTGGGTGTTGGTCTCTCCTTCCTTACAGGAGCAAATGGCCTCAGGTTGTGCCAGGGGAGATTTAGATTGGCTATTAGGAAACATTTCTTTACTGAAAGAGTGATAAAGCACTGGAACAGGCTGCCCAGGGAGGTGGTGGAGTCACCATCTCTGGAGGTGTTAAGAAAACATGTAGACGTGGCACTTCAGGACATGGTCTAGTGGTTGTGGTAGTGTGGGGTTGACAGTTGGACTTGATGATCTTAGAGATCTTTTCCAACCTTAATGATTCTAAGATTCTATAAAGGACCTTATCATTCTAAACAGGGCATGAAGTGAATTTGTAATGCTTAATGAAGGATGATAAAGTGTGACTAAACATCTGATAAAAGATTCTGAAGTTCAAGTCTGTGTGTGGGTTTAATACCCAGTTATACAGCACTATGTAATTTAATGGTACAAACGTGCAGATCTCATCTGTCTGGACTGCCAGATGTTGCATTTCTTCTCTGCCAAAGTTGGCTGCAGAATGTCCAGTCAAATGAGCTCAAGTCTAGTACCCAAAGCTGCTGAATTTTGTTCTGATTAGCATTATCTAGTGATATAACTTTATTTTTTAAATTTCTGTATATGTAGCCTGCCTCTCCACAGGAATATGGCTTTATGCCCTGTTGTTTCCCCCAAAACTCACTTGCAAATGTCTACAAAAAGATGACTCAATTGTTGAAAATTACTAAAATCTGTTTAAATGGAACATTATTAACAATTTTGGATTAAGGGTTATGCTACAGGTGTTTCCTTTTAGTTCTGTATATTTCTTTACTAATTTTTCTGTTATCTCTGACCATTTTAATGTTTTGCTTAATGGATACCTACCTGGTTCCTATGTACAGAAGATTTAATTGTTTTTTACTTCCATTGACAGTTGCTTGCCTCTGTTCTCCCAAGGTCTTCACATTCAGAAAATAACATTTTACATGATGTTACTTAATACATATTACATTTTACATGATGTATTAAGTAACATAAATTGATATTGCTAAGATTCTAATTGTTAGTAGGAAGGAGCATAAAAAGAGTAAGAGTCCTCCCTCTCCTTTTCTTTTTATCTGGGACACCAACTAGAGGTATTTATTGAATTTGTTAATCTTGTTTTCCTTTCCCCATCCAGATCAAGATATATACTTTTTAAAATTTTTATTTAAAGGTTCAGAACATTATTTGTAGCTGGTGAGCACTGTGATGTGGACACGTTAGAATGGTCAAAAAAGATCTTCAAGGTACCTGTCTTGGACCACTGGTGGCAAACTGGTGAGTGTTTTAAAATATCCTTTGTAAAATATGGTGAGGAGATATTTTTCAGACTTGTTTCCCAAGTCTGCATGTAGAACTGGTTTCTCTTTCCATGAACCTGTAAATAGGCAGGGCCAAATGTGGAAATAAAAATTCAAGCAGGAAGAATGTTTTTTTGGAAGTGATCTGAAAAGTGAGTTCAAGATATATTTAAAACACAGCACTTTTAAAAGCTATAGGGGAAAAAAAGGCATTTTCTGATGCATGTGTTTAAAAAAAAATTAAAAATTACATCAGTATTTTTTCAGCTATAGTTATATTGCTAGCATGTGTGTCTGTTTTGTGACAGAAAATTTGGTATTTAGGGAAGCTTTCAGGTTTAAGTTTTATGCATATATATTTTGTGTAATTAAAAACGGTCTGCAGCACAGAGTAGACTCCTTGGTCCTTAATATTGTTCTATATCGATCTCATCCAACTTATATTGATTAGTTTGGAATGTCTCTCCAGTGCCTCCACTGGAGGAGGATCAGGTACTTAGACTGCAATGAAGGAATTGGAGTACAAATATATGTGCAACTTTGCAAAAATCTCAGTTGAATTCTGGATTAAGGCTCAATCAAATGTATCTTCTTGTGACTATGGATTAATATATGTTTGCATTTCACTTTTACAAGATCAGATTCAGGTTTTTCTTCTTTCAGACATTATTGCTATTTAAGCTAAGGAAAAGTTTTACAAAAGGTCCCTCCTCCCCTCCCTCCTTCTCTCCCTTCCAAGAGTACCTCTTCTATTTTCTATGTGTCATTGTTTTGAGATGCAGATTTTCTCTGGTCTCTCTCTATGGAGAAGAAAAGTTTTGATGCCCCTATGATGGGTCAGATAGCAGATATATAAAATCAGAATAAAAAGTGGAAGACTCATTACTTAATCTGTAATATGTGTTATTTCATGAAATCAGTTGAGGAGGTTTATAATGCATCATTTTTATTAAAAAACCCCCTCAATCTTACATAAATACTGAGAAGGTACCAGAAGATAGTAGTGTCATTTTTTATGTAGTCTTGTTTTAATCTGCTAATTAATTGGTAAATGCAAGGGAGGACACCTGTATTTTGTTCACTTCTCTATAATCCTAATGTCTGTAGGCAGGAACGGGCATCAGTGATGCAGAGTGAGCAATGAACTGGAAGAGGTTAAAAGACCAAATAATGTCTTTGAGTACTTTCAGAACTGCCAGTAAGCAATAAATATGTAATTTTGCATGGGTTTTTATCCGTCTATCTGTATATATATATATATTTGCCAATAGCTTTGATGTATGTTTAGTGTTATCATGTTCATTCAGAGGTATCTCAGGTACCAATGTGGATATGATTGTACTCATAATTTGTAGAGGTAAGACTGTGAGAGACTTGTCAAAGAAGACTACAGGCACAGCTAGCTAGAGTATTTCTTGATTTTTATATTCATGGCATGCTCTTAAATTAAATTGTTGCAGAACTTAATGAGCTAAGGCTATTTCAAATACAATGTTTGAGAGCTTTTAATAATTTGATTAGAATGAAGACCCATTTTTATTTTCAATTGATTTCTGTAGAAATGTGCGCTATTGAATGTTAGCAAGGCATTCAGTCTGAAGGAAAAGATTTATGAAGCTAGAGATCCTATCACAGAACTGAATTTCAAGGGATAAGGAGAAAGAAGGAAGGAAGAATTACAGAGTCATTAAGGTTGATGAGAACCTCCTGAGGTCATCTAGTTCAACCTCCCTGCTCAAGCAGAGTCAGAAACAGATGCCCAGAATCCTGTCCAGTTTTGGGTATCTCTATGGATGGTGATTCCCCAGCCTCTCTGTTGTGCAAGTGTTTGACCGCCCTCACAGCAAAAACGTTTTTCTTATGCTCAGCTGGAATAGGTTGTGTTTTGGTTTGTGCCAATTGCCTTTTGCCCTGTCAGTGGGCACCACTGAGAAGTCTGGCTGCCTCTTATTCATTCCCTCTCATCTAATATTTATACACATTGGTAACATCTCCTCTGAGCCTTCTCCAAACTGAAAAGTCCTGGCTCTCTCAGCCTTTCCACATAGAAAAGATTTCCTTTTTCTTGGCTGTTCAATGGGTTCCCTCCAGTAGCTCCATCTCTTGTACTGGGGAACCCAGAACCAGTCACTCCAGATGTATTCCCACCAATGTCGAGTAGAGAGGAAGGATCATCTTCCTTAACCTGCTGGCAGCATTATTCTTTTTGTAGCCCAGGATGCTGTTGGCCTTCTTTGTTGCAAGGATGCATTTCGACATCACGGTTGTCTTGCTGTCCACTAGGACATTTTATCTCTAAAATAAAAAATGACAGCTAAAAGCGCTGTAGATCTTACTTAGACAGTTATGTCTTCGTCATTGGCTCTTTTAACTGATGCTAAACACAAGAGGGAGGAGGAGGGCAATCCAGTGTCTCTTGTATGATAGGGTCATTTTTATTCCTGTTTCTTGTATGATGGGGCAATTTCTATTCCCTTGTTTACGACAGAGAAAAGGAGGTGGAAGATCAGCTTTGTAGAGATGCGAAGCTACTGAGTCATTATTTGGAGATGGAAATGAGCATGAGTGAAGGGAAACAAAAAGCTGACAAAGTATTAGAAAATGAAAAGGGAGTGTAAGCCGCTTGCTTCTTCGGGTTTATTAAGGTATCTTCGAAGCTCTTGGCCCCTTTGCCTTATATTGAAGCTAGAAATAAATGAGTATGACCAAAGAAATGTAGATAGAGTTTCCTTTCATTTTGTCTTTGGAAGATTTATGGAGTATATTAAATCACTGTGAGTTGAAACAGTGCTTTGAAACAGAAGAAAGCTGTCATGGGGGACTTCAAAGCAGCTACACCTGGAAAGCCCGATTGATTAAAACTTTGATTGCGTCAGTATGTCTTCATCAATAACACTTACTTTAAATGTTAATATTTGTGTTACAAGTATAGTAAACACATCTTACAAACTGTGAAATGTATGTCACAGGATCAATGAGCAGCAAGTAGGATTTGAGGCAGTGGGAACTGATAAGCACATGCTGTTTTCTTTGGAGACGTGGCAATGGATGAAAGAACAGCACTTTCAGATCCTATGCTCATCTGTACGTGGAGAGAGGATAATCTTGTTTTGGATTTGTGCAGGTGTTTAGTTTTTGCTTATTTATATGAAATGACAGTTTAAATAATTTAAATAGCAATTTCCATCTTCAAAGTAATTGTGCAAACACAAGCAATTTAATTCTTTTAACACTCCTGTGAAGTAAATAAAGTTATTCCAGTCTTACAGACATTAAATAGAGAAAGACAAGCAAGTATCTTGCCCCAAGCTGTCCAGGAAGCCATTGCAAATTCAGTTTTAGAAAGCGGAGCTTTTCTTGCTCAGAGATAAATTTTCTTGTCATATTTACATACATTTTGTGATACTTTGCCTGAAAGGGAACAAGAATGCACATTTTGGACTTTGTTCTGTCTCTGTGTGTAGTTAGGTTTTGAGGAAATGATACAGTATCTCTGTTTCAGTATTCCATGGACGACCTTACAGAGCACCTTGTGAAATCTATTTGAAATAGTCTAAACAGTGTTTGGGTTGTACCTGGTGTGTCACATCCTTGAGAGAGGCCTCAAAAAGAAATGTGAGTTTGGGTTACCTTGATTTTGGAGCTAGCTTTGAATTCTAGAAGAAAAAAAGGTAACAGCCATGAGGTCGTGATGAGCTGTGGAAGCACAAAGGCTCTGAAAGCTTATGTGAAATACCGTCAACTGCTCCCATGTTAGCTATACAGTACTTTGTAGTAAAAAGACATAAATCGAAACTCTAACACATTGTTTTTGATGTTTTAAAAAGAAATGTTAAGTTAGATTTCCATTTCTTCATAATAAATATAGGACGTAAAGAGTTTTTCTTTATATTTTAAAATAAAAACATTTTGACGCTCTTTGTCTTTGAGGATGTATAGGAAAATTCAGATGAAACATATCTGAAACTGAAAATTCAGTGATAAAATTTGACTTGCATAAAATCTTAGTCCCGAGACATGTTTCCATACAAGTTTTTTGGCCATGAGCTATGGGAATCAAAGGTAGAGAGCTTGCAAGTGTGGGAGGTTCAAATTGGAGATATCTGCTATGTCCTGAGTGTCAGGTCGCTAGCAGGAAGAACTATGAGAAGATTCTGCACATTTTCTGTTTTCATGGAAATAAGCTGTCTTATACAGAAAGGAATGAGAGTCTGCAGCAGGCATTAGGACAAAAATCACATAGTACTTGCTATATTGTGGCTGCTGAAAAAGAAGGTTATAATATGCACACATTGTAACAAGATCCTGGATAGTTCAAGACATAGTGTGATACATTTTACAGACAGGCATTCCCCAAGTTCTATAGCAAAATTAATTAATACACTCTATCACGTTTAAAATTGTTGGTATTCCTTCTCTGTGTCTTACCTCTAAAGCATGCAAATGCTATGTTGGTAATATTTTTATTAGGACACACTATTATTATGTAATTCCACACAAGAGTAACGGTTATACATATCTTGTACTAGGACTGTACAAACAAAACAACCGTATCATTGGAATTCAGTGTAAAAAATAGGAATCAGTTAAGTATACTCACTGTAATATATTTGAATTAACTACTTCCTACCACAGTCATGTATGGGGAAGAGCTTATTAATGTGGTCTCCAAGCAGCATGACGTGGTTCCAGTCTTCAGTTTCCATTGTGTTGTCTTGGCAACATTGTGCAGAATCTTCTCTTGAGAAGCCAGAAAAATGGATTTTGCAACTGAATAGCTAATCTTTCCAAATTTCCCCTACAGAACTGTTACTTAGGTGAATTACTTTGTAAATCTAGACCTCTATCTCCCCACATCTGACAAGTGGATTCCAGATTTTGTTCTTCAATCATCTTTTGCTTTGTCCCATTCAAAACTGTGCAGATCAGTCCAGCGCATTCCTTAATACAGCGCATTCCAGCCCAGTGCATTCCTTTAGTATGGTGAAACTTTCAGACCAAGAGGCAGCAGGAAAGGTAAAGTAAACAAAGGGTGGCTGTTTAATTTGCAGCAAAAGAAACAATTTAAATTTTTTCTTGAGTCCTGGAAATTCAGTTCTGGAGCCCAGGAATGTGGAGCTGAGCTGAAAGAGATGAAACAAATTTCTTCCAAAGTCCAGGTTACTGGTTTAGTCCATCAGGTGGTATCTTAGTCTGGATGCAATTCATGCTTTTTAAAGACGTGTATCCTGTCAAGACTAGGATCATATTTTTTAGTGGAAGCTGATACCCTGCAGAACAGTTCTACAGAAGTGGGAAGTGCATTGCAGAAACTTCTGCAGCTTTGCAGTCCTGAATTACAGAGTCCTCTGAGCATAATTCTCTGGATAACAGAAGTTATAACAGGTATTCATGTAGAGGAAGGGGAGGAAAGTGGTCATTTATCATGCCTCTGCCTGAGGGCTTGTATTCAGTCCTTTAAGAGTATGAACATAAAGATTGTTTCAGCCATTGTTGCTTAGTAATGAGACTTGTGTAGGTGCAGACTGCGTGTCATTAGTTACAATAACTCATCATTCCTTCGATGTCATGTTAGCACACCCAGTTCAAATATGGTTTTGGTTGTCCTTATTGTACAAGAGAGAGGAGGAAATCTGTTTAGGGACCATGGGCATTGCAAGACAGAGACTGACCTTTCAGTACTGTGTAGCTGTCTCATTCTGTACAGTGGCCTTTACCACCTTCAGAGAATGGAAAAAGAACAGAATGTGTATGTATTTTTTTCTTTGTCTGTCTGGTCAACCTGTGTCAAACTTATGAAGCTCTTTTCTAACTCGTCTTGATGATTGGCTTCTCTCTTGAGGTTGGAGCATTGGTAGTTCTAGCAATATTAATCTTAAAATAATTCAAGAAAGCCAATGGTATCCTGGGGTGCATTAAGAAGAGTGTGTCCAGCAGAACGAGGGAGGTCCTCCTCCCCCTCTACTCTGCCCTAGTGAGACCTCACCTGGAGTACTGTGTTCAGTTCTGGGCTCCCCAGTTCAAGAGGGACAGAGATCTACTTGAGAGACTCCAACGGAGGGCTACGAGGATGATTAGGGGACATAAGACAGGGAACACCTGTCTTATGAGGAAAGGTTGAGAGACCTGGGGCTTTTTAGTCTGGAGAAGAGAAGACTGAGAGGGGATCTAATTAATGTGTATAAATATATGAGGGCTGGGTGTCAAGAAGAAAGGGGCAACCTCTTCTCAGTTGTGCCCTGCGATAGGACAAGGGGCAATGGATGCAAGCTAGAGCACAGGAAGTTCCACCTCAACATGAGGAGGAACTTCTTTACTGTGAGGGTTACAGAGCACTGGAACAGGCTCCCCAGAGAGGTTGTGGAGTCTCCTTCTCTGGAGACTTTCAAGACCTGTCTGGATGCATTCCTGTGTAACCTGCTCTAGATTCTATGGTCTTGCTTGGCAGGGGGGTTGGACTCGATGATCTCCAGAGGTCCCTTCCAACCCCTAACATTCTATGATTCTATAACTGAAAGGAGTGATGTGGATTTAAATTAGGATTTGATACATTTCTTGTGCAGGTAGAAAAGAGATTTAAGCATTGAAGACTGTTGATGCTCAGAACCTGGCATTTTATTGGGTGTAATCCTTGTTAATCTAATGGTAAAATATTGAACCTCTGCTCACACTAACACCATTTAACATCTCCATCATATGTAATTTGTGATATGCCTTAGTAAAAGAGGTGACATTGCTTCCCTAATTGTGTTGCCCTCTGTAGCATTTCAGTCTTACAATCATCTGCACTCATCTTCCAGTCTTGAATTTTCATGAGTTTTCTCTGCGGAATCCATGTGAAGAAGATTCTCCTTCAGAAATTTAGGCTGTTTCTGCTTAGCTGAGAAATACTTTTTACAGAAATGTCTTGTTTTTATCTGTGTACTGCTTATGGGTGTGTTGGACATGAAAGAATGTATGTCTGGATCATATACATACTCTCTAAGGTGCTTTAGCTCTGAATGAACCATTACAGCTGCATAGGTTTGTTGTGGTCTTCAGTGCTGTTCACTGTCTCCCCCATTTGATGAAGTGTGTTTTCTCCACCGAAAATATTTCTCTTTTGAGGGTTATTTCAGATGGCTTTCAGTTCTCCCCTGCACTTTGGGAAATGTGCTAAGTTGCAAAGGTGATGATACTGGGTCAGAGATGGCAGGAGTGTACCCTGATTAGGCAAATGAAGAAGAAGAAGAGGGGACACCTTTAGGAATGTGTATGTTGAATAAGAATAGTGCTGTCTCATCTGCTGGAAGGAGATAAGCTGTGACAGCACCTCCAGTTTGTATGCATGTGAAGATGTTACAGGTTGCTGATCTCATTCTTGTTGCATGGCAACTGCTTTTTTTGTTGCTTGGAGGATAAAGTACTCATTAGTTGTTCTGGTTTGAATATTAGAACCAAACCAATTCTGTTCAGTGATTTTACTTTTCATCTGAGCCTCTGCTAACTAACTGCACTTTCTGAAGCTAACAGCATGTTTTCACAGACAGTGTCTACTTCTAGCAGTGATAACACTTGATGTTTAGAGTTACTACCAAGGCTTTGTGTGCAGACCAAGGTCACTGCTGACTCTTGTGTACCACATTGGGGGGTGCAGAAAGTGAAAGGCCGCACCTGCGGAGAGGAGTGGCCAGGACAGGTGACCCTAAACTGACCAGTAAGCTACTATTCCATCCCATATACGTTATATCCAGTATGAAGCTGAGGGATCACGAGGGCCTCGACCCTTTCCTTCGGCCTTCTGCCTTCACGACCCTTCTCAGTTCTTCTTGTGCCTTCTTTGCCCTTCTCATAACGGGCTGGCATCCTAGGAGGACCCTGTCCATTCTGCCTTTGATCCCAATTCGTGTGTTCCTGAACGTGGTTCCCATCAGGTGCTGAGCCCAGTCTGGGACTTTCCCAGTGCCTGCTCTCCAGTATCAGTAGTGATGGTGATGTAATTGCCATCAGGGGGAGGTTTGGTCCGATACTGGTTTTGTATATATTAGTATATATTCCTTGTTATTATTCTTATCTTCATTAAAGCTGTTTTAGTTCTCTAATCCAGAAGCCTCTCTCTCATTCCCCTCCTGTCTCATTTGGGAGGGGGGCAACCATAAGTCTTTCTCCCTTATCCTCTTTCTCTTCCTTTATTTGGGTGACGAAAGAGGGGTTAACAGAGAGCATCTGTTGTAGGTCTGGTGGACTGACCCTAAACCTCGGCATTAGTTTAAAGTAGATGGTTTCCTTGATGATTAAAGAACAGAAGAGGTAATAAGTGTCATGGATCTAGTGCAGAGAAGGAATGATCCTCTGCAGGTTTTAAAACTGTCCAGTGAAGGCTGAAAAAGAGAGCAGTAGGTGCTAAGATGTTAGACTTTGATACAGAAAAAAGTGTTTGAATTGCACAGTAGTAATTTTATCTGTCTTTTCCATCTTGGCAGTATTACTATACATACAGTATATTAAGAGTCCCCAGAATGATTAAACAGTAAACCGCTAGCACTGAGATGTGTAATTACTTTTTCTAATCTCCATTTATCTCTTAGTATTTCATCATGTATCGGTTATGATGTTGTAGTAGGAGGAAAATAAAAATTAGAAATTCGTTTTTAGTCTGAAAATGTATTTCAATGCCTTGCCCAGTTTAATGCATTTTTAAGCATGGCACCTGACATCTTCAGAATATGACCCAAAAGCTTTCTATTCTCCTCTGATTATCTTGACTGTCACTTTGCTATAGGCAGCTTGTAAGATGTAGATAATAAATTACCATTTGGAGGCAGGGGAACCTAGTACACTTAAAAAATGAATGCATTAACTTCTGGTGCTTTATGAGTACCTTTTCAGTTTGTGATAACTGAACTTATTTCCTTCTTTGGTTCTATTATTTGTCATAGCCCAGGAACCTTTTACTAAGCTAGTTAGAGCTTCTTTACAGTTATATTTTGTACATTTATTCTGGAGATTTTATTTGGATGTGCTTTGAAATCTTCAGAGGCCTTCTGTGTATGTATGATACCACAAACAGCACAGTTTGTTTGTAAAAACATTCTGTGTTTGTATAGGATCATGAAAGGGAGCCCTGGGGAAATTTTAATGGGTTTTGGGGTTGATTTTGTTTTCAAATGAATAGATTGAATATAGCAACGGAACTGTTATGCAAAAAGTATTTGGCCTTTGCAAGTGTAATATGTATTCATGGTAATAGATGCATTATGTCTAGAAGTACTTTGACGCATTTAGAAAATGCTGAAAGAATTGTTAGATTTTCTTCTGACGTTAAATTCTAAGAATAAGCATGGAAACTCAGGTACTTTCAGAAAATGTACCACTTCATAAACAAAATCGATTTTATTTTGAGAAAGAGGCTTCAGCTTTTCAAATCTCTTTAGCTTATTCTTTTATTTTCCTGTGCTTCTCTACTCTTCCAAGAAATGAGGGAAACTCTCTGCTTCTGGCTAGCGGTACACAGCTGTTGTACGTAGTGATATTGTTCCGTAGTCAGGTTAACATCATAATTCCTAGATAGTGCGAACAAGCTTGAAGCTGTCATTCTTAGTGCTGTATATGTACATAATAATATGGGAATGCTTGCCCATTTATTTAAATATGAATATACTTTAATTAGCGCACTAATGAATATGATGCATTATTTCCTTTTGAAGATTGGAAATAGTGTCTCAGCTCAGGTGGGAGGCATTTATTGATACCACTGCTGGGCAGGATCTGATGTAAAGTTAAAACAATAGAGCAACTACATAGATGAGCTTTCAGAAAGCTCTTTGTTGCCAAAGCTCTGTTTCAGAAAAATGGCCTGGCTTATGAAAGCACTTAAAGGTGTATTCTGTGCCGCATTTGACATTTAAAATGTAAAGTGATATCCTAAACTATGAATTAGACTAAATGGACAAATTGATGGTGGAGGAGGAAATGCTAGTGATACTATTCCTGATTTAAATGAAGTACACTGTGATAAGTAGCTCGGTGGTGGTGATGTGTAACTGGATGTGCAATTTGTGAATGATCTAAGCTTACATAAGTGCAAACCACCAGTGAAAGAGGGAGTGGAGCATCCCTCCTTGATCTCTGGCGCTGCCTTTGTACCCCGGCTCTTCGGCCAGTCCTACCACGCATGTGGCTGCATGCAAGCAGAATAAAGAGCATTGATTTAGGCAAAACCTGATGTGGCTGAAAGAATAATATTTTAAAAAAACCCAGCCTGAATTGGCTCAATCCAATTCCATGTAAAAATAGGAGAAAGTGAAAGTTGGGAATGTACAGCCAAGGTGTAGAAGGATAATGAGACCCCTTTTTTTTTTTATAGTTATCTTCACTGATGTGCATTTAAATTAGCTCAAGTCAACTGTGTAGTGTCCAGCTGTGTGTTTTATTTACAAAATCATCCTTCTTCATATAATGGATAATAAAAATGAATATGACTGTCACATCACTGTCCCTTTCAGCTATTGTCTGTGCTGTCTTTCAGACAGTGGTGACTTTTCTGTGGTGTCTGTAGTGTATGGCCCTTTTGCTGAATAAGCACCCTTGGTGCTGCCATACAATAAAGAATATAGAGAATAAGAACTTTAAATGGAAGTGAATACTGAACAGCAAGTAGTCATAAACAGAAAAAAAAGCAAATTTTTGTGCAACACACTGGGCATATTGTACAAATACATCTGTACTGGAGGCTCAATTTTATTAATTAGGTTTTAGTTATGTTTTCTGTTTTATATCCTGTTTATTCCTGTTTATATCTCTTTTCCATGTTTTCTGAGCAAAGTTTCTACATTACAGTTTCTGAGTAGAGAAAGTTAAGCTGTTAAGCAGAGGGTTTTTAAGGCTTTGTATGCAATTTAACCAAGTGAGAAAGGTCAAATTTAATTTCACTTGGATGTGAAGAATAGGTAAAAACACTGTTGTTTTTCCGTGAGACTTACAGTTAACTTTTGGACATTTTTACGCTGTGTTTTGTAGAGTACTAGTGGGATGAACAAACATGTTTTGCAGCCATCCCACTGCAAGGTAAGAAGTTGTTCTGATCTTCTACCAACTGAATGTAATCTAAATTGGAAGCAGCCTGATGGACAAGGTCGTGCTTTAGGTGTGATAGTCTCTGAAAGTAATATAAGTGCAAGAAATTTTTTCCAGTTGGTTTACTGCGTACGCTTTACCCTAGCTTTTTTTAAGTTTGTAAGGAGTTGAAAAGCTCCTTGTAAGAGAAGTATTAAAATCTTGATTACAAACCACTCAACTTGCATACCTCACCTAAAATTTGATACCTCTTGTGGGTTTTGCTAAGATAGATCCCCGCTACTCACTTGCCATATTTTGGCATTCTGTATGCACCTGGTATTTATCATGTTGATCCTGCATGTGCTTAATTCACAAGAGGAATAAGTTAGTGCAGATGGAGGAAAAATAAATTATAATTACCATCACTGTTCAAGATTTTTTTCTGCTGTATCTGTCATACTCCTCAGAAATAAGAGGTGAAATGAAATACGAAACGATGCATGAAAGAGTTTTTGAAGTTTCACTACTAACCAGCAAAGCCTTTCACAGTTTAAGATGACAGATTGTCTTTAATCTAACCTAATTGTGCATAATGTGTGAATTGGATTTAATTTCACACTTGCTTTCTGACGGTAAAACTGAATCAGGGAATCCTTAAGAATTTACAGCTTTCCAGATTCTTCAGTCGTCGTCTCCTTGTGGCTCCTCTCACTTTTCTGCTGTATGCTGCTAAATTTGTTACCCTACATAATTTGCTGCACTACCCTTCTAATTATATTAGAAGATGAGAATTTCAGTAAATATAAGCTTTGTCATTACATTGTACTTTATTTGTTGACAGGCTTAAGCAAAATGAAGAGGAAATGAGTAAGATGGATGGGGAAGTTAATGATATAATTACCGTAGATCTGAGAAGTAATTTTCACTAGCCTTTACCATTAGAAGGCAGTGAAAATCATGGCATATCAACATACACTAACAATGTAGATGCAGCTGTACTGTTGACTTTTGTGGCAATCTGCTGTTGACAGCCCAGCATCACACATTGCATTGCATTGAGATTATCCAGCCTGTTCTCTTCTGTGCCCTTTAGTGCTCTGGGCTAATAGTGGCCAGGTGTCACCTTGTTTTAATGTTGATGGATAATTAGCATCAGACTGTTTGTAATTAAATACCCAGCACTAGCCAGGTGTACTTGGTCATTCTACACATTAATACTCTGTCATGTCTCATACACCAACCTGGAGCTGGGCAGAGAGCATAGTTCTCTTCCAGGGAAGATATGAAGTAAACTTCATAGCAAAATTATACAGTGGGTGTTTTTGAGTCCCTGTGGAAAACATGGCTGAGCTGTACTTTACAGAGGCTAAAACAATTATCTGAAATTATCTTGCAAAACCAGTAAGCATAAGATGAAGGTGGTGCTTGGGCAACCAGCCTGCAGCATGGCTAGACAGAATTTCTCAGGATTAACAGTGCTAAGTCACGAGTTCTGTGTGAGGCCACTTAGTGCTGCTGCAGCCAGAGACTTAGAAACTTACTTGGGTTTTAGTGATGAAGAATTGACTGGGAAAGTGACTTCTTTGCTCTGCAGCCTGATGCTGAAGGATGAAGGAAGTGAGGTTTGTATGAACACTTGATGATCTGCCCACTGAATCTTCAGGACCCGCCCAATACCTATTATTTCTGTGATGTGTTAAGACTTGGTGTTATTCTAAGGAAGTGGCGTGATATGCTGTGATGCTTATTTTGAGTGCTATAATTCATCTGGTGCTCTTGTTTTCTGTTCCTGAATGCCCAGTAGTTGTTGCTGTACTAGAAAGCATGTTGCTGTTACTTTTCTGAATTCGTCATTCCACCCTTTCTAGTATAATTAAAATGACTGCTCTGTGGAGGAAGCATGTGCAAGGAGTCTTTTCAGAGCTGCATTCTTGCTGTGTGGATGGATTTGTTATCAGTTGCTGCCTAAGCTTTCTGTCTTCCGTAGACCCTGCTCTCCGTCTTATCAGTGCTGTCTTCTGCTGTAGTAATTCCTTTAATTCCCCTCAACCAAAATGACAGTTTTTCCAGGAGAATGGCTCAAAATATCCCTGCCACAGTGAGAATTTAGTGTTTTATGTTTAGTGCATTCATCAATGTGTGTATGACAATCGCTCCTTTTACTTTTCTTTTTTTCTCCTGCTACATAACAACTTCCTATCTCTTTTGCATGCTTCCAGTGTCTATTCATTGCATCCTAAGAAATTTAAAGCAGAAAGCCTTACATTACTCACTTAGTGCAGCCCAAACTCTGATATTAATGTCGGAATGCAGTGTATTTTCTCTAAGTATTTCCTACCAGAAAATACAGTATTTCAGCAGAGTGACAGTCTATTACATTGAGGAACATGAGACACGATCTAGAAATTGTAATGTATCAGGAATGTAAGTGGTATAGGGCATTTTTCATCTTTGAAGTCCTGAATTATTTCAAAACTGTGTATTTTGATTGAACTTGACTGTTGACTGTGAATGAGCAAGACAGTTTTGAGCACAGAACTTACTAGGTGTTGCTTTGCATCATTTGGCAGAGCACAGATTCTGCAAGTCAGGCACACGGGTACTTGGAAGCTTTCTGATTAATAAAGTCAGGTGGACCCTTACAGACTCCCTTTGCTACTCATAAGAGAGTGCACTTCTTGCTTCTGCATCAGCAGCACCTTCTCTGACATAGGAATTGCTTTCAGAGGTGCAAATACAACAAAATTGCCTGTATCAGACTGTTAATTAGCTGTCCAACATAGCTAGTTCTTTACATCAGCACTTATCCTGAATGGAAAAACATAAGAAGGGACTTGAGGCACTTTAACAGCTATGATTTTAAGACATCTGTCACTAAGTCCTTCTTCCAAGTCTCAATGAAGTACTTTTCGTTGTTCTCAGAGATAGATATATTCATTCCACTATAACTCTTCTTCTGGTGTCCCCACCAGAAGAGAGACATAGATCTGTTGGAGCGTGTTCAGAAGAGAGCCACAAAGATGATCCAAGGGCTGGAGCACCTTTGCTACAAGGACAGGCTGCAGGAGCTGGGGTTGTTCAGTCTTGAAAAGAGAAGACTTCGGGGGGACCTAATAGCTGCCTTCCAATACCTGAAGGGAACTTACAGAAAGGCTGGGGAGGGACTTTTTACAAGAGCGTCCACTGATAGGACAAGGGGTAATGGGTTTAAGTTGAAGGAGAATAGATTTAGATTAGATCTTAGGAAGAAATTCTTCAGTACAAGGGTGGCAAGACTTTGGAATAAATTGCCCAGAGATGTTGTGGCTGCACCCTCCCTGGAGGTGTTCAAGGCCAGGTTGGACAGAGCCTTGAGCAGCCTCATCTAGTTGAGAGGCGTCCCTGCCCATGACAGGGGGATTGGATTAAATGATCTCTAAGGTCCCTTCCAACCTAGGCCATTCTATCATTCTATGATTCTATAAACTCAGAGCAGATGTTGAAGGTAGTTACCAAACTAGTTGTGAAACATTGCTTTTTCAGTGTAAACAATTGCTCTTGTAAGTAGCTGTTTGATTGTCACACTATAAGGTGTTATGCAAAAAGGAAATTGGTTTTATGATCCAGTTGTCCCTGAAAATCCTTCCACAGTTGGAGGGTGAGCTAACTTGCTTGTCTAGCGAAGGGGAGGTTAGCACCTAAACACTGACAGAAGGGACAGACTGGAAGACAGATCTACCATTCTCTTCCCTTACATTAAAAATATGTGTGCTCCTAATGACTTCAACGTTGGGAATCTGTCCGGATGCTGTGCCTTAATTTCAGAGAACCCACAACTATAAACGAGTATCAGATAAGGGATATCTGTTTGTATGTTCAAAAACCTGATGTGAGGGGTAGGTGGAATACAGTGTCCATTTGACAAATGTTATCCTGCTTCAGACTTTTGCCATTCTAACTTTCAGACCTGGGTTTTGTAACCTGCATATAGGCCATGGCTTGTATTGTAAAGAAACCAACCTTAAATCAAACCAAAGATTCTTAAGCAACTTCACACAGTACTTGTATTACACGTAACTGTAATGAAAATTTCTGTGAGGAAAATTTCTAATCAGTACTTACTTTTCTGTATTCTTCTGAACAGTGATGATTTCTTTTCAGCAGGATTTTGAATTGAGTTCCACTTCCAAGTCAGACTGTTTTTTCTGTGATTAAAAAATGCTGCCCTAGAAAGGGGTTGCTGTTTCCTGATACATTTGGGAAATTGATATTTCAGTCCCACATCCTGTTGGAACATGTGCATTGATTTCCCAAGAAATGTACAACACAAAGATTCATGCTATCCTTTGACAGTACTCCTTTGTGCTTCTACATTGTAAGGGGATCTTTAGCATTCAAGAACTGTTAACCTAACACAAAGAGCAGATGCTTTGGGGATTCCCTCTCTGAATTAATATCTGGTCCAAGCACCAAAAAAAAGTATTTTTTTTCACGTACATAAAAAGTCTTGTTGACCCATGGGTACTGAATGTACAGCTAAGAGATTAGAGCGCTGGGTAAATATGAAAATAATATATCCAGTGGTAATTGAGAAGACAGTAGAAGAAATAGCAGCTATTATAAAGACCTGTTCACAAAGTTCTAGAACTAACTTGTGATTCTTAAGTAGAATAAGTGGACTCCTATCATATTCACTGTTGTCCAAAAAGCAGGGACAAATACAGACAAATTAGTATGATGAAGTTTCTTCTCTGGTTTGTATTGTTTTCATTAGCAGTGTATCAGAGAGTCAAGCAAATCGGAACTAACCTTTAGAAATTTCAAATTTTCCCTCTCCCCTCAGGGTTTTTTGATTGAGAGCTCTTGATTAGAAATGCTCGTCAATTCCCAGTTCATGCGAGTCTTACTGGTACATCACGTTAACAGTGATGCTGTGTTCCCTACCTCTCAATAGCAAGCCTAATTACTATGTTTTGGTGATAGAATACCTTTCTTACCTGATCTTTTGCAGTATGATTTCAGCTCTTGCCATGCAATAGGCAAAGCAAGATATACTCCATGCCACCATTTCTTTTCCTCCTAACACAGTCGAAAAAGAAACTGTCCCTTCCACTGGCTTTCCCAATTCACTGTTCTCAAAGAAAAATACCAGTTTTCATTCTGTTCTGAGGAAAAGAGATAAAAAGTCCTCAGTATAGCTACTGTGAAGAAAATGAAGCTTGCAAACTGTCAGATAAATTGTGAGTTTCTCTTCCTGCAACTTTAGTGTGATCACAGATGGGTTTGTTAGATCATTCAGTAACCCCATGCAGCACTACAAAGTGGGGGATGAGTGGCTGGAGAGCAGCCTGGCAGAGAGGGACCTGGGAGTACTGGTTGACAGCCGGCTGAACATGAGCCAGCAGTGTGCCCAGGCGGCACGAAGGCCAATGACATCTTGGCTTCTATCAGGAATAGTGTGGCCAGCAGGACTAGGGATATAATTCTCCCCATGTACTCAGCACTGGTGAGGCCTCACCTTGAGTACTGTGTGCAGTTCTGAGCCCCCGCACTTCAGGAAAGATATTGAGGTGCTGGAGCGGGTCCAGAGGAAAGCAATGAGACTCATGAAGGGACTGGAGGGAAAGTCTTATGAGGAGAGGCTGAGGGAGCTGGGGTTGTTCAGCCTGGAGAAGAGGATACTCAGGGGAGACCTTATCACTCTCTACAACTACCTGAAAGGAAATTGTAGTCAGGTGGGGGTCGGGGTCTTCTCCCAGGCAACTAGTGACAGGATGAGAGGGCATGGCCTGAAGCTGTGCCAGGGGAGGTTTAGGTTGGATATTAGGAGGCGCTTCCTCATGGAAGGGGCGATTAGACACTGGAATGAACTGCCCAGGGAGGTGGTGGAGTCACCATCCCTGGAGGTGTTTAAAGAAAGATTGGATGTGACACTCAGTGACATGGTCTAGCTCAGGGGTCCTCAAACTTTTTAAACAGGGGGCCAGTTCACTGTCCCTCAGACACTGTCAGGGGCCGGACTATAGTTTGGAAAAAAATGAACAAATTCCTATGCACACTGCACATATTTTATTTGTAGTAGCGCACAAAAAAAACAGGAAAAAGAATGCCGTATCCGCCCTGTGGGCCATAGTTTGAGGACCCCTGGTCTAGCTGATGTCATGGTGTTGGGTCGTAGGCTGGGCTTGATGATCTTGGAGGTCTATTCCAGCCTCAGTAATTCTGTGATTCTGTGATTCTGATATTGTGTCACCACTGTAATTGTAGCTTGGGTCTTCTTGTTGGAAGAGAAGATCAGGATGTGCAATTGTGTGCAGAATGTGCATTATGTGAAAGAAGGAACAGGGGAAGATGGGGAAACAATTAAGCAAACTTTTTAGTGTGTCTTTATTAGCATTGAGTGTTGATAATTCTCATTCTGTGTCCTGCAGCTGGAATTAGGCCCTAGCTTAACTATGCCATGTTAACGCTAATTTTAAGCTACTTAACCTAATGTAAAACCACCACCAGCTCCTGTGATTTTGTTCTTGTTCTTGCTTCTTTAGCACTTGAACAATCATTTAACAACTTCTGAAGTGGCAGATGAATGCTATGGAAGCTGAGAAAATTCACAGCAAAAACAACTGTAATTTCCTAATGCAAGAGAACTGAAAATAGTTTTGACCATACTGATCAGATATAAATACAGAGCTGAAGACAAACCTGCTGTGTTGTGCTGCTGCTTGAGGGTGGCATGGACTATGAATTCCAGGCCGAGTGACCTGAGACTTGGGACATCTCCAAAATGATAAAGCCACAATTTTAAAGTAATACTCTCATACGGTGTTCCTGCTAATATTTACAACCACCTACACTTTGTTTCCTGTGGCTCAGAGTTACAGCAGCATTTAAAAGTAATTTCTATAGATTTTTTTCTTGGAGGAGAAGAGAAGAGCAACTGGCCTTTTTTCAAACTTTGTTATATGACAATAGTTTTTATTCCGCTTCTATAGTAACAACTCATGTATAAAAATGTTATGTGAAATTGAGCTTTCTTAAGAAAAAGAAGAAGGTGACGAGGGAGGAATTTCTAGCTGCCTTACTGGGGATAATTAGGAAGGCATAGGCATTACAGGGGATATTTGCACTGAATCATTTGGGAGCTCTGAACAAGAAATTTTACATTGGCGCTTCAGAGAGCATTTCAGACCCCTCTTCTGTGGGCTCTGTACAGTGGGCAAAGTGGCAGAATGCCGGTGTTCAATTTAACTGTTGGCAGTTAGATTAATGCTTATCTTCCTAAGATTCAAAAACCAAGGGACATTTGTCTTCTAACATCTCCACTCCTTCTCCCCTCCCCTCCTCCCCCCCCCCCAAAAAAAAAAGCCCAAACTGTTCCAAAATGCTTTATTGTTTGTAGGTGGTGGAGGAGAAAACCTCTGAATTACAATCACGAAATCTGGAAGCAGTTTGACTCCCACCCCTTAGATTGTTCCTTCTGAGTTTATTTTGGCAACCCTGAAAATTTAGGTCTGACTTTTCTAGCCTGTTTCTTTTTGAGCCTTTTCATTATCTGAATAGATCTCACCAAGAAGTACTAGTGACATGTCCAGGAATGTAGAAGAGGTATTCCTGACTTCATTATTTACAGTAAATTTTGTTAAGCACTAACTCCTCTCTGATCTTCCTGACAATTATTGTTGTGGAGAAGATTTGGTATTTATTCACTTCCAAACCTCTGAATGTCTAGCTCAAAAAATAGAACAACGCTTCAATATTGCATTATAGGGATAAGATAATCAACCAAGAATCAGCTGATTTTTTTTTTTTCTGGAAATGATTCTTCCCAAGGGTATTTACTTGTGAAATAACCCTTCATGGCTTTGCTGTAGGCAGAATAAACAAGTGTAATGCAGGAAGTGTTTATTTCTGTCTGTCTTCTATAGAATGGAAAAAGTTCCCTTTTGAAGAATGCAAATTTCTGTAATGAACTTACATTCATTAGATAATAGATAAAAGCTCCTGAATTCGAAATCTGCCATTTCTTGTCTGGGATTTTTATTTTATTATTTTGCTGAAATAGAAGCAAAACCTGGAACCAATAAATACTTAATGATACTAAGAACAGCCTTAACTGGCAATATTTGTGTTCTCTTAACAGAATCTGGTTCTGCAATTACTGCTTCCTGTATTGGTCTGGGGAACTCTACAACACCTCCACCTGGACAGGCAGGAAAACCAGTGCCAGGATACAATGGTAAGACTGTGCTAAACATGCTACTAGAAAAGGATATTGCTTATATTCCTGAGTAAGTGCTCTTTAATTTTCATAGCTCAGAGAGAAAACAATTTACAGTCTTAACACATTTTCCTTTTTCCTGTAATGGGAAGTTCTGCTTTTTGGTGTGTTGTTTAATGTGATTGTGAGTAAGAAATTCAGAGTTATATTCAAGAAAATTCATCAACTACTCCTACCTTTATTATACGAGAGGGCTACCACATACTTCTACACTGGATATAACAAATATATGAAAAAAATACTGTGCTGGAAGGGTTTATCTACAGTTGCACTGTTTTAAATGAGAGCAGCAGTAAAATTTGTGTTGACAAATAAGGAAGCAAAATGTTAGTAATAAATAACAGCTAAAGAGAAAATGGTAACTAGACAAATAACTGCTATAACCTACGCTTTGAGGGCTCTGTTATATCTGTGTTTTCAATTTTTAGAGCCTAAATAGGTTTGGTTTGGAGGATGTGTATCAAATAATTGTCTCAGAGATACATTGATTAAATTGATTAGATTTTCTTCTGGCCCTGCAATTTTGTATGAGAAGTACATTGAAGTGCATAAAGAAAATTCTTACAGAGGTTTGTCTTCCACAGATAGGTCATCATGAGCTAACAACCAGCTTGTCAGAGATATGTCTTCTATCTGAACTCATCTTATACTTGTTTAAAGAAAATCAAAGTCAGTTTTTAGCCTTCTTGTGCTTAACAACTCTCTGAAATATGAGCCTCTATGCCTGCACATTGTCTGTCAGTACTTGTAGAGCATTTTTATTTTCAGCTGGGAGAAATGGTAGGCAGTGGACCAACAGTAAAAGGATGAGCGCTCATTGTCTGGAAGATATTTGCATGTAGAGGGTGAAGCCACAGTATTAAGAACACGGAAATATTTTCATACCTGGGAACCTTGTTTTTAACACAATTTTCAAGTATTACCTGAAGTCTGAAAAAATAATTACATTAAAGATCAAGCCATCTTCATGAAAAGTGCTGACATCATTGGGCAGAAAGAGCTAAGCTTTTTTTTCTTCTAATACATACAAGTGAATGTTAACGAGAGCATTTTCAGCAGCTCTGGGTTTTGACATTTACAGTTATGGCATGAAGACAATCAGTGTCTTAAAAACAACATTAAAACAAAGACAGGAAGTTTGTCCAAATTTGTAATAAATAGGGAAGAGTGGAATAATGTAATTGCATCACACATGCTATCAGATGATAGGCTTAGAAAAAGGGAGTATCAAGAATATAACATTTCCTATTAACTGTTTGGAATGTTGGGCCTAGTCTAAGTAAATAATTTCTTCAGATAGAATGAAGGAAATGTCTTTAGCATGCCTTAAACGGGAAACATAAAATCATAGAATAATAGAATGTTAGGGGTTGGAAGGGACCTCTAAGCACTAAAATTCACTAAAGATTTATGAAAGAACTTTTATCTCTTTCACTCTTTGGTTTGAGGCCAATTATGTCCTGTAGTGCAGCCAATTCATAAAATGGTGGATCTTGAAATTATTCTGTACTGGCAGCTGTCTTGCTATCATCTACTTTTGTTTTGCTGTTGTTTTCCTACTGTTACTAATTAGAAGAGATCCATATACTTTTAGGAGATAGATTCTGTATTTTTAGACTACACACGCAACTGTTAACGGCTTTGGACATTGCTAAAGTGATCTTGTATTTGTCCTGTGATATAAATAGAAAGCTAGAAAATATAGGTTGTTTTTTTTTTAAACACAGCCAAATTCTTTCCTGTTACAGTATTGCTAAATTAAACGGAGTTCTTTGCTGTTTTTTTAGAATATAAAGAATAAAAGCAGTGTATATGTATTATATCTAAGTGCAGTGACACAAACTGCATTTAAAAGTGAATCAAGATACCATAGTAATTTCTACCTCTGTTGCCTTGGATCAGACATTATATGTGCTTTCCCTTTCATTTACTTGAACCCCTTCCGGATAATTTCACTGCATTGTTTTCAAAATGAAGTCCCACATTTTGAAGAATTAATTGAGTTCTTCAGTAATTCAAGGGTGAGCAGTATATCTCCCTTCTCCAAATTTTTCTGCATTAAAATAGAATAATAGGATTGTTTTGGTTGGAAAAGACCTTTAAGATCATCAAGTCCAACCATCAACCCAGCACTGCCAGATCACCACTAAACCATGTCCCTCAGCGCCACATCTACATGTCTTTTTAAAATACTGGTGACTCCACTGTTTCCCTGGGCAGCCTGTTCCAGTGCTTGACAACCCTTTCAGAGAAGAAGTTTTTCCTAACATTCAACCTAAACCTCCCCTGGCACAACCTGAGGCCACTTCTTCTTGACCTGTCTCTTGTCGCTTGGAGAACAGACTGACTCCTACATCACTATAACCTCCTTTCAGGTAGTTCTAGAGAGCAGTGAGGTCTCCTCTGAGCCTCCTTTTCTTCAGGCTAAACAACCCCAGTTCCCTCAGCCACTCCTCATAAGACTTGTTCTGTAGATCCTTCACCTGCTTCCTTGCCCTTCATTGGACATGCTTCAGCACTTCGCTGTCCTTCTTGTAGTGAGTGGCCAAAAACCAAACACAGTATTCAAGGTGTGGCCTCACCAGTGCCGAGTACAGGGGGGAAATCCTTGCCCAGTCCTGCTGGCCACACTCTTTCTGATACAAGCCAGGATGCCGTTGTCCTTCTTGGCCACCTAGGCACACTGCTGGCTTGTATTCAGCTGGCGGTCGACTAGAACCCCCACGTCTTTCTCTGCTGGGCAGCTTTCCAGCCACTCCTCTCTAAGTCTGTAGCATTGCATGTGGTTGTTGTGACCCAAATGCAGGACCTGGCACTTGGCCTTGTTGAACCTCATACTACTGGCCTCAGCCTGTGAAGAGGCTCTGTAGAGTCTCCCTACTTTCAAGCAGATCAACACACCTGCCTTACTTGGTGTCATCTGCAAACTTTCTGAGGGTGCACTTGATCTCCTCATCCAGATCATCGATAAAGGTAATAAACAAAAGTGTCCCCAATACTGAGCCCTGAGGAACACCACTTGTGAATGGCTGCCAACTGGATTTAACACTCTGTTGACCACCACTCTTTGAGCCTGGCCGTCCAGCCAATTTTTTATCCAGTGAAGCATACACCCATCTAAGACACGAGCAGCTGATTTCTACAGGAGAATGCTGTGGAAAATGGTGTCAAAAACCTTGCTGAAATTGACATACAACATCCACAGCCTTTCCCTCATCCACTAAGCGGGTCACCTTGTCACAGAAAGAGATCAGGTTAGCCAAGCAGGACTGCCTTTCATAAACCCATGCTGACTTGACCTTATTGCTTGGTTGTCCTGTGATGGCGCTCAAGATGATCTGGTCTATAACCTTACTTGGCACTGAGGTCAGACTAACAGGTCTGTAGTTCCGCAAATCCTCCATGCAGCCCTTCTTGTAGATGGGTGTCACATTTTCTAGCAGGCCAGGACTACTGATAAGTGATGGAAAGTGGCTTGGTGGGCACTTCCACCAGCTCCCTCAGTACCCTTAGGTGGAAATATAGTGCTTGCAAGGAGGTATTCCCCAATGCTGGAATTGCTAATTTGACAAAATAGGTACAATGAACTGATTAGATTTTACTGTAGTATAATAGAGACTCCCTTTATTACAAGGAGTGACGTGGTGAAGTGCTGGGGCTCGAACTGTGGGCCCCGAGTTGGAGTTGACCTATGGATGAGTCACAACCTAGCAGTGTTTTTTTCCCCAGGTAGCTCCAGGCCCCAGAGGCATAACCTGGCCCACCTGTGTGAGGCTGCACCTTCCCCCAGGTGGTTGTGGTTGGGGCGGTGGGTGAGACCAGGACTGTAGCAACCAGGAAGTGATCAGTAAGAAGAGAGTTCACGTTGGGGCCAGTTGGAGAAGCTTCCTGTTGGAGGCAGCTTGCTGACCTCTCCCTTGGTGATGTGTTCCCCTTTGGCTGTTGTGGTGGCCGATTCAAGACGGAGAAGAGCAAAAAGATGAAGACTATGTAAAAGATATGTATGCTGAGGGTATGTTGCTGAGTTTGGCATTGGCCTGCGGAAGGGGAGAGCTAGCAGCACAAAATTGGTGTAGTTGGCAGGATGAAGAACTACCAGCACAAAATTGGCGTAGTCGGCAGGGTTATTTGAATAAGGAGAGAGCTAGCAAAACACGTGGGAAATGCAAGGAGCAATGAGTACAAGTTACTCCTGGGGAGATTCCAATTGGAGACAAGAGAAAAATTTTTCACAATGTGATCAATGAGCCAATGGAATAATCTCCCCGGGGAGTGGTGGAGCCTTCAACACTGGACACTTTACAGATACAGCTTGACAGAGTGCTGGGCCATCTTGTCTAGACCATGTTTTTCCCAGGAAAGGTTGGACCAGATGATCCTTGAGGTCCCTTCCAACCTGGTACTCTGTGATTCTATGATAATATAAACAGGAAAAAGTGGGAGGGAAAGCACTGAAAGCTACATGTGAGTGGCTCTTTTTTCTTGTGTGTTCTAAGCCTAAATTCTCCAAATGTAACAATACTATGTTCTTACACTGTCTAAAAAACAGTATACATTTATGCCATTCTTGCTGTTTTTTCTGTCTTCTATGTGTCCGTTCATCCTTTTGATTTCCTATCCCAGTTACTTCAAGTCACTGATGTGTAGAACTGGCCTTGTGTAATTGCTTATGTCAGTGTGCTGAGCCTTTGCTTTCAGCAGACTCTTCAGTTACTTAAAAAGTAACCATCCTCTTTGAAGGAGTGGCTTTAGCCAGAAATAGTAAATTACAGATGTTGGCATTCTTTGAACAGACAGGATATGATATTACTCATAAGAGTCTTAGCAGGGTTTTAGTCAGAAGTCTGTCATCTCTTTCCCCATTTCCTCTGGAACTTTTTAATACAGAATGTAAGATTATTTGTAGTAATTTAGATCCAGCTGAGCATTACTTTCTTTGCTTGGGCAGGCTTCAAAAAGCATGTTTTTTAATCCAAGCTAGCCCAGTCCGTCAAAACCTTCCCTCCCTTTTTTTTCCATGGTTTAGTCATTTCACTTGGTTTAATTCTGTTTATCACAGGCCAAGTTGGTATCTGTCATTTCTTCCTTATGCCCACACCTTCGGATGGAATGGGATTGTTGTAGTAGATTTCCCAGATGACTGCATGGAAGAGGCTATTTCAGGTGTTTTACCTCAGAAACGTCAGTACCAGGATATGATGCTTTCATTGAAGGTGATGGGCCACTGTCATCCAGGGAAAAGGCTTCTGTTGGGAGGTCTCGATTCCTCTCTGTATTCTAGCATTGCTAAGCTGTACAGATTTGGGTAGCTCATGACTTACTTTACCTCTTTGTGTTAGACTAGAATTAGCCCTGTCAGCTCGGGAGTATCTTTCTGGATCTCCAGAGAGTCTTTGAAAACCAAACACGCTTGTTTGCTGCTGATAGTACTTCTCACATAAACTGCGTTAGCCTCCAGTAATCTTAGCTGTTATTTCTTACTCATATTACGTGCACACTTTTTCTTGTATTTGATGTGTATCTGATGGGTCCTTTGCTATTTGGAAGCTCAGAATTTTCAATATGAAGTTGTCTTTTAATTTTCAGTTCTATATTTTTCCCTTTTGGGACTCAGCTATCTCTGCTCTGAAAGCACAAGTATTATTTCAGACTTATTGTACTTAAGGCTGAATGTTATTAAAGTAATGAGATTATTCAGTCTGGCACTCCCAAATTGCTTAATTTCTTTTGTTCTTTGGTGTCTTTGCCATTCTGAAGTGTGACATAAGGTGATATCCATGAAGAAAGACACTGTCCTTCACCTAAAAATACACTAATTAACAAGATTTCTCTCCCTATATTACTTTTTTATAGTGATGATTCTGGATGAAAATAAGGAACCAGTGAAGGCGAAGACTTTGGGAAATATTGTGGTAAAGTAAGAAAACTAAGTATCTTACAGTTAAGAGAAGCTTCCTACATGGACCAATTGTCTTTTGACTGAAGTTTATATATATATATAAAACAATAATTGAAGTAATGAGGGTTGGAAAGCGTGGCTGTCTCTGGTATTGATACCAATCTACCAGTTTGTCTGTTAATATTGAAAAATTGCAGAAGAGATTGTGTGAGTGAATGAGTGTGGGTTGCTGGTTTTTTGTTGTGGTTTTTTGTTTTGGTTTTTTTTTTCTTGGACTAAAGCAGAGTTTACCATTTTCTTAGTTACCAGCCTGCTGGCACAGGATGAAGCCTTCCTTTTGTGATGTATGGGCAAGATAGCGAATCATTCACTTCCACTATTTTATATTTCCATTAGTGAAATAGTACAGCAGTGGAGATTGGTGTGCTTTGGTTTGTGGGTGTGATGCTGCCTCCTCTTTCATTATCTCATAATCCCAATTGATGCACATTCCTAGAGGGAGATTGTGTTTTTTCTGTTTTCTGTAAAAACAGCAAGATATCTGTGTGTGCTTTGCATTGCAGTGTTCAGTTGTTGTAGTGCTTGGACAAAATACGTACTGGAAAAGATTGCAGAAAAAAAAAACCCAACCCACAAAAAAACCCCACGAACCCCCGCTGTGTATGTAGGTGATTTTTTTAGTACTATTTACCAGACTCCTGTCAGATGTGTTTCCATAAGCTTTAATATTCTTTTTGAAAGCACACCTTTTCTAGAAGCATTTCTTACATAAAAGAGCCTCTGTTTAGATAACACTATGAACATCAGTTACATTTCTGTTCTCTTACTTTCTCCCATCTCACTGTTGCCAGAACCTTTCCTTACTTCTGTAAAGCTCGATAGGCCACTGCTCCCCACAGCCCATGCCAGATCTGGATTCTGGATGTTTTGCAGGCCGTAAGGCAAATGGCATTTTTCTCAGACACCTACTTGGTGATTAACATGGTCGCTGTAGTCGTCTTTGTTTTCAGTCACAGTTCTGAACACTCCCTAACTGCCAGCAAATACAAGTCCCAAGCGAAATGTATACATCCACTTCTGTGGTAAAAGTTAGGAGAGTTGTGGTAAATCAGAGTCTTCACTTGCTTAGATGAATGGAAGACATTATAAAGACTAGCATTAAACTTAAGTGAACTGAAATTCTGTCAAAAGCCACAGCACTGGGACAGATCTACTGATTTTGATGAGTTTTTAAGGAGAGAAGTTAGCTGAGGTTTGAGGCAGTGGCCACGTGAGCTGGCAATGAAACACATCATAGCTGCAGGCACGTGGAGCACTAAAAAAATGGGCTGGCTGGTTGCGTAGCGCTTGCCTGGGAGTTGGGGTTGCTGAGGTGTGCAGTTTTTCTGTTCTGCTAACTGCTGATCTAATGTGACTAGACCACTTGGAGACTAAGATAGTATCATCTTAAGTTATTGTGCTGTGTGACACAGATGTTTGTTTTCGGGATGAAGTCTACATTGTGCGTAATTTTCAGCACTTCAGGTTAAGCCACTGGGACGCACAGGCTTGTGTATAAGTGCACACATGATCTCCCTCAAAGCAGCAGACTCATATTTAGGTAGTTTTCCTATGACATAGGTAAGATGGTGCATTCATTCCATTGCAGAGTATGAATAATTAAAATCGCTCTAGCCTTTAGTAGACTGTGGTTTGTGGTATTGGTAATCCAAGTCAGAGTGGAGAACTGTCTTTTAAAGCTCTCACCTCTCTAGTGCCTGATACCATAATAAAACATAAGCTTGTAATCAGTGGAGAAAGGTATTTTGTACAAAAATTGATCTTAGTGTTATCTACCAAAAGCAAAGTGAAATGAACTCCATCCATCCTTAGCAACTCTGCCAAACAAGCTGAATTATATCTACTAATGGGTAATGGTGGTAGATGTGTGCATACATTTCTGACTCATTACTATCTTAACCTTTAAATGCCTGTCAAATGTGGGTATTGCTATATTAGAAGATCCTGTCTGCGGCTGTCAAAGTCTTAAAGCCATAATTTATCTTCCCTAATATGGCCCCCCTTTTAGACATTTATTTTAAGGGATTACAAATGTAATTTTTTTTTTTTGGTGATTCGTTGTTTTGTTTTATCCTGAATTCTTTTTGTGGTTTTGGTGTTCTTGCATTGTATCACTAAAGAAAGAGTAGTGGCACAAGGACACTATGATATATAAAAAATACACTATTTTATGATGTCCATACGTATTATAATGCCAGTTCTGAAATAGGGGGGAAAGTAAGGGGTGAAGAGATTACATTCTGTCATTAACACAGTCAATGTGAAGCCAATTCTGAGGTCGGTTAACTATCACCCCTCTTTCTCTTCCAGCCTTTTTTCTGATAATCTTTTGAGACAGTAGGATCTTTTAAAATTCATGCTACAGTTTAACAAAAAAAATCCCAAACCCCAACAAAACAAGGCAAAGATATTGATGAGCTTTAGGAGGCCAATTGTGGATTTTCTAACACTTCCAACATTTCAATCTGTGGACTGCTAACGAAGTTGGTTGTAGGATATTACAGTTCTCAGTGTCTTAACACTTTGCTCCAGGTTTCATTCTGGTGACAATTTGCTGCAGTGTTAGGTTGGCTTTTTTAGTAAAAAAAAATATGTGGCTATTGGGCTAAGGCATCACATTTCCTATCTTCTGCTTCATTTAGCTAAGCAATTATTTGCTGTTCATTTTTCTGGTTAGGGATAGTTTTAATGAAGCCCTCCTGCAAAGATGCATTTCCTCTCTTCATCTCTTCAGCAGGTTTCTACCCCCTTAAAAATAATGGGGATGATCCTTGTCACACGCAGTGTTTGTTTGTCACGCCAGGGACATGGGGTGACATGCCCCATGCAGCTGGAAGAAAATGAGGCAGTCAGGAGAGTTTCAACACTCAGCAGCAAAATAGGATGCACTGGTTTAGAAAAAAACACAGGTGTGGAGTTGAGAGATATTCTTCAGTATTTCTTGGAGAGGAGAATGGCCACACACTGCCCGCAATACCAGCTGTGCAGAAGTGGTATGCTGCTGCTCCTGGTTATTTTCATCCCAGTCTAACTCTGTAAAGACTTGGGGGAAGGGGGGTGGGGGGTGCTGCTTGAGGCCTGCAGTGCTCATAAGTATAGTGTTTAAAATATCCTTGCAACACTTTTAAATAATTTTTATCCTGCAGGAGTCAAATACTCTAGGAAGGTAATTCTTACACCTAATTACTCCATCTTTCTGCCCAAACTATGTTCTTTTTTTTTTTTTTTACTCATCTGTCAAGTGCTACCTGGAGTTTTTTCATATAACCATAGTTTATGCCCTTTGGAAAGATTTTTGCTGACAAGAACTCCCATGCAGGCTAATTTACCTGAACAACGCAATAAACTTTTTAACTTCACAATTCTTACAGGATGAAGTAATCCAAAGCAGTGTCACAACATTTATTATGAAAGGGCAAGGGAAAATGAAGACTACTACAGCTAATGAGGGTGGGCTTGCATGAATTGTTCTAAAATTTACTTTGTTGAGCTAGAATCTGAGCTAGAGTTTGAGCTAGGGCATGAAAGGTAATTAAACGAGGATTTATTCTGAAGTTAAAATGATAGCAGCAGTGACCTCCATTTCCATTATCAAGACCAGTCTGATTTAGTGGCGCACTTCTGCTTGCATTGTTCTGACCTGTCTGTAATTAATGCACACTTGGCAATGTGTGTATGTGTAATCGTGATTAGCCATGAGAATTTCCAAAGTTGTCTGTTCTTATATGGAACATGAGCAAAGCGAAATCCCATTCGAATTCCTGTGCACTGGGAAACTCAGTTTTGCTCTTGTACATTACAAAGATTGCGAAGCTATTATGTTTATTTTATGAAGCAGTTGTCAGCAGTGCCTCATTAGCTAGCATTATTCTTCATGTTCACAGACAACAGCAAGAGGACTACGTTTGCCATATACTCATTCCACCCAGAGAGTTATGCCTGACAGTAAATTTCCTGGTAGTTCCTAATTACATTTCCTCTAGTGTTTGTATAGTTAATTTTGTGCTGTGATAAGATTATCCTGTAAACCTCCATTCTGTGCAGAATCACATAAATATTTCTGTTCCATATTCAGAAAGAGGTGAGACAATGTAGTGATATCATACAGTGATTCTGAAATGCTTTGGTTGTCTTGGTGAAATTGCATTTAAGAATAGTGATTGTGCGAGAGGCTTTGCAGACCATTAATGTTGTTTGTTTTTTTTAATGAATTTGGGATTAGTGGAGGAAGAGGAAAGAAAATTATAATGATCTTTCAATAGTTAAAATTATTCAAATGATGGCCCATCCCATTAGAATAAAATAATACAAAACTTTGTACAGTGCTGTAAGTATAAAGTATTGAAAAATAATACTTATTCACAAGGTTTTGTAAAGAAAGAGTCATGATGAATTTGTAGCTTGTTATAATTTCAGATTTTAAGTTATCTGAATAGAAGTGTGAGAGGTCTTTAGAAGCAAATACCATAAAGTTAATATCCTTTAGCAGAAGAGATGTTGTTCAGAAGTAAGCAACCCATTTGTTCAATATACAGTATTTAGAGAGCAAGTAGGTGTTCAATAAAAAGCTTGCTCATTTAATATTTCTTATAATGTGTTGAAAAAAACCAACCTATACCCAGTATGTGTGTGGAAGTCGGAAGCAACCTAAAGCTAAAATGTAATCATTAGGATGCATAATAGAAATGGTAACTAAAAAACCTTAAAGAGGAGAAAAGGGAAAGAAAAATATGTAATGTTTTGTAGCACACTGTAGTACCTTGCTATCCCAATAAAGAAAACAAAGAAAAATCTTGTAAGACTTGATGGGTCAACATTTGGGCATTCTAACTTGGGATATGCACAGGAGAAAGGTCTTGTTTGCACCCTTCCCCTTCCTGGGAAGAAAAGGAAGGTGGGAGGTGATGGCAGTGTTTTTAGACAGCGAGGATGGAACCTTCAGAGGTTCCACCTGAAGCCAAGAGAGGGGTATATGGCCTTAACTCAGAAGAGAGACAGTTAGAAGCTACCTGGGATGCCAAAATATTGTTACATAGTGTCTCAGTAATGATGTTGTCTGTATTTCTTATTTATGTGTGACACTATCGCTGTTCAGTGCTTTTAAATGAATATATTCTTTTATCATTACTTTTGATCCAATGATAAAAAGCAATACTCAATATTCTGAAATTTCCTTCTGTGAATGTAGTAATCCTACAAATTAAAGTACTTAGATGTGCTAAGAAACTTCTCCCTTTCTCTTACGTGCTTGTTCTAGGGTGTCTGAAGGGGATTAAGCTACACCTCTATTGCTTGAGTTGTTTTTATTTTTTGTCATTTTAATGATGTGCTTTGCCATTATGGAAGTGGTTTAATATTTTCCTATTAATTTCCTTAATATAAAATAAATAAAATATTACATATGACAGCAGAAAATTAAAGGCAACCCAACAGAGAACATGTTGCAGGCTGTTCTGAGTGTTTTAGCCTCAAGCAAGATTGCTGGAGGGAGAAAAGGGTTACTCGTAGAATTGTGTAGAGCGAGTGTGTCATCCTGCATAGACATTTGCAATACGTTCTGGTAAGTAAAGGTCATACAGCTAGGAACAGCAAAAATCTGATAGATTTATAGGATGAAGGGCTGTACCCTAGAAAGGAGTGACTTTCAAAGGAGCTTTTAATGCTACAGTGGATAAACCTCTGAATACACAAGAGCTTTGAATGAAATGTAGCTGCTAGTAAGCAGGCTGCACTGAGCCTAGCTAAGCGGGCAAGGTGGTTCCTTGTTATTCAGTAGGGAAACTGAAAAGGCTGTTTGGCATAAAGAGATGGGAAGCTGAAGCTAGATATGTTCAGAGGAGAAGTAAAGCACATCATTTTAACAGTGAAAGTATTAAAACAGTGGAACAAATTATTGGGAATATGGTGGTTTTCTTTGACACTTCTAGGTCAAACCTGGTATCTGTCTTAAAGGTACACTGTCATTTAACCAAAAGTTACGGGCTTGAGATAGGATTTAGTAGATTACATCCTTTAAACGGTGTTATTTAGGAGGTCAGATTAGATGATCATAATGAATCTGTGCAAAAGATTTCTCTCTCTGCCAGCCTCCCATATGTTTTGGGGGTTTTTTATCGGCTTTGTCTTTTCCCTTTAGAAGTGAAACAATGAGTCGGACTTTTAAGTGTGGGAGCAGTTAGGATAAAGATGCGTTTTCTAACGGATTTCTGGCTGAGTGCATGCAAATGGCATTCAAACTTTCTTTACTTTTAACCTTTTCCAAGAACTTCTACTAGTTTTTGGTGCTTTCTCTCCTCCCCACTAAGCTATAGGGTTGTTTTCCTGCAAAATCCATGCTGAAAACAACAATTGTGACCTCTTTCAGCTAGTTAAAGGAATATTTAATGCAGACTGGTGAATGTTTGAGATGCTCTCTTCTCTTGCCCCTTCTCCACCCTTCTTCCAGTGCTGTGTTCATGTCTGAAAAAGCTTCTAGATTCCAGATGGCTTTCGAACTTGCAATCAAAAATTTAAAGAATGATGTTTATGCACAGCACTGCGTAAATGCTGAGTAATAATATAGCTGCCAGTCAAGATGATTTAGCTGCATTCACAAGCCCAAACTCATTTAACAATGGCTTATCGTTGCTTTGACTGGCTGTAATGAACAGCCTGTGAGTACCATTGTCTACTATAAAATAAAAGGATGTCTTGTCTGAGACTCAGTAAGGTAGCATCTCTAATAGTTTTTTGACTTTCATTTGTACTTTCAGAAATCTGCTTTTCTGTGTAAATTGTATTATGAGTGCTGTGTCTATAATTGCATTGTTCCATCAGTAAGGGATGATACACTGTTTTGATGAGTGGTATCTTGGAAGGATGTAACACATGAAGTCACATTTTCTTGGGCTAAGCTAAAGGTCGGCTGTTCTGTGTAAGGTTAGCCACTGTTGTATGAAAAATAAATGAACTGTGAAACAATGTTTACAAATGTAAGAAGGATTGTCTCTTAAAATTCTCTAGCAGAGAATAGTGTGAAAGTACTTCAGAGTTTTTTGTGATGCTGCCAATCTCATCTAATCTGTCTTAGTTTCCCCAATTTATAATGCAATTACCTTCTTATCTTTATAAAACGTAAGCAGAGGGGACCTTTGTAAAATTACCCCATATAATTTGTCATTAATTGCCATAGTTTACCTAGTTTTCCTGATGCTGTTCTAAATGTATTGAACCTTGAAATGAGAAATGGGCCTGGATCTGTATTCCTGTAGTTCTATAACTGTCATCTTAATTTCACTGAAGTATGTGGAGAATAGCATCATTTGTACTACTGTTGCTGTACTGGTGAAAAATTGGCATGAGTGAGATCAAAATTCAGACTAATTCATGTTTTTTGAGGTTTGAAATCCAATCTTTTCTCGAGATTCAGTTCTGCGTAGGTTATTGATGTGAACCTCAACTTGGATTTGAAACTGTGCCTGTTCTTTGCTAGTTAAATGGGATGAGTTGACTGTAGTTAGCTTGGTCTGATATAGCTGGTAACTCATTCATCCTTTAGAAAAAGCTGGCAAGCTTGTCTTGAATTTGTATTTATTGAAGCTCATGACTGTCCTTTCCAGAAGGAAGACACAATGATGTGATAGAAGGACCCTACCAGAGTTACAACCATATGAAAAATCAAAGCAGGAGTAGTGTAAGGGAGGGCATATCTTTGAACTGATAGCAGGTGCAGGGGCTCAACAGTGCCTGGTCTGTGGCTTGGCATGCCAGATGAGAGAGAGAGAAGTTAACAGATAGCTAGAGAAATACAGTAAATATGTCCCAAAGGGAAACCAAGGAAAGCAACTTCTTTGTATATTGTGGAAATGATGATGGAGGAACCTGCCTCCCCATATCTTTTGTGGTCCTGTTGCTGTGAAAGGAAAGCAGAACAATCTCTGGAGCAATCATGCTTACTGATGTGTACCTGGCATTTTTTGGTCAATATATCCTCGTAATAAAAATAACTCCAAAAGGCCTTGAGTATCAACTCGGTCTTTGAACAAAGAGGCAACAGATTTTTAAATAGAACTTCTGTAGCTGTGTGTTGTGTTTCCTAGGGAGAACAGGCTCAAACCCAATGGCTCAAAATGTCCCCTTTTTATGGAGAGGCTGAAGAAAACCTGCTTTCAGATTGCTCTTACTTTCTATCTATCTCATTTTCTCACTTCTGGCTCCTTGGACATAATTATGATCCAGTGCTGCTCCCTTTGGAATTCATGACAGCATTCCTCCTGACAGTAGTGGGATGGATGTATTTTTGGCTCTGAGCATTTTAAATCTGATGTCCTGGCAAAATTCCAATACATGTAATTATGTTCTGGCAAGCTGAGTTCTACCTTTACTGTTTTTAGTAACTGTGTTTGCATAGCACCTAGAAACGCTAGTCAGTCACTATGCTAAGAACTGTACTGCCGCAGAAGAATCGTATGTGCCCATTGCTCTGCAACTACTTTGCCTGCGAGGTGGACACATGGAAGACGGCATTCAGTTTTTGCTTAGGAGATGGAATGGAGCCCTGTCTGCAAGTAACCTTTTACAGAAAGCCATGGAAGCATGTTTTCAGATTGTGTCTGTATTGTGCTATGATTTGCGCTATAGAAATACCTGTGGTAGCCAGTAGTCTAGCAGTCTAGTTTCCATAGACTCAAGAAATACGCACTGTGGTTGTACTTATCAATGTGATTTTCCTGTAGAAAACCCAACCATAAGGAAAACAACCACCACCTCCCTCACCTCCCCCCCCCAAAAAAAACCCAACAACAAAACCACAAAACCACATGCAACTGAAACAAAAAACAACCCAAACAAAAACAAATGGTGGGAGCACTGGTTATATTTTTTGGTGATAAATTACATCATTCTGTGTTTAGATATCTAAACAATTACAGTTAGAGAAAGGAAAATGCTTTTCTGATTTCAGCAATAAAATTGATTTTTCTATTTAATAACTAACTGCAAAGTACTGAGTAGAGCTGTGGAGAAAGTATTAAGGACTTCGTCAATATAAATTGTCCTTTCTCTCCCATGACAAGGATGTTTCAGACTGTTAAATAAATTTAAAGTGCAAAATTTGCAATGACAGGCTGTTATGAATTGCTATGCTATTAGCAACCAGGCAACAACCATAGTAACTACCATTCTCTGGTGGGTTTTATAAAATCTAAACAAGAGATTTTTCTTTTAAGCTCATACATACACAAACACTGGGAGCAACATACTGATTTTTTACTATCTATTTTTATCAGGGGAAGTACTCTATAGGTCATGTTCGTGTATCACAAGGATGCTTACTAAGCTTGAAGAGCTTAAAACAGGCCAGTGAATTCCCTTCAGATGGTCAGGAGCCAACCCGCCCTCCTGAAGCCTGGGTGACCACCTGGGGAAGTATCTTGGCATTTCTGACCTTACCTTAAACCATACTTTCAGGGAATGTGATTTATAGGGTTTATTGAGCCAGAACCCTCAGATAAAGTAGTAATCTGTAGAAGAAGTATATTCTATTATGCTAATTGAGCTCAATTAAGCTGAAAAGAACTGGGACTGGTTTGAGTCATTATTAGATTATATGGCCTTTTCAATGTAGCTTGTACTATATATACCATAAAAAAAGTATGTGTATATACAGATAGATGTATGACACTATTCTTTTAGTGGTATTAGGAATGTACATATCACCAAGCTGGTAGTACCTGTTCTTGTGACCTGTACGTCATAGGAGACTTGTTATGGTATCAGTGGTTGCTATGCTGAAGAGGGGGTTTCAGTGCTGGAGGTGTTGCCTTCTGGTGTCACTGGGATGCTTTTAGAGTAGTAAATACCACTGGCTAAAGATTTGCATGTTAGGAATGTGGCATATGCTAGTGAAATCTGTATGAGGCATTTATGATTTTATCTGTATAAATACGCTTTCTTGCATGGTCATTCTCTGTTGCTAGGTTTAAGGAAGAAACAACCACTTCTTTGTTAGCTGAGACTTTTGTAGCATCTCTTCTTCTGGCAGATATGTATGTGAAGTGTCCTATATTTTGTCATGCCCGTGCCCTTGACTGAAGAATTGTGTGTATAGTATGCATTGGAAACTCAGCTAATAAAGCAATCCAGAATTTTACAGCTTTACTTCTTAAAAAAAATAAAGATAAGTCCAGTTATTTTAGAAAGTTCTAGAGGTGACTTTTAGCAATATACTTTCAAAGAACTCCTCCAGTAATTCCAAAAATATTATGCACAACTTACATAAAGAGAAGCATTTTTATTCAGATTCTCACGACTAAGGTCATTTGAGTTACATCTTTTTACAGAAACTGAAGATCTGCGTATCTGATAGTTCAATTCATATGTCTATGCGCGTGTGAGTGTATGTGTTTTAAAGAAAAAGATACCTATAATAATGATGTTGGCTGTATCCTAGTATATATGCACACATTTCTGACAGATAATCCTTGGAAACGTTAAAAGCTGAATACTGATAACGTATTTATAGTACAGTATATTTATCTGAATATGAAGTATGAATGGAGAGCATGACTTGTACTTGTTATATCTGTGTTTCTTACTACTTATCTCTGCTCTTTTTAATTTAAGGTTGCCCTTGCCTCCTGGAGCATTCTCAGGTCTTTGGGAAAATCAGGAAACATTCCAGAAGTTATATTTCCAAAAATTTCCAGTAAGAATTATGAGAGAAATTATATAAACTGTCAGTAATCCTGCAAAACTGAATGATAGTAGATTTAAACTGAATAACATAAAAAAAAAAAAATCATATCTTGTTTTAATGGCAGATCTTTGATATGTGTGTTATACAGTTAAAAACATTTCAAAGTAAAACTTTCTTAATACTTTAAGCTTTTGGGCAAGCTGATTATTTTTTCATTTTAAGATCTAAAATGGAAGAAGTAAACCTCAAGCTTCTGAACTTAAAAGTTGGTTTATTTCATTTGATCTAATAAAAGATAGAAGCCTTGCGAACTTAGACTAACATGGCTTCAAATATATTACTGCTGTTGCCATGCAGTTAATTCTAACTTATTATCAGTCCAAAATATACACTTACCCACTATATCGAAATACACTGGATGCTCCTTACTGCGTTAGTTATGTTTCCTTGTCAGATGTACTATCCAAGGACTGGCTTCCTCCTTTCCTCATAGAAATAGATTGACTGGGCCTATGTGAATGTCCAAAATGGAAGATTTGGCTCAATAAAAGTAAATTAATGAGTTGATCAGGCAAATTTTTTTGTGTGTGTGCATTTGCAGGATGATGGTGTATGTTTGGATCCAGCAAACAGGAATATCTTTAGGAACAAGTTGACAACTGTCATTATATTGTAACCATTCCATTTTCCTTGTGTAGATTTGTCCTAATTTGGTTAGGCAACATCCTTCAGGCAACATTCTTCTCCAAGCTGTCAAGGGTCTAAGTAAGCAGAGTTGCAAAAAATCCAGGCTGATGTATTGTCTTCTGTTTTGTCTTAAAAAATACTACAAAACCTTTCTGGAAAGGGTGCTGCATGGTATGTAATGACATAAGAATGGTGAAAAATATTACAGAATTAAATATTGTGGGCACCAAAAATGTATTTCATTTGAAACAATCAGTTTTGTTTACTGGCTTGATGAGAAATGAATGGATGGTCCTATACTATTTCTGAGTATATTTCTGGTTGTGTTTAGGGATATTATGACACTATGGACGCAGGTTATATGGATGAAGATGGCTATTTATATGTCCTGTCTCGAGCTGATGATGTGATCAATGTTGCCGGACACAGAATTTCAGCAGGAGCGATTGAAGAGGTTAGCATTGCCTGACAGCGAAAAAGAGTGAGACTGAGAATCTTGCAAAATCTCTCATTTCTTTCTGCTTTTTTTTTTTTACTGCATTTCCACTGATACTTTTAACCAAAACGTTTAACTGTTTCAGGCCCTTCCTATTAAGGTGCTTTCCAGGACTGTAGTAAATTTAGTCAACAAGAAGCCTTTTGTACCTTGAGATTGATAAGACGGGCATGATCTGACACCTGAAGGTGGAGTTAAGGGGCAATAAGGAAGCATTCCTGTAAGCTCTGATAACGGATTTATTTGGAAATACACTAAGATAATACAGGGCCAGTGTGCTAGGTAGTTTCACCAGCTACTGTAGTTGCTTAGGAGTAGAAACTTATTCCTAAAATACTGTTCATAGTTGTGGGTTTTATTGAAGTGCTTGGTGTTGGTTGAATTCTTCTCACATAGACTTACATTTGGTGCTTTTTCTTGATTTGAAGTTTCCTTCACAGTTTCTTGAGAGCTGTTTTATCTCTTATTGTATGAGCAGTGCTAGATGAACAAGGACAATTTCGGTAAAAAGGTGCTGCTGTTAAATTGAAAGTCATTAATGTAATACCCATGCAACTAAAAAAACTGAAAATAGTGCAGTTCATGAGAGTATCTGAATTTCGTATCATTGTTCACTCACCTCTCTGGAACCAGTGTGATTGATTGCCAGTTACAAATTTCCATGATGACATATCAGTTGCTTATTCAGGGAGTATAGGAAAAGGTGTGCTGGGCATGTACAGGGGAAAAATACACTTCTAAGAACTCTGAATTTAACTGTTCACTGAATCACAAACTAATCTGTTAGTCATTTTTGCTTTATAACGGCTATTAGTCTAGTGATGATTTTTTTTTTTTTAAAGGATAGAAAACTTAGAATAGCAGAAATTCTGATTAGACAGAAGTGAAAAAATTCAGATAAATGTAGGTAATCCTTCGAGAATCAGTCAGCCAGGGAGCTGAACCCACTGCTGCCCTGGCTCAGGTCTATGGAGACATAAAGGTGGCTTCTTGTCTGCCTAAACCTCTTCTCCTTTGAAGTCAGTTTTTTTTTTGTGCTGCTCTACTAAAGCACAGCAGGAGATCTCATCCCTACCCTTTAGTGCTCTTACTGCTCAGGGGCTGAGCTGCGCATTGTTTCTTTGCTTCAGGCTGAATCTGAAGCTAGTATAACAAATGATGAATTGAATCACCACCTCAGCTGTATTACCTTGCTACCCATCTTCCCAAGCTTCCTTCCCTAGAAACAAAAACTCTTTCAGCACTATAAATTTTTAGAAGCTTTTCTATTCACCTTTTGAACAAAGCTAAGAACCACAAGTGGTGTTAAAGCATGCACAGCAAATTGCTAGTTAAATTGGAAAACGTTAACAAGACCACGATTAGCTCTTCAGTAAGATCAGTAAATACAGAATTAGAGGTTTATTGAATCCCCATCTAATTGACAGTCACCTTGTTGAGCAAGTATTACCTGCATTTACACTATAGCTGCATTACAAGTGTAACAAGTTTTTCCTTAGTGCTTTGACTAAGAATTTCAGCTCTATTAGGTTACGAACAATTTGTTTGTCTAAGGTATCTGTTAGTATCTATTGATCCCCATCTTTATTGCAGTGCAGGGGGTATTAATCTTTACCTTGCCAGTCAGTGAATGTTAGCCATTATGGTCACCTCAGCTTGTGTTGATCCATCTGTCTCTTTTGTCTATACATCTATGGTGCCCTTGCTTGCCTTGACTCTTTCTGAAAACACCCAAGTCAGATCTTGCCTATCTGAGGCAACAGATCTGAAATAGAGGAATTTAGCATGAGAAATCCCTTTCCTGATGGTGGGGTTTTTGTTGGCTGCCACATTAGACCTCCATCCTTGTGCCTAGTGATCATTCCAGGAATACCATTTCACCTTCTCAAGGACTTTTCTTACTTTTAAACAATTTTTAAATGTCTAGTGCTGATACTGTTCTTCTTTTCAGTTGTTTTACAAAGTTTGATAATTTTAAAACTAGTATTTACACTTTTCAGTCATTTGAAATTAGCTGTCCCAAAGTCAAAGGCATGTTGATAGGATTTTGAGAAATTGAAGAAAAATATTACTGACTGCAATATTTCAGCTTAATGTAAGACTTTTGTGAAGAACTAACAGACTGGAATGACACAAGCTGGAAACACTTAAATCTGCCCCTATAGGCATCCTGTTGATGCCTAATAGGTAATTATGGTATTAATGGTAATGTCTGATTACTACAGACCTTTTTCCTGCATTTCTGTGGAAAACAAGAGTTACTCTGGTTGTAGATCTTACTAGTCTATTTTTCCATAATTCATTGTTTCTTCTTCTTTTTTTGGTTGTATATGGCGATCAAGTTACTGTGTTCAGGGTCGAGAAGTTAGAGCAGGGAAGAATGGATATTTATAGCAGAAAATGGAATGCATTATTGAGGCTCTGGACTAGAAGTGGCTGAAGCGCGTAAGTGTATGTGATGAATTGAAATACCATGGAGATTTGGAGTTGCATAAGATTCATTCCTGTATGATTCGTCAGTTTGGATACAATGACTTCTGGACAAAGTAGGGTGCATCTGAATTCAAATGAACTTGTGTATATTTTAGCTTCAGCGTTTTTGCAGCAGGCTCCTCTGCCCTTCTAGTTCTGGGATAAGCCCAGCCAGAACTCCAGCCTGTTGCACTTGCTGTTCTATATATGACTTGTGCACATCCCATTTCATTCCTGTGAAAAATACAGTTTCAAAAGCTGTGCGTAAATGGCCATGCTTTTGTACTTTGATAGAGCATGCCTCTACTATTAAGCTAGGTGTTTCCTGTTTGCTTTTTTCTAGCGTGGGACATTTCTAGGATCATTGTTTGTGAAATGAATATAGCTTCTGTCAAACAAAATGTTTGAGAAATACTTTGTGCAGATTTATTTTCCTAAAAACTACTGGGCGTGTGTTGTAGTGACCACGGCACAGAAAGCCAGTTTCTTCTTCCTGTTTTGACTACAAATCTTAGGCACGGTGAAATCTGTTTTGAGAATGGGTTGTGGGAGACCCTTTGAATTGATCCTTCCACTGTCATTTTCACAACCAGGTCATACAAGAGTCTCCCTTTGTTAACTGGAACAGTGATGACTCAGCTTTCCATTCCTTCATGTTTTTTATCTCCTGCCTTCTCTGTAGCTTTCCTGTCTTCTTCCTCATGCTTATGCCATTGTATGAGTAGACAATCCAAATGTGGTGTTCCTACTTAATAAAAAAAGCCTTTATTTTAAAAATTTCTTTTAGTTAGCCTTCCTTTCAGTCATCCCACTGCCTTTGATTTTGACAACAGAGTTATCTGAAGTTCTGTTATTAGCAAACACATAGTCCTCACATGCACAGGTAAATTAATATGCACAGTCACATTTTGTGGCCTCTGTGTGGCCTTTGTGTAGGGTCGTATTAGGTCGTTTTTGTGGTTGAGTACAGAAGACATGTTGAAAGCAATGTTGACAGCAGGATGTCCCAAGGGACACGGATATCTACATGAAAGAGCCAGTTGCTTTGGAAGAAGATTCACAGCTGCCAGTATCTTAAGTCCAACTGTGTCCCAGACTTAGTGACCCACATCTCCGTATGTACTGAGACATCTGGGTGATTCTTGCCAGGAAGTGAGAACTTTAGGTGGCTAATGAAAAGAAAAGAGAATCACTCACTTTTTTTTCCTAAAAGAGAGTTTGAGATATTGGTACTACTGTCCATCGCTTGTATGATTGTGTAAATGTGTCATTGGAAGGAGGAGATTCTGGTTTAATTGCCTCTTTAGTCTAAGGGGACTGAGACCTAATGTTTCCAAGAGAGCGAGCTGAACTAGGCTGGCTGCAAGCTGAGATTGGGCCCGTCTTTGGCAGTGGTTGAAACTATTCCTTTGTGCAGCAAAGCAAGAAATAGAATAGGAGTTACAGAGAACGAACCAATATTGACTGTATTGCTCTGTAGTAGGAGTGCTTCTGTGGTTTTGGTCCTTAATCCATGCACTTAACTCTGTGTTGTTCAAAATGTTAGACTCACGTTACTTGTTGCAGCAAAGATCTCACTAATAAGAACAAAGATGGGGTACTACCCCAAACATCTAAGGAAATCACCTCTGCTTTGTTCTGTGTTTGTATCTTGTGCTGCTATAGTTTTTGTTTCTTATGTTTGTTTGAGCACTATACATAAGTCTGTATGAAAGTACACACGCGTGCACTTGCAACATGTGTAACTGGAATCCTGAGGTGTACTGACTAAATACTTCTTGCTGTATGTAAGAAATAAGTCTATTTTTTATGTCCATTCCTGTGGAATTTTTTTCACTGAAATGCTCAGTTATTATTAGTTCCATTTAGTTTTGTTTTCTGTCCCTCAGTGTGTTCTCTTCCATCACGCTGTGGCAGACTGTGCTGTCGTGGGCCAGGAGGATCCTTTAAAAGGACACGTTCCATTTGCATTGTGTGTACTGAGAGAAGGTGAGAGCTCGCCGATACTGATGTTACTAAGACTTGCAGAAGTCTCAGAAAAGCTAATGGATATGAACTGCTTCACTAGGTATAAAGACAGAAGAGGAGAAGGTTTTGAAAGAGATCGTTGAGCGAGTTCGAACTAATATTGGTCCAGTAGCAGCTTTCCAGAAGGGGGTGTTTGTGAAACAGCTTCCGAAAACACGCTCTGGCAAGATACCACGTTCAGCTCTTTCTGCACTTGTCAGTGGAAAGCCGTATACGGTAAGTTGGAGATGGATGCTTTAATGAAGTAAGCACATGTACATATCCGAAGACATAACGTCATGGTTTTGGTCCTCCAGACCATTCTGCAACTTTTCCGTGACTTCAGGGAGTACATTATCTTTTATTTCCACTGTAGCATACCCAAAAGATTTTAGTGGTCCAGAGCTTTCCTGATACTTTTTCCTTGATGGCTTTTGAAGGCTAGGTATAGAAGATTTTCTGAACAAAATTCAGTTTTACTATTGAAGGACTGTAATCTACTATCACATGCTTCTGTATATTCTTCCTTTTCAGATAACACCGACCATTGAAGATGCTAGTGTGTTTAAACTCATTGAAGAAGTACTAAGGAAAAATTAAATGGGATAATACATTGATAACAAGTGAGTCAGTTACTGAAGTATACAAAGAGACTCTCTGTTAGGAAATACCACATTTTTAAAACAAGTTATGATTTAGGTCTGACTTTTTTTTTTTTTTACTTCAGAAACATTACTCTGTCCTTTACCATATTGTCACAGCCAATGAAGCACAGTAAAGTCGCTGCATGTTGTTATTATATGCTGGATATTAAAAATGCTAAGAATTGCAAATAGAATTCATACATTTCTATAGCCTTAAAGGGAAGGAGTCACTGGATTATCTATCTCATAGGATGTCAGGTAACCTTACATTTCTATCCGTTATTGTAGAATGTGACCAGTAACTTTAGTTTGGCTAAAATAGCGCACAGAATGTCATTCATGAGCTGAGGACAGCAACAAATAAGAATTCTAATGTGAACGTTATTGCAGGCATAAATTGTCCTCACTTGTACATGATGAGCCTTCATGTCTTTTAAATGTTTATACATTTTAAAATTTTAAAATTAGTTTTCTTGGTTCTACTGATTTTTTTTTTTCCCAAGTCTTTCTGCTATAAATTAAGATTCCTGTACATTTTTTACTTGATAGCTTTCTGAAGTGCCTTTTTTGTAGAATGATAGATAATTTCTGGCTTTCAGATCTGTGAAAATTTTGATTTGTACACAGTAATATTCAATAGAAAACATGTATTTTAAATAAAGATGTTTATCTGTTCCATTTTCTGATAATGTTGTTGTACTTTGTATCACTTATGCAAGGATAACCAGATAGTGCTTTTGATGACATAATTAAGACATTTCAGGCTCACTGATATATATATATAACCAAGAAATTTAGCAAATACAGATACTAGGCAGCAATAAATGAAAAAATCCTTTTAAAATTATACATTCACAGAAAAAAAGTTTAAAAGCAGTGAAGTTACTCAAACTCAGCAATACTTTCCAGGCGAAGAAACAGTAAGTAATACACAAATTGAGAGGATGCTGGTGTAAAAGAGAGGTTCTGTACTTAGGCTAAGCTGAGGTAGAAGTCTAGACATGCTTTGCTATGGCAGCATGTCCTCAAAAGAGTCCAGAAATAGTTATTTCCTGTTGGGTAGAGGTAAGTCCTGTTAAGTGATAAAATAAAGCAGCAGATTGCTGTAGGAGCTAAAAGCTGATAGATATGGCTCATGTTAATTAGCACCTACCCCAATGTTGCCTCCCGCCTGTGACCTTTTTGTAGAAGTCAATGAGCTCTACCAGGCACATAGGAAGTAAAATGGAGCTGAGCCAACCGTGTTGAACCAGGTCATACTCTCATATGATAACACGGCCTAAATGAGGTGAGTGAGTCTGTGCTGTACTTGATTTTTGCCTAATAATTGCAGAAGGTATCCTGCTCAGCTGTTTGGTTGAGTTGAAAGTCATGATCTGAACAGGGAGTAAAAGCATTTAAAGACTGAGTAAAGGCTAGTGGTGCTTTATGGTCTCTCTACAGTGTAGTTAGTTATTTCCATGTGGGAGTATTTTGTTCCTCAGAGATGTGCTGGTAATTTTCTTGAAATAACTTTGTATATAAGTTGGAGTTAGTTGAAGATATTATTTTCTTATGGATGGGCTATTCAAGTACCAAGGCTTAAGTAGGAGGCCCATGCCAAATAATGGAGTGCCTTGCAGAGACTGCTGAGTATTTATTTTTCAGTTTCACAATGCTCCAACATAGCAACCTGTCCTGAACAGCTACAGGGAGAGAGAGATCTCTGGGAGTTGTCACTGATGATTTTTTTCTTTTTTTTTAAATCAGCGCAAAACTACAAGGGTCTTATCACAGAGAAACTGGCACAGTCACAAGGTGTATGGCCGTTACTTTTTTGTACAACGAAAGCTGAGACATTGTGTATGTTTCCTGCAGTTATCCTGGCCGCAACAATCATGTTGTAATTGTAGAAGCAGGGAAGGGAAACTAATTAGTGAAAGCACAAGGCCTCTAGGAGAAGAGAATTCATTTCCTAGATCTTGTATAGTTTTCCCAAAGACATCTCCTGTTCCTGCAGTAGTAATGGAGATTCAGGCACTTACTCGCCTTTCTGAGGGGCTGTTTGCTAATATGGTAATATTGTCAAGAAACAATTACTTTCTTAAAGTGTCTTCATGACAAAAAATATTTGTAATAACTTTTGCTTTCTGAGGAAGCCTGAGCTTTTTTTTCTTTCTTGTCATCTTTTTTTTTTTTTGTAATTTTCATAATTTTTTTTTTTTTCATCTGTTTTGGTGGCATTCATTTAAGATCAAGCCTGGGATAAAAGAGAAGGCAGAGTTGTTAGTTGTACTCACTCTGCTGCTGCCCTGGTAACATGGAGGACTCCAGCGATGCCAAATGTCTCATTCATCAGCATTAAGAAAACCCAGACAAAGCCACCTTATTGCAGCAGTACGATATGGAAAATAGTTGTTTCACAGGCATTGCTTTTGTTTTCTAGAGGAGCCTTTTGCTGAGGAACTGTGATTGCAGGATGCTTTGTCTGCAGCGTTAGCTTTGTGCCAAGCTGGAGAAAGGGAGATGGAGTAGTCATTCCTGTGCATGGCTCTGGTGCTGTCCATCAACCTGGTTATAATAGCAAGGAAGAATTTAGCAAGTGGTTAAGAGAACTGATGTTCTTAGTTTTGTTTTTAGAGACAAGCAGCCTGCGAGTAGATTCAAATAGTCAGGGAGATACTGAAACTTGGCTGGAAGAGGCTGATGTAGTAATTATTCCCCATGTACTGAAAGGGTTGGAGCCAACTAGACAATCCTGAGCACAGCCACAATTTCTAGCTGTTGAGAGTAGAGCTTCAGCTCAGATGGGGGAGACAGGGATGTACTAGGAGATTTTTATATGTTAGCCCTCAATCAAAACTGAAGTCACGATACTCTTTAAAAATACATATTTTTAATTCTTATAGTCTATTTTCTTCCATTGTGAAAGAAGTAATTTTGGGATGCTGTACTCCTGGGGCAGGATAACTGCAGCCTCGGTCACAAGGTCTTGTTCATGCTTTTCCCCAACACACCTTGTTCCCCTCAGCCACCTGAATGTCAGTGTGGGCTGTGACAATGTGAGCTGCAAAAGAAATTCTGTAAGATGGGTGTTTACGAGGGAAAGTGTACTGAGATGGTACTGCAGCCACTGAAAGTGGTGTCTGCGTTGCTTTAGTTCCTGACATTCCTGACTGAAATAACCCAAAGGGAGGTTGAGGGAGGAGGAGAAGGAACATCAGCAACGATGTTGGTTAATGACTCTGGAGGAACTGTAGGTAAAAGAGCCATGTCTCTATAGTGGTGTGCTAACCCATCACATCGCACCCATCAGCAAGTTCGGTGCTCCCTCTTGTGGCAGATTCTGGCCAGTAAAGCCATCGTAACTCGTACCTGTTCGTGGCAAAGTGTGCTCATGCTTAGCTATGAGAAGTATCTGGCATCAAATCTATTTTAATGCTACTACATACCAAGCTTAATAGACTTATAAACACAAATAGCACTGAATTCTTTTTTATTGACATTGGGGGAGAAAAATCTTTCACCATCTGATTGACTGAAGTTTGCCAAATGAAAATAGACAAAACAAATGTTTATGTACGTGCAAACATTGCAGATCAAACTGCTAAAGAAATAACTAAAAGACAGGTCTTGAGCTAAGATCAAGCAGCAGAAAAATAGCAAATAGGTAAATGACTATTAGTAGGTCTTACTTTGAAACTTCCCATTTAAACAAAGAATAAACAACAATAACACCACCAAATAAAGCCACAGCAGGTAATAGTTGCTCTTCTAAACTTTTATACACTATATATTAATCACTCTGTCTTTCAGTTATTTCCTCTGATAAAACTGACTTCTGTGAAGTCTCAGCAAGGCCCTCTTGGCTAAAAGCATAACGTTAGACAGGAGCCTGTCTAATGCCCTGTTATAATGAAGAAATGGTGGGGTTTGGCTTCGCTTTTCTTTCTTTTCCTTTGTGGAATATATCTGGAAACAAGAAACTGATTCTATGCAAATACTAGATTAAATTTTCCAATGCTGGCTGGTGGCTGAAGATCCTGGAACGAAAAAGTGGCTCTTGGTAAAGCAAGATTCTTCTTGGTCCACAGGTAACATAGAAGAAAGTTTTTGGGTTTTTTGTATAAATCATGTTTTATTAAATTGCTTTTTTTTTTTTTTTTTTTTAAACAGTTCTTCTGGGTTTATTTGTTTGTTTTTAAGAGGTGAGCCATCATGGTGCTTCTTTATAGATATTTAACATTTCCATTTTGTCTTTAGAGGTCCATTTTGGCTCCAGTTCCAGGTTATATCATTCTATTATACATCATCAGAGGCAGGTGTTCAGCTTTATATATTGACAGATTTTCTCAGTAGGAACATGTTGAAGCTTCTAACTCTGCTAAACATATTAATTTGACTGTTACAATCCAAAAACTGTAAAAATGGTGGAATGGAAAGATACAAACAGTATTATTGACACTGTATTGTCAAATGTTTGCACTGAGACCCCATGTACCATAGATTTTATTTTTAAAAAATCATATTTATATCCATTTACATAAGACTTACACATTTTAAAAGAAATACATACACAGTAAATACGTAAATGTCTAGTATTTTACAATAAAACAGATGGAACAATGTAAAAATGAGTGGCTTCATTTGATAAAAGCTTTGGATGTGCACTACTGCCAAATTTCTGATGACAGAGATGCCGAGAGGAAAGGGGGAAGTTGTTTTGTTTTTCTTTTTTTTTTTTTTCCTTAGTAATTTAGGTATCTTTTTATTCTTGTTTTAAACTAACCAATACATGAAAGGAACATCATATCTGTTTGTCTGATAAACCTTATGTGTTCTCTTCCCTATTACCCTGTTCTTGCAGAGAGTTTTAATGCTCTTTTTCGTAAGTAGTGGTAGTGCACTTCAGGTAAAGTAGAAGAAAGAGATGACATCTAAGGGAAAAGATAAACAAACATAAATTAGCAACATTCTTTGATTCCAATTCAGTCTAGGATGCAATGACACCAGAAAATATTAGAGCACTAAGAAAGCTATTGGCTGTTTTACTAAAACATGGGTTTTAAGTACCTGAGGGAGACACACATTTGTTGCTTACTTTTAGATCTGCAACAAATTTATTGAGAATATATTTTAATATTTTAGTAATGTGTACTGATTTTTGTCCTAGATCAAAACAGATGCTTGCTTATGTTCATTTTATAGTTGTTTTCTTGCTGTTTTGATTTGTCAGTGGGGTTAATTTCCTGCATCTGGAGAGCTTTGCCTGTTTGGTACAAGGCTGAACGCACGTTTTAAATCTGTAGACTTTGTTGATGCACTCTGTGATTCTCCTTGTTCACTGCAGCTCGACAGCATTTACCTTTTTCAGCCTGACAATTTCTTTGCTGTGGACCAGCTGTTTCCAGATTATCATTCACATCTTTTTGGAACTTCTCCATCTGTCTTTACAAGTCCTCTTTGGAACCCTTCACTGATAACATCTTTGATTTTGTCAAATCCCCTTTGACATTTCACTAGAATAAAAGTGAAAATACTATGTTCTATTGCCCCAGCCTGTGGCAACAAAACTGTCCTGGCTGAGCCTTCTGACTTGGTGGTGACAAGTACTTCATAAGAGAAGTGTGTTGGGAAAGCTTAGACAGTGTGACTGCCAAATCCACTGGCGGCACTGCAGATGCTCTCAGCTGGGAAACGTGGAACCACCACAGCAGAAAGCTTGACCCTGTCCCATGTGCTCTGTGGTAAAGCTCTTTGCAAGATTAGATTTAATGGCCAGATGTGAGCAGTCTTTAAGTGTTCTTAAATTTCTGATCTTGAGAGTGACCTCAAACTGGACTGCACAGGGTATCCTTATGTAACTGTTCATGGTTTCTGGGAGCTTGTCACAGTGGTATCAACAAATGTTTTAAAAAATACCTGAAATGCAATTTGAAAGCATATTAATTGAACCCAGCTGTTGTGCAGAAGCACCTTAAGACTCTGTAAGGTTGTACCCAATTGGTGGTGTTGGCATAAACTATTTTGAAATACAAGGCTTTGACATTTCTCTGGAAGGGAGGTGAGTAGAAGAATGCAAGAACCTGCAGGCTGATGCAATCACAGGTCATCTCATTTGTTTCACGTGCAGCCTGTTTTCAGTCTGTTCTTTTTATGCATTTTCCCCTTTACTATATTAAAAATTCCTTAAATTGCTATTGTGTGATAGATCATCCAGCTTCTCGGAATCAGTCCCTGATTCTATGCATGCAGCTAGCTTAGTCACTGGAGTAACACGGCCACTGGTGTGTTCTAGGTAAGGTGTTACAAGCCTGGGGCTCAGTCTGACCTGCATCTGTAAAATGTCAGGAGGCATATTGTAATGAACGATATTCCCTTTTGTCCATGTGTCAATCGGTTCCTTCCATGAAGAAACTGTTACCCGGAAACTGTGATCACAAAATTCTGAAAAGTCTTCTGTTGCCCTTCAACCAATTCACATCCCCCGTATGAGCAGTATTTGTTTGGCCGTTCACCCTGAAGATTCAGGAACTCTTTTTAAGTTTTCAAGTTTGATATAATTGTGAAGGAAATACTTTCCCTGAATAGTTTTAATGTAATTTACTGAAATCCAAAATTATTTTAACTTGCTCTTTGGTTTCTAACCTGCCTGACATTTTGAAATTGCATTTATAAACAGCACATATACTAAAGATCTACTTCACACTATCTTGTTGCTTCTATAAAAGAAATATATGGTAAGTGAAAAGAAATAGTTTCGGTCATCCTCATATGTTAGCCTTACAGAGCTCTCCGGCATTTAAGATTAGAATGTAAGAATAGTGGACAAGCAGTAAGGACCAAGGTGACACATATCACTGATACTCGAAACACTACTAATACGCCTACAGAAATTGAAGTTAACTTACATAACTTTGGATAAACACACTTGTGCTTAAATACATAACTACCATATACATGTAGTGCCCACAAAGTTTGATACGTGACTTCTATGGATGCTTTTTAGACAATTTTTTTTTAATACAGTGGGAATAAGCACTTTGGATAATTTTATTTTTTGTTACCATCCCAATTTTCTTTCTGCCCTTGTTGTACTCTTCAAACCTATGGGAAAATGCCACCTTATGTGCCTGGCCCGTTACTGTTGGGTTAAGAGATAGCTTGGGGTTTTAACCTAATTTCTTGGTCATACTTTATTGCTTTCAACATTGCCATTCAGAAGCACATCGGAGAAAAGATACACATCTCTGCTACCAGTTTCTACCCCCACTGAACTGAGCGAGAGTTCTGTCATTGAATTTACTAACATAACACCAAGCTCTAATCTATACATACATGCACATTAAAAGATTTATAGAGTTTAGTCCTTCACCATCTTTGCAGGGCCATCTGCTAAACTTATCTATGTAAAAAAAAAAAATCTCCTGTGCTTATTTTTCAGTGGTGGCATGGCAGGTTCCCTTTTCTACTGGATTAAGGTTTTATACTCTTCAGATCCTGAAGATCTATAAAGTAAGGCTCATGTCATCAGTAGGGTCCTGAGCAATCTACGTTTTTCTACTGGTAACATCTCCTGTTCCTAAGCACTTTTTGAACTAGTAAAATCTCAATGGCCTCAAGCCTCTGCCACTCTTGGGAAATCTGAAAAAAACCTTTATTGAAGATCCTAGCATGTATTGCCTACAATATGTAACAGCTATCAAAGTACATTTAACATCTGGGTGTGGTTTTGGTGCCATCCAAATACTCTTTCCAGCTCCCCTACAAACCCCTGAGTAACTAAATGGAAAAGAAAACTGTTTTACTGAGCAAATATTAGCATGAAATGGTGCTGTATTGATGAAGGCAAAACTTGTGATGTAGCAGAAAACAGTGCAGTTCTGCAGAACTCTGGAAGAGTGAATCTGTGAGACTCATAGCCATATTTAGAAGATAGGTGGTGAGAAATGCAACATGAATTTGATCCAAAATTGCATACTGCTCAGAAAATCCTTTCTTTGTCACTGATTGATGCTGAATGATTTGAGAAGTTCAAGAATGTCTGTAGTAACTTCAGAAGAGCTTCTGTAGAGGGGAAGTTTTATTCTAGTTTTGTGCAGCTACCTGATGTTCTAAATTGAATCATGTCTTACATTTAAATAGAAAAAGTAAGTATCTTCTGCTTTACTAGCTTCTCTTTTTTTTTCCCTCTCTCCCTAGCTCCTGGTAGAACTCCTTTAAGTTTTTGTAAAGTAAATTCACTCCCGGTGCCTACACTGCTGTCTCTCCAGTTTTAGCTTTAAGAATGTACAAAATACATTATGGTCAGTGAGCTATCGTCTGAACAGAGTTGTTGGAAAACTTTTATCTGCTAAAGCGATTTCAAGCAGAAAGAACCTGCTGTTTGAGATGGAGAAAAGACTAGCAAACTGTCTTCTGGACTGAGCTTGAGACTGTTGTCATGATCAAATGACCACCCTAGTGAGACTGAGTTAGGTCTTCTGCTCCATGCTGGCTCTTGCTTGAGTAATGCCAAGGAATATTGGGTGTAGGTACAGTTATAAAGAGATTTCATGATGGCCCCTTAAGAATACTCACAACAATTCAGTGCTGGCTTCTTTGCTAGGCCTTGTCAGCATGAGTATGTGCGAACTGTTGAGCTGTCTAACCTCTGCAGTCGTGATGAAGCAACTGCAAATTGCAAAGAAACAAACAAAACAAACCAAAACCTCTTTAGAATCATGAAGAAAATAAATCAGTCTATTTTCCACCGGAAGGGTGGCTGTTAAATTGCCCTGTGGCTTTCTATGACATGATCTCGGCATGGTCTAGTTCTGAACTCAGTTTCTTCATGTCTGGTGTACTATTAAAATGTCTTAAGTGAATACAGTTTAAAACTCAGTTTTGTCTTTATTTTGTTGGAAGTCCTAATACTGTACCTATCATGCTGTTTAACTACTGTAACATTCTTAGCACTGGGAGATATGAAGCCATATCCTGGATGAAGATGTAGATCTTCAAAGCTATCTACCTTTAAGTCTACTGAGTTCGGTACCCAGCTCAATAATACACTGTCTGGAGGACCTCAAGTAAATTACTAGGTCTCCCTTTGTGCCTTAGTTCCCCATCTATAAAATGGGAATAATATCTTCTATGTCATCGCATGGCTAGAAGATGAAAATCCATGAATGTTTGTAAGGTTCTTAGCTACTACAATAATGTGGGCCATGGAAATACCTAGGGAGCTAGTACCGTTGTTTGTACAGGGAATTTGCCTTGGAATGGATTCTTCTACAGCTTCATCATTGCCAAAAAGTGCAGGACTAAAAGCAAAGCGTGCACATGAGCAGTGGAATCAATGGAATTCAGTGATGCAATCAGTAAATGATTGCATCTGTAACTGCAAACTATAAAGTATTGATTTTGAAGGTGAGACACTTTAATGGAATTTAGATGGCAATATTGTCATACCAAGTTCATTTGAGATTCGCAAAATAATCACTATAATCAATAATCAGTGTATTAAGTTACTTTGAGATGAGCGTATTCATAGGCTTAAATTCTCTCAAGAGGAAATAAACAGCAGTATTTGATAGGGGCCAGTCTGTGTACTGGTACTTCTCAGAACCTCAGGCTCAGGCAGGTATACGTGGCTTTTTTATCCATATACCTGAAGGAACAGCTGCACTGGGATTTGTCCCTTCTTCTTGCCCTCTTACAATGATTTTTAAATTTTACTTATTTTTTAATTATGATCTGCTCATTACTTTTCCAATCATTGCTGAGCTAGTGTATCTTTTAGAAATTAAAAGATAATTAAGACTGGTATGCATTAGCTCAGTACCTCAATTTCAGTATTTGGTAACTATGGTAGCCATCTGATTGTTAATTGTTAGCAGCTTAAGTTATTTAACAGTCAAGGCTAAGCTCGTTCAAAACTCAAACAGGAAAATAAAGGTGATAGCCCTTTCTAAGTTCATCTTCTAAAATACACTCCACATGCTAGAGAGGCTAATGAGCTGAAAAATTTACTTAGATATTATATGCAATCCTAGATGAAAGTCTGTAAATTAATTCCTCTCTTTCTGAATGTTTCTTTTGCAGATTCAAGATGGCTTTTTTTTTTTAATCAACACTGACAGTCTGAAGCAAGCCTGAAAAAATCAGTAGTATGCCCAGTCAGTGCTTTTGCATTCCCTTATTCAGCTCTCCCAGACTTCATTCATCTTAGTTATGCGAACGCAGCCGTTCTGGTGCAAGACAGACATGCATTAAAAGTCAGTTTAGCATGCTAGAATAAGCCTCTTGCTTTCCACCAGTAAGTGTAGAAATGAATGACTGCATACCATCAGTCGCCATCTTCCGTGACTGCCCCGATGTCGTGGTTAGTCTGAACCCAGCTGGCAGCGTTTCCGACGAGCCTGGCATCATGCTGATCCCGTGAACCTCACGCGGGGGAAACTGCCGTCGCCAGGAGGGGCCACGTCTGAAGTTCTTGTCATCGCTCTGTCAACACAGAGAGTTGTGTTTGATAAAGCAAAACGAAATTTTTTTATTAATTAGCCTGCCGTCTGCTGCCTCTCCCACTGTCAAATGTATTCCGTAACAACTACCCTGCTCTGTTGCACTGCATCCAGCAACTGCAGTGTGTTTGAGACTCTCTTGTAAAAGCAAATGATTTAGAAATATTAAGTGCTAGGGTGGAAAACTCGTCTTAATTCTCCGATTAGATTGAGTAGAGGCATTTAGTATCAGCTAAAGTAGAACTTTCTTAAGAAAGTCAGATGTCTTCTAAGTACCGTGACAGAAAGTGGTTTGTTACTGCATTAGGAGGCTCACTTGAAGTGCAAATAAAGAATTAAACACTCATGTGCATGCACAGAATTCACAGGCATCTCACATTTTCAGCAAATCCTTAAAAGTTTTATTCCTCCTCATGTGCAGAAGTCCAAAACTTGGAACATTTTTTGCACTGGACTCTTACCTTAGGATGAATATATTCCATAGGTGGATTTGAGATTCCCTGTGCTAGGTAACTGCCCCAAATCCCACTCTATTACATATGGAATAACTTTGAAGAACCAAGTAAAACAACCCCACCAAAAATCCATGTTTCTTCTTTCTTCTTTATTTTTAAAGAAAGGGTGCAAGCATCCTAAAGCAATAGAAGAGGTCACACAGGTGCCCACCCCCCTGCCACTTGCTCTGGCCAGTGAAACTTCCACTCCTTCCTGCATGCTTCCTCTATGGAAAATGTTCATCTTAAGGTAAGAGTGCAGTGCCAAATTTAGCATCCAAAATTATATGAATATTTAGCCATGCTGAGGTTACTTTAAAACCCTTGACTGGCATTTCCAAGTTTTTTCTTAAAGCTTTAACTGACTCTTTTTAACAATGTGCGAATTAACATCTCATCATGCATTCAATTTATTTTTTTCTATTTTACTGTGATAATTTATAAATACTGAAAATAAAATTAATTACTTCCTCAAGCCGTCTTTCAGTTCCTAGTGCTAAAAGGTTGTTGTATTCTCTCTCAAGGATCTGCCGTGCCTAGAGATACCAAAGTAAAAAATTAAAATGGTTGAAGATGAGTAAAAGACAATAATGGGTACAGATTAACCAGAAGTAGCATGAGCAAACTTGCCTGGGTGTTTTGCGTTGGAATCTGTAATAATAAAGCTAAACTGCTGTAATCAAAGTTTTCATCCAGTGCTATAAGTGACCCATGTACACCACTTTCTAGAATATTATTTGCATATTCTCGGAGGCCAATAGCTTGTATCCAGCGTATGACTCGATCATTGCTCCATACCAGCACATCTGTAAGGACATAACACCGATTCAGTCTCCTGATGCCTCATAACTGCCAAACTGTACAGGTGCATGCATGGAGTTGTGCATGCACTGTGGATGTCCTACGGCTTTATTTCTTAAAGGAGGAATGCCAGCAAACTAGTCATATAGCTTTACTATCTCCTGTTCGAAACCCTGCGTGATTTTAGTTACCTTCAAGTTAAATGTTTATTTCAAAGAATGTTTCCAAAGGAGAAAGGTGCCTCCAGAGGGCAGCTCCAGAATGTAATTCCTCCCACCTCCTATAGATAACCTTTTCAATTCTTAGGCAAGATTTTACAGTTTAACAGTTCAAGGAGGCTTCGAGAGTTTTGTATTAAACATTTTGAGAGTCGGGTCAGCACCTACTATATTATAACATGCCATAAAGTAAATGATGAGTTCTCAATTTTAGAGACTAAAATTATTTTTAGTTCAGAAAGCTGGTTGAGCTGTTAAGGGCCATGTCAGTTATAAAGCTAAGGCAACAAAATGAGCTAGGAAACCATTTTTGAGGATTCGGCCGTTACATAAAAAGCATCATACCCTGCCTGTAAGATTAAAAGAAAGTTACTTATACTGATCTTTATACTTGTGAGTGGAAAACATAATAGTGACTTTTCTTTACTAGCATTGAAGCTTTTTCCTGAACCCTTAGAAGTCCAGCTAATATAGCTGCTTTAGGAGCAGGCATTCTCCGTCACCTGACCAAGAGCATTCCAGACTTTGGGGTTGGGATTGGCTGAAACACAGCATGACAGCCAAAATAACAGACCAAGTCCCACCTGGGACCACGTCTAACTGACCAGTGCAGGAAAGGCTGAAGGTTGGGTGAAAGAGGCATGGGTTATTACCCTTGTCCTAGTGGTGATTAGTGTTGAAGCAAGACCAGTATTTGAGACCAGTACCCACTTCCCCCACATCAGTGTCCAGCTATACTCACTCAGGCTGGCTGACACTGATGCAGCCACATCCAAGGTAAAGAATTGGCATGACTGCATACCATCATCTGCCTTGAGCAAATGCATGCCTTCACTGTAGCCTTTCCCCTTTCTAATTCCTTTTATTTAGCTCTTCCCATCACCATTGTGCTTGAGAATTGTTAACTGCTGTATTCACTAGAGCAATCAAAGGCTTCACTTCTGATGATGGGAAAAAAAAAACCAACAACCCTGGTTGTTATATGTAAAAGGAACCACGCGGTGAGCCTGCAACTGGAGCTTTACACAGAAAAATACTTTAAAATCAGCTGTTAAATCTTATAATAGGACCAGTTCTGTAATGAACTGTTCTTATATACCAACCAGCTGCCTCGGTGGCCACCCCTCCAAGCAGCATTTTCTATGATACACAGTTTGAAGTAAGAAATCAAAGGCAAAGGTTTTCAAAAGCAGGAGTACAGTGCTGGGGTCCTGAGTGCCCCCATTTTTCAGTGTTGCCCCCAGCACATCCCCCTGAGCTGCAGGCTATTTGGCCTTCTGCTGCTGAGCCTGGAAGAGGCTAGGTTAAGATCTGTCCCCAAAATCCAATTTAGCAAAATCTCTGTATCAAACTGCCATTCAGAATTGCAGCCCCACTTTAGAAAATTACTTAACTGGGCCTAATTTAAGGAAATATTTTGTGTTCTGGAGACAGGTAGACTGACATTAGTTTTACTTAAAGAACATGCTTAAATGCTTTGTAAAAATGGCATGACAAGGGGTTAATAGTGTCAAGCTTCAAAAGAAGAAACATTCCCAGCGTTCATTCCCAGGAACTATCACCTTTTATTTCATGCTGACTCATTTCTCTTCGCTTTTCCAGTTCTTTTCTATCATAATTCAACCTCTTTAAACACATGATTCCATATTGCAAGCTTGTTCTGTTATTTAAAGAGAAACATTTACAGAGTTAATAAAGATAATTTTGAAGATGGGAACATATATAGGATGTATTTCCTGCGTTTCACATGAGGTGTTTCATGGTGCCCGTATAGCAAATCTTGAGGACAGAGGGGAGAGTAAAACCATTAAAAAAATTCCACAGACTTCAAAAATGAAATGGACAAAGCCAAAATGAGTGTGCGTGAATAGATGTTCTGTCGTAAGAAACCCAAAACATTAGAATTCATATTCAGAAAAGGTCAGCCCTTGCAAGCCGTGAAAGTTTTTGCCAAAGCAGGCCTAAAATGTGACAAATCAGACAGTACACTAAAAAATAAAATCCATTTCTTGTCACATAAATGTCATTCTCCCTAAAGTCTAAATGCCTTTATTTCCATATTTCCAATTTAGCTGCCTGGCTATATCCCTAGATAACCCGAACAACTGTCAATTTGCTTGTACTGTTAACAGCTTTTATGTGCTACACACAATAACTTTTCATTATTATGAGATCTCCAGGCTTCAAAACTTGGTCCACCACTTTCTGATACTTTAAACCACTTAATAAATTATTACTGTTTCTCTATGTCAAGGCTTTATTCATATATTAATGGTTTGCCATTCATTATGAAATTTATCTATCAGTATCTTAGTTTTGAGAGACAAAATTGCAATTACTCAAGGAATCTCTCTTAATTCCAAATTCTCACACTCGGCACTCACATTTCTGTGTGGCTTTCCACACAGGAAAGTAAGTGGTTTTATTCTGTGAAGCACTGAGCACTACGTCAGACACACAAGCATCTTTATAGGTGTAGAATTTATGCCAACATACCGATGAAAGCTATCCACCATTTTTAAGTGCACACGCAGATCTTTCTTTGTCAGGTGATCTAACATCCTTGCATCTACCAGGCATTCCATAAAATAACTTCGGTACTGAGGTAAACCCAGACTGGGGAGCCATTCGTTACCTATCCATTCATGGTTCATATCACCATAAGCCAGAGTCTACAAGGAAAAAAAAAGGGGGGGGGGGGGGGGAATAAATTTATGAGTATGTTCAAGGTTGCACCACAGACTGAAGACAGGGTATCTATCTGCGATACTCATTTCTAGTGAGACTTCCTAGCTTAGAAAGCCTGTGTAAAAAAAGAAATCCATTTATTTTTTACATAATTTTGACATTGGAGGTGAAAGCTACTGTAAGATATTTGTTATTGATTGCAGTCTTGCCTATTGTGTCTTGGTAAATGTTAACCATTTTTTTTTGTAATAAGAAATTGTTTCAATTTTGAGTTTTAAATGCAAGCAAACTTACTACACAATCAAAATGTGTTTGTTTCATAACCTTACTTGCTTTCAATTGACTTTTGAGAATATTTATGCTACGTAAATCTTACATTGAACTCAGTAATACAAACATGGCCCCAGGGAATCAACTGAAGTTTGTGTCACTGCTTAGTGGAGGCTAGTTTCCTAAATCTGGATGAGGGGATGGAGGGCACCCTTAGTAAGTTTGCAGGCAACACCAAGTTGGAAAGGAGTGTTGATCTGATTGAGAGTAGGGAGGCTTTACAGGGGGATCTGAACAGGCTGGCCTGGAAAGGAAGTTGTAGTGAGGTGGCAGTCTGTCTCTTCTCCCAAATAACAAGTGATAGGACAAGAGGAAATGGCCTCAAGTTGCACCAGAGGAGGTTTAGATACCCAGCAGGAAAAATTACTTCAGTGAAAAGGTTGTCAAGCATTAGAACAGGCTGCCCCAAGAAGTGGTGAAGTCACCATCCCTGGAGGGGTTATGTAGTAGATGTTGTGCTTAGGGACATGGTTTAGCAGTGGATTTGGCAGTGCTGGGTTTAATGGTTGGACTCAGTGATATTAAAGGTCTTTTCAACCTAAACGGTTCTATGATTCTAATGACATTTCATGGTTACACACCTGTAGTCCCTTTGAGACTAAATGTTAATGTCAGTCATTTGTCAGTGAAACTTAAGTTCACCATCAGTCTTCACCATCAGTCATAGGTGACCAAATACTTTCTATTAATGAGATATTTTCAGCTGAGAACAGCTTAAACTTAAATGCATCATATGCAATGCAGAGCTCAATAAATTAATTCTTTAAGACAGAAGCAAACCAGACTCCTGCTAGAAGATAGCATTTAGGCATTAAGCTACTTCACTGTTCAGCTGAAATTTTGATAGGGTGAGGAAGAAAGTATGAATGAAAAAGCACATGCACGTTGAGCTATTTTTATATGGGTTGCACAGTTAAAATGCAAAACAGATTTTACATCTCACAATTGTCAATTATTTTGTACTACTCAACAGAAAAGATAATTCATAAATTGCAAGATTAACACCTCAACAGGACTGTGCTCAGCTTTGAGCATCACTTTCAAGCCTAACTATCTTTTTTATTTTGGTTTTAATGTCTCCTGTCCTTATAAACAAAACAATAACACATTGTGAGCTGGATATACTTTCTGTGGGGGAAAATACAGTCCCCTCATCTCTCACTTTTGTGAGATTTTGAAGAGCAAAAAGAATGCTGTAGGTAAAGAATGTAATATTCTGTAAGAGTGTGCATATATTAGAGACAGAAGCTGAAAAATATAACAGACAGTCTAACTAAAGTGAATTTTTTTTTCCTAATTATACAAGACTATTTGTAGACTGATACTTGAGTCTGATTTGTACAATTGTTCCAAAAAAAGAATCTGGTGTAATTTTAGAAATGTTAGATCTCAAACCCTTGGCATATTTTATTAGCCTGTTTTCTAGATTTAGCTGGGAGGTTGAAGATGTCTCTGGGATGTGGCCATTTCTTTTAAGAAAAATATTTACAGCATATGTAGCTCTTTATGCTTTACCTAGCAATCCTGTCCAGAGAATATTTTCTTTGTATTAGAAGAACTGTAAAATGTGTAATTCATAATTCAATCATTGAGATAATGTCACAGTACCATACTCCTCTATGCATATTGATACACTGTTAATTACATTATTATTAGCTTTCCATTCAAAAAAAAATCATGTAAAAGAGTCGTACCTGAGCCCAGCTGCCTTCTTCAGACTCCTTCTGTGTTATCAGCAGGAAGCAATTTGTAAAGCACATAAAAAAGACAATAAAAATTAGTTATAAAAAGATGTGGGTTTCATGTGCATGTTAATCTCTGTATAAATAAAAATATACATGTCAAATATGCCAATACAATAATTCCAGTGGCTAAACTACCTTAAAAATTACAAGACCAGAACCATAAAATCTTAGTAGAGCAAATGTAGCTCAGTTTTCAATATGTAAAATCATTATAGATTGTTGAGACTTTACAACATTATGTTAAACACTTTGGTTTCAAAATCAAAACACAGCCATTTCCTTACAAAACTGGGCATTAGAAATGCTATTTTATGTTTCTAGTTAGATTTTGCAACACTCACGATAAAAAGCTGTCTTCTTGTGAATGTATTGTAAAGAAGCTTTTTATATAACTTTTTTATGGCAAAGTCATATTTTTCTGGCTGGCCGGTTAAACAGCATCAACTCTGCTTCTGGTCAGTTGAGTGTTGTTATATTTGTATTTATCTTTACCAACAATAGCAAAATAGAAGATGAGCTCAGTTTTAAAAAAAGGAAGTATTGATGAGAATCTACTTCATGAATGTTCATGGGAAAATTTAAAATAGTATAGCAAGCATAGATTTCTAAGTAATAACTCTTTATTGCATAAAAATCTAGCTTCAGTACCTCCCCCACCATTAATGGATCAGGCTGACTATAAAGTTTTCCAAACTGAACGTAGGTTTTTCATACAGCTCACTGTAGGATTGTATCATGTTTTATAAGGACTGCTATGGAGTTGTTATAACATAATGCTAAAAACAAAACACAGAATAACACATGTTCCAAGTGAACGAAAAAAGCCAGAACTATGAATAAAAGCTATTAATATTTATGTCCCACCAAAGCAGAGAGACATTTGACAAAAATCAATAAGTGAATGATGGACTCCATGCACCCTAAATCAAACCGCATGAATATACAAGTATGGATGTGAAAGGCTCTGCACTAATGGAAGCACTGAGTGGTGTAATGCACCATTCTCAAGCCTGTTCTTATTTCTTTCTATTTCAGCAGATACAGGACTGTATTTAGACGTACTAAGGAGCAGAGTACAGGGGAGATGTTGCACCTGTAACTGCAACAATTTCATTTCAGTAAATGAGGTTTCACACTGGCAGTGAAACTATTATGTACCGTAAAATTCCAATACCGCTTTTAGGTTCACACAATTTTTGTGATCGCAATACAGGTTGTAATTTCTTTTGCTGAGAAATGATGTAACTATCCTTTAAATTCCATTTCATTACTCCCTGCAACTTCCTAATGGCATGTTTGGGAAGCATCCTGCAGAAGATATGGAATCTGCATTAAAGTAGATACATCCTAGATCTCTTTGAGCACTGAAACAATTTTAAATCGAAGTGGAAGGACTAACCGTTTTAGCTGGAGCAGCAAGATTTTCCATTTCTTCATGGGTCACCCAAACATTGCCTGAGGGCTATGGAGAAGGCCCACAGGAAGGCAGGTGGAATCCACATTAGGTAAGCAGTGGTAAAGAAGAAAGGCAGCACCACTGTAAGTTAACAGCGTATAGCATCACCATCAGCACAACCACGTTCTTGCCTCTACCGAGCTGCAACTAGAGACAACTTTAGACAACTTGGTTTGTATCATTTGTTAGAGGATTCTGAAGAGACACAATAGAGTATTTACACTAGAACTGATGGGTGAAATCTAGCAAAGCACCGTCACAAAGAAAAGAACAATAATTAAAGCTGCTTTTCACTCACAAGTGGCAAATACAACCCTTAGCTCATAGCTCTGTCTGGAGGTAAGCTTCGGTTCTCAAAGATTTTCCAGCCTAAATATTCTGCATACATCACATGCTCGCACTGTAATCTAAGTAATGATTACTCCCCCCACATTTCTGTAAATCAAAATTCTCAAGAGAATTCACTTGTAGAACTGTTTTTCCTCATCCTATTGTTTTTAGTCAGGTTATGACAAGGTCCATGAGATGAGGCAGGGAGGGGATGTGGAAGTCTGCTGTGTTTCCTTGAGAGCCGAAGTAAATGAACTCTTCTCCTGAGAAAGAGGGGACGCAGAAAGACTTGGGACTCAAAAATGCACATTCCAGGACAGGGCAGCTTTGTGCTGCCAATTACTCGGGGAGAATTAAAAAAAAAACCAAACCAAAAGGCAAAATTATTCCTAGTATTTCTAGCTTGAATGTACTGTTTGCTCATTTCGTGTCAATGCTCTTATGTTTTGAAATACACTCTTATGCTTTTAAAATCAAAATGAGTTTTGTTTAGTAATTCAACTTCATGTTGAGGCTATACTGCTTTACTTAGGTCAAATCCACTACAGTTCATAGTAGTACCATGGTTATGTCATATACAGCTGTTCTGAGGGTAGAAAATATCAGATTATATAAATAATACTATTGCTATTAACAGTATTATTATTATTTTCTTACTGCTAGAAGTCTGGGATGCACTAATTGAGTAGTAGTCTTTGTCCTTCACTTCTATGATGTTTCCCACCTGATCAAGCCTCTTCTTTTTTTTTTTTTTTTTTTTTTTCTTTTCTAGTCTCTGTTGCCTCTTTCATAGCCATCACCATCAGCCTCTCAGCATGAAACTCTTCTCTGGTTATGTTGCTTCTTTTTCTCCTCATCAGTTTAGCCTATTTTTCTTAATTTTCCATTATAAGGTGCTTTTTATCTACAGCACATACATTCTCTCTCATTTCTCTAATCTACCTTCTTGCTCTTTTTCATATATTCCCTTTTCCTTTCAGACTTGTATCTCCGTGTTTCTTCTTTACTTGCTTCCTTCCCGTCTGCTGCCACTGTGTCCCTTCCTCACTGAATGCACACACTCCAATTCCTCCTTCCAGACTCTCTTCACACTTCCAATCATTGCTTCTCTTAAAAGCATGAAGAACCTAATGCCAGCTGACTCAGATTAGGTAACATTTGAAAGGATGCAAAAAAGGGGAGTGGGAACAAGATTCCAAAGAGCTCTGTTCCTACATAACCTCTCCCTCCTTTTGCCTTGGCCCCCCCCCCCCCCCCCCCCCAAGAAAAGAAAAAAGAAAAACAAATAAAAAAGAGAAACACTCTGATTTGATTGGTTTAGATGACTTGAAGGAAGAGAAAGGTAAAAATACAGGCAAAATTACAAATAAGATGTTCAATACTAATCATTTAGATAACATTGACGATAATCAAAAGCATGACTTAAAAAAAAAAAAAGAATATCTGCCAAAGGAAAAAAATACCAGTGATCAACAGTCAAGCAAGTGATGAACAGGCCCTTCTAAGTCTCTATGGGACTGTTCCCCCTGATTGTGAAGTGTCTGTTACCACAGAGCCACTCTCACACTACAAAAGTCTTTCTGCAGACTCCTGCAGGTTCAAGTGGGGAAGAAAAAGTGAGCTGAACAGGACTCACTGTTCTGGATGTTGGCGGTGCTGATGGACTTGTCAGCGATACCATCTCCTGGATCGCTAATCGGAGCTTTAAGCGATGAAGAGGATTGCTGATTCCAATTTCTCTTTGAATCTCAGTATCGGACAAAGCAGACATAATAGCTCCGCTCTTCACATTGGCACGGCAGGCAGCAACATACCAGGCTGGCATGCCTAGCCAGAGCTGTTGAGAGAAAGGACACATTCACCCAAAGCATTGCTTTATTTCTCAAATGAAATTAATCATCAAGGCGTCTATCAATCTGAATAAGCAGGGTAATGCACACAAATGAGTATGAATATCATAGTCTTTCATAAAATGAAATTGTTTCAGAATCTTTGTAATTGTCATGGCTTTATGTGAACTCTTTTTGTTGCTTTTATTGTACACAGAACTTTAAAGCAAGGGATGTTCTGAATTACTTTCAGAGTTGTGTGCCTCCATCACCTGGGCTACTCCTTTCCCAGGTCTTTAGTGAGCACGCAGTGGCACAAGTCAGCATTATTGCGCATTTGATAGTCTTATCATACACAGAATACTATCTAAGAACAATTAATTTTTTCATTTTTTGTACTAAAATAACTTTCTCTCTTTTTCCATGTTAGTCCCCATGGTGTACAATCTTATACTTCTCAACTTTTTTTTTTTTTTNNNNTTTTTTTTTTTTTTGATAGAAATAAAGCAAGCACAGTTCAGATAACCAACCTAGCGAGGACTGAGCTTACAGTAAATTTGGGAACAGTCTGGTATGGTGTCACATCCCAGGTAGAAATACTATCTAGAAGTTGCAGCAAAATGTGAGTGCAGCTACATCACTCGTGGATTTAGAAGATAAGTAGTTGTGACTGCATGCTTTTCCCCTCCTTAATGTTAGTCTTACCAGCCTAGGTCAGCAACAGCCCCTTGCTTCACCACTTAGCCTTTCCTTGTAAGAGGTACTCTCCACTCCTAGCAGTCTTCCCTGGGACCTCCTGAGTATGAATTATTCCTCGTTTTGTCAGCTTTCTCATTTTGTGCTGCCTCATTAATATGACTGTCAGCATCTACAGCTCTTTGCTCCCAAAGAAGATAATTCCATAGCGGGGGTACAAATATGGGGGAAGGTTTTGTTACAGTATGAAATACATTATGCTACAGCAAAAGCTGTGAGAAGAACATAAGCAGTGAATGCCATAATCACTGAGACTTTGGAGATGACACAATGAAGAACAAAGACAGAACTAGTTAAGTGCATCTCAAATAGGCCATCAGAATTAGCTGATCCCAGCAATTTAATTTCTTCTCTTAAGAATGGCTTACTAAAATGGGACACATGGTCAAGGAAATAAGTCAAAATACACCATCAGTAAATTCACCAGCAAGTCTGGAAGCAGAGACAAATTGAAAGGATTTTTATTTAATTTCTCACATTACAGGGAAGTAGTGTGCGTACTTGTATTAACAAGTCTATAACTTATCTAGGAAATATTTACTTAAAAGACAGCTCTTAGATCAGTTTTATGTCACAGGGAAAACAGACTTGAATGTTAGATTCCAAAAGAGCTTTGGAAGTCAGGCTTTTCTGTATCAACTGATGTATCACAGAGCTTGAGGAATGACTGCATCGTGGTTCAAAAGTCCCTTCCCACTGATGGGGTGAGCCACTGCCCTCCATCCAATCCTAGTCTGAGCCTTAAAAATACAATCAAATTCCAACTAACCGTAACAAAATACAAAATTTCATGAAAGGCAAAAAATGAAAGCAAGAATTATGTTGATAACACCCAGCTGTGCTTAAACAAAGGGCCATGAGGAAACTATGCATAGCTGTAAAATGTATTTAATGTTCTCATTTAATTTGACATTAATTTTTTTCATACGTGCACTTGAAAAGCAGGAAAGCATAAACAGTGGGAGTTATTCACCCTGCAGAAAGAGATTCAAATGTTTGCTGCTCATTAGGTAAATTAGTTCTTTAACAAATTAGGTAAATTAGTTATTTAACAAACTAGCTGTCTCTACCAGAAAATGCAGTTAGATGAAAACAGTCTAAAAAGAGGGTACAGTAATTGCTTAAGGTAGAGAACCCAGATATCAAGATATATATACTTTTCCAGAATTAGTTAAGAAAACCCACAGTTCTTAAAATATATCTCAACTATGTCTGTGCTACATGCAAATGACCAGAATAAATGCTAAGCATGAAAAGTTAAGCCCTTGAAAGTTTGGAAATGTCACAATTGCAATCACATATGCTTCCGTAATTTGTGCCTTTCTCTCCTTTAATATTAATTTTGGTTTTTAGTTGGAGTCACATATTATATTTTCCCCAGGAGAGTATGAAATGTACAGTGTCCATCTGCTGACTGAAGGTACTAATGCACTGAATAAATACAGTACTTCTGCCATCATATCTTTTTATCATCAGTATTCAATCTGCCTTGAATATTGCAACATAAACTTCTTAACGGGCTTTCCTGTGCTACTCTCATCATGTTTCCCAATAAGTTAATAGACATTAATTTCTCTTTATGCCCTTCTCTGAGACAGTGGGAAGCATATCCTATTTTGCAGCTAAGAATCAAAGAAAAAAAAAAAATGAGTGCTTAAGTTGTCAGAAATGTCTTCAAATCTTGAATCACCCTGGAGCTCATCAGTGGCAGATTTTTCTCAGTATTCAGAAATGTATAGACAGTTGTATGTTCATGTTTCAAGTAAGTCAGCTTTGACTGCAATATTGAATATTTCTGACTGATACAAATCTGGTTACAAAACTCTCAAAGTCATATGAAAAAGTCAGGTAGTGGCCAAAATAATGAATGTTCCATATTAACAGAGATTTTTTTGGGATGGAAGATATCGGCCTATTTTCCAAGGTTATGAACTGCCTTTCTGCAGTTTTCATTTCATCTTTTTTTTTTAGGTACCTTCAGTAATTCCAATATGAAGCAGGAATGTTGTAGACAGTAGCTGCTTTCATTCCTCATCCTTCATTTACTCCCTGAACAAACTCCTGGTAAAGGTTTGGAGAGGGACATTTTTTTTTTTAATTGAAGGGAAAAACTCCACAATTTCTATCTGATGATCAGTGGATGTTACCTACAGCAGACATGTGAATATGTGAGAATACGTAGAGACATTTGGTATGAGTGTATGTATAAGGAGTAGACATCTGTTCCTTGAGCCAACAAAGGCCTCATATCTTCACTGAAGTGATACAGCCTTGCTGTTTAAAAACGACTGTATATTTGTAGAAGAACATCTTTGCTTTCTGCCTTCTCCCCTCAGCATCTGGGTATTTTTTTAATACTTCTTTCATGTAAAACATTCACGGATCTTTGTCAAAATTGATGGACAGCTCTGCTAAGTGTTTCTCTGGATGGGGTCCAAAATCCATTCATTTAGTCTCTCCAAATAAACCTGTGTCTCTCACGTCCCAGGTGAAAGTGTGGAAATGAATGCCTCTTTTTCTTGTTCTGAGTGATATTCAAGTAAATCAGGCCTTTCCCATTATATTTTAAACAGACAGGTTACAAATTCTTTAAACGTATTAAAAATTAAGTTGTAGATTTTGTGTCAACCTCAAATAAAATTTCATAGCTCATTTTTATTTTCTTCTTAACACATCATCCTACATAAACTCTGTCTGTGGAGTTCCTAGATTTTTAGAAACTGAGAAATGATAAGCTTTCAAGAATTTGGGGTTTGAGTGCATTTGATAAGCCTTCTTCCTGTCCTCATCCACCTGTATAATCCTACCTTACTTTTTTCAGCTCTAGTCTCTTTGACACCACTCAGTGTTAAAATCTGCCTAGTGCTCATGGTACAGCACATAGGGGAGAGAAGAGGAGATTAACAGTCTTTTTTAGAATTCAAGAGGACAAGCACGCAGAAGCAGTCTACAAACGTGACTCACATTTCCAAGTTATGGTCAACACTTACCTCCAGCCAGGCAACCACTGTTGGCCCGTCCCACTGTGCAAAAGGCAAACCCTTTCTCCGAGCTTCTTCCAGAAGTTCATGTCTAAAAATGGAACAAATAAATGTTAAATATGCAGAGGTATGTGTAGGGACAATGTAGATGCAATTGTGCCTTCTTAAAGGGTAACAATAGTGAAGCACAATGACAGGAATAGAGACGGCATAGAAAACTCCAGTGAATAGTACAGCTCCTTCCCTTTTTTGAATGTATTCCTTAATCTATTCCCAATTCTTTTTTTTTCTTAATGCATTTTAACATCACTTTAAACATCTTATATACAAAAGGCAAGGTTTTTTTTGTCCTTACCTGAAGCAATACAGAATTGGGATACTCTACATAAAAGGACCATCCATATAATAGAAGACATTGGTGAAGAGATAAAACTGAGGGATTCTTCATGAGACTACCCTAGCTCTGGTTTGGCAATGACCCAGAAAGGCCCAAAATTGGCAACTTCTAGACCTGAGCTAAGCATAGATGTAATGCAGCTGGGTCTGAGAGGTCTCTGTGTTTGAAATACTAGACCTGCTGGACCAATTATGCACAATTCTAGAGTCTCTGGCATACAGCCATTCTGCATCCTAACTAAGCCATCTGTGACTAATTGAGAGTTCGTTGTATCTTTAATCGTTCCATGTGTTTTGGAAGCTTTTTTGTTATCGATTATATATAGAAAAAATCCATGTGGTTTACTGAGGTATACATTTTTATAATTATAGAATTGATGTGGTTTCTCAATTTTATATATATACACATAGATATATTTCTATTGACTAGAAACAATCAGATACCAATCCAACTTCTGCAGCTGCAGCTTCTCTGGACTCCAACAAGTGTGTGTGAAAACCATCACTCTCAAAGCTTAGAATATACTTTTAATAAGGAGTATTAAATATTGGTGAAGTTACGTATAGGCCAGTCAGCTGGACTATCAGGAAATGCTCTATATCAAACAAGTTCAACCATTTGACCATACATTTTTATTCCTGGAGCAGGAGTGAAGAGCCCACTGTGGTTGTAGCATAGAAAAACCTTCAAAAGTCTTTTTTTCTGGTATTTAACAACATATTTTCAGCTGCCTCCTACTGAGAGAAACAAAAGAATGCCCTCAGCAACAAGCTGTAGTGAAAAACAAATTAGACGGGGAGTATACTAATGTAGTATTAAAATTTGCTTACATTCCCACATAACAAGGAAATCTTGGAATTACAGCTTTAATTTTGTTCTGTCCTCCTTTATGACTACAGCCTTGGTGGTTCAGTTATCCCTTGGCAATTCTTCACTGCCTTAGCAGACTTTCAAATATATACACTACAAAATCACACCAGATAAAAGCAATAGAGAGATCTTACTTGTACAGCATACTCCTTTTGGGATTTTTCACTGCTTAGGGGCCAGTGCAGAAAGTTTGGCTTTAGCAGAAAATGAAACTCAAATACTCAGTTTTGCACACGTGTTGAAATCCCTAGCTCTGAATATTAATAGAAAGACAGCTGCTTTACTTTCTATGTTTATGCTGTAGTAATATGCAACATTACAAATACTTGACAGCATTACTGAAGTTTATCTAGCTTCTTCTCCCACACATCCTTTGCGCACAACTTATCTTTTGTCACTCAGATGTCCAAAGACATTATAAAACTACCCTTGCTTTCTATGAAAGCATAATCCTCAGTAAACTGAGAAGTTGCTCTCTGGGTACAGAAACACCATGTGAAGGTGCTAGTGGAGGTGCAGGAATCCCATATTCCCAGAGAGAAAAGTAGAGACACACACATAATAGAGACATACACACTTGGCTGCTTAGGAAAGAAGAATTAAAGCATGGCCAAACTTGGCCACCTCACAGCTACCTGCTGATGAGGGTGAGGTGCAGCCTTCCCTTGGAGCTGGTTCTGGGTGCCTGCAAAGCTACAGCAGTGCTGTACCTCCCTCAGGTGCCACAACAGGGCTGCACGGCTGCAAAGCCAGCCCAAGCACAAGTACCAGCCCCTGCTGCAGCTGGGAGTTCCATGGAGGCACCATGCTTGGAGGAACCTGATCCGAGATTTTTCCTTATCTGGGATATTCCCTTCACCCATACTGGCTGAAAGAGCAGGCTTGGCTATCACAGTAAGTAAAAGAGGATATTATGGCTTTGAGGGCCACTGGCCTTCCTTGCTTGTGTTAGTTTCCCACTCCAAGCAGGAGAGCAGCAGCATGTGGTCTACAAGGAGATGGGTTCAGGAAGTTCAGGAAGAACTTTTGGCTTATTTCTTTGATTTCATGTTAAATCCCTGTGTGGCCTAAGGAACTGTGGGCCTGAAGAAGCAGCACTGGCTTTTTAAGTTTTCACTTCCAAGAAAAACTTATTTCCTTTATGCTGGAATTGTAAAGTACATAATTCTAGGGAGTCCTCTGTGACTTTGCAAGATTTGAACTGGCCCGAGGCTTGCTGTGGAGGCTTAGCATTATTCCAGTGCTTCTCAAACAAATACCCTATTTCAGAGCAGGAAAGCACTTCAATTACTGCAGAGGCAGTTTGGCTTACAGAGCTAGAGAAAACATAGTCGTGGTTATTGATTTTGGCTGAATAAAATGGGGCCAGGCAAGAAATGGGATAGCCTATATATATGCTATAGCCAAGGACTATAGTGTGATAAACATAATCCCAAAACAGTCTTTGCATGCAGAAGGAAAGTATTTAGGTTTGAAAATATTGTCGGTGTAAAGTTAAAATCTTGTACTTGGACACAGGGAATACAGCAATCATAATGCCTGTGCCTCACATTGATGTGGAATATTTAAAGGATTTTAAAAATATTTCTTTCCTTTAAAAATATCTTTATGCTTCAGAACTTACACTTCCTTCCCTCAGATGTTTCATTTAAATATATCTTCAATATTAAAGTTTATTTAAATTATATTTTACTTTAAAAACTGTATTCTTTGACTACTTTTTAATACACAGGAGGAGATCTGCAGAAATTCAACCTTCAATTTCTAACCAGAGCTAAACCCAGAACTTCTGCTTTTTGACTAAAAGAGGTATTCTTTAGTTAGTAGTCAAAGAAAACTCTGGGGTTTTTTATACAAATCAGCATTATAGAAAAAACTCTCTCAAAATATGTTATGTAGGAAAAAACATGTATCTTTTTCATCAATAGTGCAAATCATCATAGAATCATAGAATGTTAGGGGTTGGAAGGGACCTCTGGAGATCATCAAGTCCAACCGCCCTGCCAGAGCAGGACCATAGAATCTAGGGCAGGCCACACAGGAATGCATCCAGATGGGTCTTGAAAGTCTCCAGAGAAGGAGACTCCACAGCCTCTCTGGGAAGCCCATTCCAGTGCTCTGTAACCCTCACAGTAAAGAAGCTCCTCCTCAGTAAAGAAGTTCCTCCTCAGTCAGAAAAAATGAATCTGGTGACCTGCTTATTTTGGAATATAATCTGAATATTTTAGAACAGCATGAATGTTCTTGTGAGATAGTCACTGGCTTCCAGAAAACAGAAGGTCCCCAAAGCCAAATACTGGCGACTGCAGTTTAAGTTTTCTTACAAAAACTTACAGCAGATCACAGGAGAAAGATAAGACAAATATCCTAAAGCTCATCACTCCCTTTCATTACCAAGCTAGGGTTTGGAGACTGTGAATAGCATTATACAGTTTCTCTAATTTGGAAGATGCCTTGCAGGGGAACATGGGGATTTTCTCCTCCTAAGACTTTGTCAGAAGACTACTCCACGTTATAATATGTCCACTTTGCATTGGTAAGGAGGTAGAGAATTAAAATGTAATTATTTCCATGCTTATTTAGTTTTTTGGCAACATATGAAAACAAGTTGATAAGGAAAAACTCACATTAATTAGCTATTACTATGAATGCTATTATTTTGCAGATAAGGCTTTAAACCACTTACACTGGAATGAATTCCAAATAAAGCTGTATTTTTAAAGATAACATTATTACTGTTCAAGAAGAAAATTCTCTTCCTGGAGACATTATGGGAATATTCCATTATGGCAATATGCCATTTAAAATATATCATTACCCTGAGTCTGGTCATGAACAAAAACGCTTTAGGATTTGTCCAAAATTTGAGAGATGCTTGTATTTGTCTATTTTAGAGACAGTGCCTCAAAGTGGGTTATCTTCACTCTTTTTTTCAAAGACAGAGAAGAAAAAAATCACGTCATGTCAACTTGTGTTGTGGAGCTGTGTGTCATAGAAGCGGACCTGCCTTCCCAGCACTGACTTCTGATGTTTAACCCTCCCCAAAATGACATACTAAGGATATGTTGCATTGGGCCATTTTCTTTAGCACCGTTCTTCTGTATTTCAGAATTGTATAACTGCCCAAATCATCATCAACCTACTAAGCTAAGAGCACAACTGTCTTGTACCATGGGGATTGTGTGTGCTTCAATATCCCTCTGGACAGCAGAGGTACATAGGAGCAAAAGGAAGGAGGAAATGGTAAGAGCAAAACTATGTTATTACCCTGCAGATTTTCTATTTCATATATATCCTTCCCTTGGACTGAGAAAATTCCAGCTCTATATCAGCAGCCCTCACCAACTCATTGCATAAAAATCAATGAATTTCATTAAAAATAAGAATAATCTCTAAATAGACTTGTGTGGGAAGCTATCCAGATTTTGATTTAAAGCATGTCATTCAGTGATACTAAATTTTCTTTAGGAAGATGAGGCTCCTCCCCACCCCCCCAGAAGCAAACAAGAAATAACAGCTTAGGATTTCTGATAAACAATAATGCAAACTCTGTAGCACACAAAATCCAGACACTGTCTTGATGAAACTTGAAAAATGTTTCAACACAGATCTTAATATTTCTGGAAATAATAGCATTTATTCTGCTAGTTGTAGCAGGGTTCACATGAAAAGTTCTCAGGGATATTGTACTGTGCATACCATATGCCTCTTAGTTAAAATGTAACCATAAATGTGAGATAAATTGAAAAGGAGGCACAGTGAAGTCCAGAGCCAAATCATGTTAGTAAAATGTAAGCAGAATTTACTTAAATTTTGGCTAATAGGCAATTTAGAGCCTATGAAATGGCCTTTTCTCAAAGACATTTTCTCAAAAAGATAACAGATGAAACTGTTTACATCTGATTATTATTACTGACACAATCAAGATTATTATTATCATGAATACTAAAATGTTTACTTTACAACAAACTATTATACATGATAGGTTTCTGAAAGAGAAATAGACAGAAACAATAGACCAAATATGCTCTATTCATCTGGGTAATCCTATGATTTCAAGTTAAGAATAAACACATCTGCCTCTCGAATGCTAACATACTCACATTCAAAGACCCCAGCATTCAGGGGAGAGGATTTATACTGAACTAAGCCGGATTCGGATTTTATCTTTTCTATTGTCTTCCGCTATATGTTTAAGAGAGGCTAGAATCTTGCAGCAAAGGCCATTGTATGACGAAATAAGGTAGCTGAATTTGTATAAATGAATGATATTAAATGTCTAATAGTTACATTTTATCTATTTTTTTCTGCAAGACTATAAATGTTTTTGAAGTAGAAAGCAGAAAAACAAAAAAGAGTTTCAGACTTGATATTGTCATATGATGCTGATTTAATTTAATCTGAAAGGATCCATCTGACTTAAAGACAGTAGTAATTAAAAAAAGGGTCAGATCCTGTTTCAACTTTGGCACTTAAGGGACCTGGCTTTTAAAGAATTTGAAATCCTCATTCTTTCTCCTTTTTGATACTTGATATAACAGTCAGACTGAGAACAATGGGCAAAATTCAATTTCCTCTTTTTACAAAATGGTTTGTATCCAACTTAAGGAGTTTTTGGAAAAAATGACTGAAATACAGAAATCAAGATGCAACTGATAAAGTTTTTAAATCTATAAAATATGTGAAGCGTGTTCAGGTGTGGTTAATACAGACCCTAACAAATTAGAGATGCTGAGAGCTACTATTAAAAAACCAACCAACCAACCAAACAAAAACTTATGAAAGGAACAGAATTCCATAATACATAGCCTTGCAATCTTCTATGTAGTGTACTACATTAGAGACCCCTGGAGTTCCTAGGTTGATTAAATGCCATCAGATCTTTTTTTATAAAGCCATTTTATAATTGCATACTCTAAATTAATGTGGTAACCCCTGTTCTCTTGGAATTTTTTGCCCTTAAACGTTTAGAAATTTACAGCTCATACATGCTTTGAATGGATGAAATTTTCTCCTTAAGTTCCAAAAATTATTCAAGGAAAAAAAAAGCAACTTTTGTATGATAGATCAAAGAGGAGCTGAAGATTTTAAACTCAGTATCATGTTAACAATTAAAAACACCCAAACAACCCCCCCCAAAATATAAAAAAAAAGAATGCGTGAAAAAGAAAATAGTAAAATTATATGCATAAATGAAATATTATTGTACTACTATACAGCATGAGGACTCAAACAGAAAAAAAATAAATTGCATAATCTGGAGTACACTACTAGAACGTTTATGAGTTTGAGCTCTCTGAGATTTAATCAAACAGAATTTATGCCTCATCAGTATTTGTCAATCTAGACCTTCACTCTCACAATTTTTTCACTGACTTAATCTTTCAAATCATGACTTTGGGCTTTAGACCTCCTAAAATGTGTTTATTAAAAAAAAAAAAAAAACAAACAAAAAAACAAACAACAAAAAACAGCAGCAGTTAGTCCAAGAAGTTACTACATTAAGCCCTCCAAGAGCAAGTCCTGACCTTAATTTGTGTATGCTTTTGAGGTTTTCCATTATTTTGAATATTTAGAAAGTTTTTATTTGGGTCAGTTTTCTGAAAGGATTTGTTACATAAGATTCACGGAAAAACAAAAATAAATAAGAATAAAACATAGAAAATAAACATGGTGCTGAATATGAATATGTTCAGCAGCCATGGTGTTTTAACTTACCCAGATATGCTTTTCATGAGATGGAGAGAGATGAATAGAAAAAAAGCACATAAATGTTAATGAACATATAGTAGTCCATAAAAAAAAAAATAAAATCATACGATAGATAAAATAATACCACCATTATAACTACAGAAATCTTTCCAGTTGGTCTTTGAATGCTTTAAAGATGTTAAATGTTCTTGTGAAGAACAGATGCATCTTTCAAAATGAGATTGTCATTAAACCGACGTTGGCTATTTCTTAGGTAGCACTCAGCACAGCACATCCACCATCTACAATACACATTCGTGCCAAAGATCTGTAAACACAGTGAATGTGGAATAGGTTTTCAAATCAAATCATTTTGCCCAGATTTGCATAATTTCATAATGATTTTTGTGGAACATCAAAAATCCTGAAAATACCAAACCTGTGGATTTAAGCAAATCATTATAGAGACACAGTAAAATTGAGTGGACTACAAACCAAGGCTCACTTTTCTATGTAATTTTTACTACTTCTAGTATTTTCCTAATATTTTAGCAAAATATCTTACAGTAATCATAAATGACCTAACCTCATGGTTTTGTGTTTTGGTTTTTTTTAAGTATGCACATTTCATGTGCATAGGTGACTATTGTTTGTCATGGTTATTCATGCTGTGCAGTACTTTAATTTGAGCAGTCATACTAACACTTGTACCAGCAATACTGGTATGAGTGATTTGCCCTCTAGCTAACCTATTCTTGCCAATGTAATTGGTATCTGTAGAAGAAAGCAGAATGCCATTGCTGATAAAAAAACTTTCTTCAGCATCCTTTAATTACCATCATAAAAATAAGATTATATTTTATATGCCTGAATGAAACCCAGACAGCTCAGAATATTATATTTCTATTAACAAATGATTTACAGAGATATAAAAATGCTTGGTAGATATAGCTGTAGAAAACTTAAGGGTGAAAAGCCTGTACTCTGATTAATTAAGAAGAGGTTGCAGACATTTCAGTGAGTGCAGGAGGGTGCGGGTTTCAAGACGTTAAATTTTGTTTTCACCTATGTGAGATCAGCAGAACAGTTGGGAGAGATGAGAGAAAGCGCGATACAGAAAAGTAGACAGAAACAAATGAGAAATGTATACACAGAAAGTTTAAGAAAGGAAAATTAAGGAAGGGAAGGACAACAACGGTATGTAATATAAATAAAGGACTAGAGAACTGTTGGAACAATTACCAAATCTGATGGAAGTAGCACTAGAATTGAATATGCATTCATGATTCATGTTCATTTTCTAATGAACTAACTCTAAAGACTGACTTGAACCCCTTTGCTGATAAAGCTTTTAAGTTTGGACCTTTCAGAGTCTATTGAACCAGAATTCTCACTGCTTACATCTTCTTCTGAATACTCCTTTGGGTATGGGCAGAGAGAAATAAATAGGGGGATTAATTGGAATGCGAGTAATTTTCTGGCAGCTTTAATGTGTTGGCAGTTTGCAGTCGCTTGGGGATGACATGGGATGTGAAGGCCATTCCAGTCTCCCCATTATAGAAGCAGAGGATCAAGGGACATTCCTTCCCTTCCTGAGCATCTTTTCCGCAGAATAATAAAATACAGCAGAAAAAAATGGATCTTTAAACTCTAGCTTTCACCTTTCACAAGACAATCATTTTATCAGCATTATATTGAAGGAACACAATTATTTCCCTTAGACATTAAATTAAAAGTTATGTAGAATTTTTTTCTCCCAGCTGTTTTATCCATTCTTCCCTTAAAACCTACTTCTACAGTTAACCTGACAGGATATTTGCATCTGCTGGAGATCATCATTTACAGAGCCAGCTACATGCATGAGGGTAGATGCTTATATTTACCTAGAAATTCCCAATTGCAATAGATAGGCCTATGTGTGCAGATAAGCCAGGGACTGAGGCTTTGTTCTGTTCTTGTTTGATTAAAAACTTGCAATTTGTTGATACAAATATCCTTATCTTTTATGAGGAAAAGAAAAAAAAAAACTGGCAAAGGATAAAAATATTATTTTTTCAAATAGAAGATTTTTAAAACTATGAGTTAGATGTAGAATAAAATATGTTGTATTAATTTTTTCATCCTCAGAATACTCTGAGTAGGGTTTAATCATCCTCTGCAAGATAAATACCATATATCATTACATTTGTAATTCTAAAAAGGCTCCAAATACCTAATGTGATACGATGTTACATTTTTAACACTGCAAAAGCTTTGACTGACTAATGATTTGAAAGGGTCTCTCAGTAAATATTAAAAATATTTGTTAAAGCAATTAAGTTGAAAAAGAAAATTCATCCTTATGTATGTCTCAAAGATTAGACGCCAATCCAGCCAGGAGAAAACTATGGTGGACACAGCCGGCAATCCTGAACTGCTTATCAAAACACCGAAGACCTCTCCTTCCTCCAATGGAATGAGAAAATAGAAAATAATTGCTACTGAGCACAGCATTGTTTGCTAGAAAGGGAGGAAGAAATAAAGATCAGTCTAAAAGCTACTAATAACATCAGGTAGTTTCTCATAGATGAGGTAGGAAGGGAAGAAATTAACTGCAAACCTTGAATTTTCCTAAATATTCAGTAGAAAAGATTTGGGGGGTGGGCATAGTATTCTTAAGAGGTACTGTAAAAAAATAAGTCATGTACGTTTTGGACATAATGGTGTGATAAGCATTAATTATACAGGAACATTAGATGGATTGCACAGAAGAGCTTAATTAATCCAATTGGATCCATTTTTTCAAAATGTGTGCAATTAAGAAAACCATTAGAAACAGCTATTTATATACTGCAGGGGACAGAGATTATTTGTATCACAAATACACTATGTCAAATTCTAATTGCAGTTGCACACATGAAACCTAATTAAAGGGCCTTTGTGAGGATTCAAAAGCAACTAAATTATAACTACAGCATTTCAAACACTTAAGCCACAAAAAGATCTACCTAGATGTTTTTTCAAGTAGTCTGTTCACAGGGATCTAAAACTTAGATCTGTCTGTAGAAAATGGAAGTCCCAGTGATCTGCTTTCTTTTACTGATTTTATTTAAATGTGGATTGCCACAACACTAAGCCTATTTCTTGTGACTTCCCTCTATCATCTCCCAGTTTTTGAAGGATATATACAAATGAAAACAGAAGGACCGAAACATTATTAGGAATTTGTCAAATCTACCAAAGGTACTTATCAACCTCTATCATTCTCCTTTTTTCTAGGTGGAAGGGAAGAAGAATCAACTAATAACAACATGCACTTCCGTTCATATGGAAATTACTGCTGCTCAATATGTATATCACTGTAGCCAGCTAAGACTTAACTGCATTGCAATTCTCTCTGCAAGGTTAATTATAAGGCTATGAATACTGAGAATTTATTTTTATACCACAATTTTACATATGAAAATTACTTAGGTCTTGATTTTACAAGTCTTTATTCACGTATGTAAGCATATGTACATACCATGGCATATCAAGGCTTTTCTGCAATCCCCTTGAAGGCAGGATGCTGTATCTGGCCAATAAAAACTTTCACCTATGGAGCAAATCTCCCCCAAAACAGGTTCACAGAAAACAATAATTTAATTTGATTTTCCTTGGAAAATAAAAGCCTCACATCTTAACCTTGTTCTGGAAATTTGGAATGAATAGATCCTTGTCCAAAGCCCAATTAAACGAAATTGAAGAAAAAGGTGAAGCTAAAGCTCTGCTCTTGACTCATCCTAACACTGCCAGATGACTAGGAGCGATAGCATTGTGACACAGTACAGGTGTTTTAATAGGCTATCAAGGTAAGCAATGATTGTTATTCGAACACTCCTATTAATAAATTGGGGAATTTATTAGCTTCTGGGCTGGAATGCTGTCAGTATGATCCAGGTTAGCTAACTTGCATGCAGATTTTTTTTCATGGATGTAATTTGTATTTGGGATTACTGAGGAAGTGATGAGGAGTTAGTTATTGAGGCCAATCTCAAACTGTACTAGCAGCATGCACGAGGTCAAATCCACCTCTGTGTGGCAACCTAGGACTACAAAGCACTTAAATGTTATTGTGCACTGTCATATTATTTGGTGCAAAAACACTTGCAAAGAATGGTCTTATGAACAGCTGTGGTAGTGAATACACTGTCACTGAGAAAAAGTACCTACAAAATTCAGAATTGGAAATCAAGTAACCATTTTTCACAGGGAGATTATTACTCACTAGGAAAAAAGTACTAAGAGAAAAGCTCCATTCCTCATTTCAGTCATGGGTGCCTTCCAGAAAGTATATCTTAACCATAATGGTCCCCTAATGATTCAAATAATCTGCACTCATCTAAATCATAGATGTTATCAGTGCCATTAACGCTTTTAGTCATAAACTCTGCGTTTTCTTGAAGTTATGCATTAGGCAAACAAGCTCAGAAAAAAAGACAGATGACATTATATACAAAATATTAACAGTTTTCTTATAGAACAAATGAAGTGGAATATGAAGGCTAGTTTAAATTTAAAAAGTGCAGTGCATTGTTCTTTATCGTACCTTAACATCACCTATTTTCACCAAATAATGGAATAACACCCTAAATGTTCTAAATAGTGATGGCATTCTTTTTTTTTTTACAGGACTGCGTGCTAAATTTACAAATACTAGGACTTTAAAAGCTGTCGTATATTTAATGTTTGAGAGTAAACATCTATGGATGATTCAGGCAACTTAAGTTTGTCTTTACAGATGATTTTAGGAACATGTTGAGTCTAATTAAAAAAATTCTACACAGCTTCCTTAATTTCTCTTTGAAGAGAAATTAATTTTCTCTTTGGAGAAAAACTTGTCCTAATAAATCTACCGTAATAACCAAATATTGGATGAATAGAGAATCTTGTTTGAGGTTTATAAATGTCTGGCATATCATTGAGACAAACTGTTAATTATATTTTAATGATGTCTAGGTAGTCAATTGAAACTGAAATAAATGGTACATCTAAATCGCACCTTCTAAGCAAGAAAACTTTGAAATTTAGGTTAATGACACTATAATCACCAGAAAGAGAACTGGTCTCCAGAATGATCATATTCTCTCATGAAACTTTTCAGAGTGAAATGTATTATTCAGTAATTTATTCTATGCATGTAAACTGCACTAAAATGGTATAACACAACTGCAGTATGTTCGTAACTCCATGAGGCCAGAGAGGTGCTTGTTACTCAGGGAGTGGGTGGTCAGGACATCTGGTGGACCATTAGTACCTACTGGTTGCTGCAGTTGACAATTTGAACCACCATGCTTCTTCATCCCTGGGGTAGGGGCATCCTTGCTGAATTACTGATGAGTTGAATACATTAAAAGATGCAAAATTAGAATGTTAGCATTTTAAGGTATTTTTCACTGAAGAGATTAATTCAACTGGATGAAATACCATGGATAACATTTTAATAGAAATTCATCCTTTTATAATAACATCTATGCACTTTTAATTTACTAAGTCAAAACTAACTGCAAACTCTGGTGAGGTTAGTGGGTACTGTGAGAATGTTTTGACCACAGTGAATCAGACCTCTGGTTTCATGTCAAGGGGAGAATCTGCTTTCCTGCACCAGAACTACCACTGAACTGAAAGAGAAGTTCACTGAGCTGTTAATACAGCTGAAAGACCTTTCACTTGACTTACATGTGTAAGAAAGAAGCACACGTTTAGTATCATTCCTCCTTTATAGAATAGTGAATTTGCTCTGGGATGACTGTTTTGTTTTCCTAAGGAAGTTACAAAGCCATCATAAAGAAAGCTCTCCCAGACCTGAAACATGACATACAATAGAGGGCTTCCCTGCCGCAGAATATTCTTTTAACTATCCTGCTGTGCCCGGTTCTCTTGAGATTTTATGTCCTAATCAACTAGCCATAGAAATCCTTACAAGGTGAAGTGCTCTGCTTTCTGGAGAGTGGGCTCGCTGGCTCTGCAGGGTTTTAGGGCCTGTTTAGCAGTAAAGAGGAATCAAATGCTTGGACTTACACCTTACTGATACATCAGGAGATGGCAAATAATTCTGAGACTTTTCCTAACACCTCTTATAAAGAATTCGTACATGTCACTATCATCATTAAGATGTTACACAGCATCATATTCTCATTTGCACTACCTGGATCAGTAATCTTGCAGCTACTGTATGTATTCGAAGGTTGCACTTCCAGAGGGAGTTATACCTTGGTAAGTCTTGGCAAAAAGTAATCTGACCTTCTGAGACAAATTTTTCATTTAAATGACTTTTGGAGTGTTTCAACGTAATACATTCCAAGGTAGACATGCAAACACCTAACTACATTTTTTACAAGGAAAAGTTAATTCTATTACACCCTATTAGCTTGGCACCCTAATGACTATCATATACATGAGATTCTACTGAATTATCCCTAACAAAAAATGTTAGATTTTCACCATATTACAATTTCTCTACAACTATATAATATATATAAACTAGCAATGTATGTTAACCTTTCTCTGATAGTAACTTAAGAGGAATCTTAAAAGCAGTTGTAAGGATTCCAAAGTGAGAAGCTATGAAGACAGACAACTCTAAAGGAATGGGGAAAAAAAATAAAAATCTTCATGACATAGGTTTATAACATATACTTAGGATAAATAATGTACAGTTCTGACTAGTCATAGCCACAAAGGAAAGATTCCTTTCCTTCCACCAGAGAACATTTTAATTATATCTAATCCATAAAGAGCCAAGGACAAATACACACAGGAGACAAAAAGGAAAGACTTGAAAAGCAGAAAGCATGGAAAAGTCTAATCATGCGAGTTTAGACAGAAGTCTAATAACAGATTACCTGTACACCTACTCTGTCCAGACCCAAAACTTGGTAGCCACCGTCATATATGAAGTAGTCATGTCATGTATGCAATAGGATGTGTCAAGTCCTATGTTATTTTATCCAGTTTAAGGAACTAACATACGAGAAAGTAACAAAGTAAACACATTTATCCTTTCAAAGTTTTTTTCAATACTGTGGTACCTTTAGTCCTCAGAACTGGAAGACATATAGGGACCACATAAAACAGGCTGTTGAAAACTCAGCAATATTCTTTATGAATGGTAATAATGGTCTCAAAGATGCTTTCTAGATGTAGTAAAAAAACCCATAGTAATATACTCCAAATATATTTCCAAATGACTGATGAAAATGTATAGATAAGAAACATGGGGACAAGATTCATCAACTGCAATATCCCTTTGAATATTACTGTGATCTTCTTAATTGAATTAAAAACATTTCTTCACTCTCAGCTTGCACAAAGACTGCTTTCTCTATCTTTAATTGCTAAATTGAGGCTGTTTTAAATGGAACACTTACATTTCTCCATTACATGGATGTGTACATTTAAAGTTACATTTCATCAGCAGCTTTATAGGAAAGCAGCGATTAAAAATATTCTACATATAGAATTTAAAAAGAAGCTGAAACATTATCCTGAGATTCTTCTGATTAGAATTGCAAATTCTCTTGAAACTTTGCAAAGGAATATTACAAGACTGAAAGAAACCTGAAAGCCCTACAAATGTTAAAAATGAGGCATTCAAAATCCAAATAATAGCACTAAAATAAATGATTATGGATGAAAAATAAACCTGTTTGTTTACAGAATTAATTTGCAAAGTCATTTTTAAGTACCATCTTTTTTTCTCTGACACCCTCTAATTACACTGGAACTGTGATGCTGCTAAGGGGTTTCTTTTGTGTTTGTAGCTTTATTTTAATAGCTCTCCTTAGCTCCTGGCAGCTGCTATGAGTCAGTGTACTGGATTTACAAGGAGGTGCAAAGATAGCATTAAATTATTGCATAATTTATGTGAACAAAAAGCTAGATTGCCAGTTTATGATAGGCAAAAAGAAAGTGAAGCTGCTAGGGTTTATGGGACCCTTTGACTTCTATAGACAGAAATAATAATGTCTTCAATAGATAACACCAAAAAAAATATCTTTTTTCCGCTTCTGAAAAATAAAAAAAATTCTAAGTAGTGAGTCATTAAATATCTGCCTAGTTTTTGAGAACTGCATGGAAGGCAAATGGCAAGGGATTAATGAGAAAGAAATTTTCTATTTAACACTCTCATAAACCCATGTCCTTTCACAAATGAAACACTACTGTACAATTCACAGACTCTAAATATTTTTCCCTGCTTTTTATATGCAGCTTGAAAAACTTTTACACTGGAAAAAAACATGCTAAGTGGTAGATTGCTATAGCAGATGATCTTACTTCTCGTTACATGTCTGCATAAAACCAACACAAAAACTGACATTTGAATCAATTTTGAACCAATATAAATCACAACAAATAGATACTCACTTTTTCTTTAGTCTACGGTCCTTTTCTGCTTGGGTTCCAAGTTTGCCTAATCCCAGAGATTCCTGAGCTGCTGCTTCTGTTTCCATGTAACCTCCTGGAAAACAAAACAAACCCCACTGTATATTTCCATAGCTCTTTCCCAATTGTTCCCCTCCTCAACCCTTCAATCTCACTCCCACCCACCACCATCACCTATGTTTCCTTAAGCCAGGACACTTGGTGTTTATGGAGAACATCTATCATCTACAGAAGTAAATTCTGGTAAGTGTTTACTACACAAAAAAGAGTAGAAGTAGAGGGAAAAATTGTTTCATTTTTCTTGTGCTCAGCAGAAATGTATGAGAGGAGAAATGATCTCCTTTGCCTGTTTTTATTTGCCTCCTAAGGCTCAGTCTCATAGTCCTAAGTAAGCAATGTCTTTACCATTTTTTAATCTTAGTTGGCAGATGTACAAATTAAAGTACCTTCTCAAGAACTGTCTTATTATTATTGATATAATACAGCCTCAATGTCATAATACTAAAGTTTTCATTTTACTCTCATAGAGAGTCTTACAGTGTTTGATGTAATTATCCCTGCAAACTCCCAAACCAGAGATGACACAAAGAATATGCCAGAGAAGTAAAAAGCCTCCTAGATCTCTCTGGAGGTGTTTCATAGGCACCTAATTTCTGTCAAAGTCATGGGAACTTGAATAATTTGCGTAGAGTGACAAGGGAAGCTTGCAATAAGCAAGGACACCTGAACCAAAATAAAATAGTATTATAAATAAGGACACGACTGGTATTGTATGATCCATGCTGATCATACAATATGTTCACTAATGTGACTTTCCTAGTCCAGAAGTTCGCATTCAAGGAAGAAGGGACCTGCTCGTGGAGCTGTCAGGACTGTGTCCTGGCTCTGGCTCCATACTGTCCTCTCATTTGCACATGTAAAAGTGCAAAGGGGCTGCAGCATTTTTGAAGGCTGCTTTCCTCCTGTGCTGCTATTCGGACGGTGTGTAACTGGTACAAGAAGGAAGACAACGGTATGGTAAATGTTGGTGCTTGACTCCATTTGGCAATGGCAACTTCTTATTTCTTAGCTAATGGATAGTGAAAAATTGTAGAGTGGATACTGACATAAATAAGAAAGCACAGCATAAATCAAAATATTTCTATTCTGATTAATTTATTTCAACCCTAAAACAATGTGTAAATGTTATACAGTGGAATAGCACCACAGCCTTTTACAAGTCACATTTACAGGCATCTCAGTCAAGTCAGAACAGAAGCTACTGCTGTATCATGTTTATTACATTAACTTAGAAAAGCCTGGTTTTAAGCTGCTGTTTCAAAGCAAGTGTAGATTTAACACTCCTGCTTGTCTAGAAAGAATTTTTTTTAATTAAAGAGGACACTATTTCTGCAAGTCTCATGATGAGAATGACGCCTCCAATCCGATATGCAGAAAACATGAACATATACTTTGCTTTACTTCACCTACCTTTCAAAGTTTTACAGAGCATCTCATCAAATGTTTCTTGCCGACTCTGGAGTAAATTTTTAATTTAGCAAACTGCTGTATCAATAGATCACACCTTTCCAAGAAAGCAGCTTGCAGTATGTTACATAGAGATGGTGGTATGAGTGCAGTCCAATGAAGCGTTATCACAGATTGGAAAGCATTCTTGGCATAATGGACTTCACCATAAGACAAACATATCTGGTCCTTTGAATAACCCAGGGTACATTGTATTGAATATGGTGATTGCGCCTGTCAGTATCTTAGGCACGCAGATGGCCCCAACAAATGTATCCTAACAAGCTGACTTCGCGTACACCATACAGGTCAGCTTGTCTGGGCGGGGCTAAAAATCCCTGCAATGTATTGTTTGTTTTAGGGAAAAGAATACTTAAAATATAACATGAAAAGAATATGGAAGTGTCTAGAGTGTTATTCCTCAAGTGAGAGAAGACTGGATATGTTTAATATCAATCAATCAAATAAATAATTAAAGTCACTCATGCTCCCTGTAACATTCCTCTTTACTTCTCCAATAATGAAATCTTGAAGAATTTAGAAATCTTGAATCTTGATTCTAAGATTCCTAAGGCAAGAATTTGCCTTTGAACAATAACGTGAATGTTTAGCAGAGATGGTAAAAGTAGCAAATTATAAAATAATGAAACTCTGGGAAGTTTAGCCATTGAATACTAGTAATTTCAGTTTTGCAGTGAATACCGAGCAAGGAAATCGTTTGGGTGATAGCCTGGCTCTGTTAAGTTAGTGATAAAACTTTGGAGGTTCCAACATTGTTCCTTATATATGACTATACATTACATGTGTTTTTAGAGATATTACAGAATTAGTTATGGAATTATTACATTCACTTACAGTGCCTAATATCACTGGGATCCCTAATATCCTCTGCACTGACACGAACTTTTAAAAGTGCTCCTTGAAGTGTAATTGTGTGCATATGCAAATACGCATCTAAGAAAACAAATGAACATTTCTGAGGCTCAAAATTATATTACCTTTTTAGTATTTGATGTGCTATTGAAGAAAAGGTATTTTCCATAGTAAGATATGTATCTATATCAATATAAAAATGTTTGACTTAAGCAAGGAATTAAATGATATTATTTTATATTGATTTTGCATTATACATTTAGGTTATGAAAAGCACACAAATATATTGCAGTGTGGTAACGACAGGACTTACTATCTAGATTTCTATCATATAATATAATATTATAATAAGTAGAACTATTAATTATGTAGCTGTACAGATAACATATCTGTCATAGAATTTGTCCTAGTACTACCACGATTGCCATTTTCAGTATTTTGTTTTAAGTACTGCCATTGAATGGAAACTGCCACTTAATATTTGTTTTTCTTTTGGTATCTTCAAAATAAAGATGAGAAAAACTATAATTCAGGTGTTCAGTGTCATTTCAATTTCTAAAAATACTTGTAAATCTAGTTTGCTTAATTAAACTGTGCATTATACTGAAATCTTTGCTGTTGAGCTAAAGGATGGAAGCTACAAAAATTTCATTTATTTAATTGCAAATCATCACAAATATCTTTTTGCAATTTCATGAGCTAGTGTTGGGAATTACAAATAGGTTTTATGCAATTATGCATGTGTCTTATTAATCATAGTGGGTTTTATTAAGAAATTAACCTATTGCCGAATTATATCACTCCTTAGATAGCCTTTAAAGTTGTTATTTTATTTTTGTTCCACATTGCAAGGAACTGCAGGGAAAATCAACACATTTATTACATCTTTGTCCTCTGTGTTACTTTGAAATCATGGATTATTATGCATAATTCATCAGTATCAATAAAATTGGTTTTATGGAATGTAAATGTGAAGTAATAACGCAGTCTAAAGTTATAAAATTCTCCATCAGTGCAGATGGGGACATGCAGGTGTATTTAAGAGACTCATTTAATAGATTCTGAAATACATTAAACTATGAAAAAGATTAAATAAATCAGTTTTATTCTTCCCATAGTAAGAAAAAAGGGAATTTAGAATGCGATTACAAATTAGGGTTTTTTTTCCAAGAACACAAGGTTCTCATAGGCAGAGAGGAGAATGGTTAGAGTATAAATGGAGTTATTTGATTTTACTCTGATACTTTGACCATAATACTTTATTTTATTCTGTACAATTTTAGTGATGGGTTTACTAGTCATGATAAGGACATGTTTTAATACTAATTTAGTTTTTTAATTTCAGGTTTATATATTGCTTAATTGTTTGCAGTCACTGCAAACCTGCAAAATTTCTTTTACAGGTCTTGTATGATCACCATAGCAGTAAAAATTCAGTGCCTCACAAATTTGTACTATGTGACATCTTCATGACTAGGAAAAAGCTAGACTTTCTATTTTATTGACACATTCATTCCAATTTGATGCTTGTGTTGGCATGTGTATATATACAAATCTTAATATAACTAGATCAGATAGCCTAGCAATATAGATCGCAGCGAAGGATGTCTTTGCCCATTCAGGCACGCAGACCATAAACCTTTGCTGAAGATTGTCACTTCACCTTCCATTGCTCATGCTACCTAAGGTTGTTAAATAAAGTTACGTAATGACTGATATTTTTTTTTTTTTTTTTTGCATGTGGACATACCCTGTGGAATATCACAGAGGAATACCAAGAATGAATTAGACTAAGGTCTTAGCAAGGAAAAAGGGCAGAAGTAGGAAGAAAATAAAGCATTACCGTGAGCAGTGGAACTAATTGAACGAGAGCATTCAATGATCAGCACTAGCAGACACCTGTTGACACAATGAAATCTGAAAAGCAACTACAGTTACTTGCAAGGACCTTCCATATTACATAGTTATGACCCTTACAGTGGTTTATTACTTACTACTATTCTCACCTCTTCTTAATACTGGTTATTTGAGAATACACTGTTAGCCCTTTCACCCTAATTCTAGAGCCTATTGAAGCAGTAAATTCAGTGAAGAGGATGACTTTAGTAATTTGTGCCAGAAGACTCCTTTCATGTTACAGCAAACTCCTGACAAATAGAATTGCTGATAGCAATGAAGTTTAATGGGAAAGTTCTGCCAGTCAAAAGAGAAAAAGAAGCAAACCAGAAACTGAAAGCAAGCAAAATTAAAAATAGAAAAATGACTGTGAAATGGTGACTTTGGCTTGTTACCACTAATTCCTTACTGAGCTGTCCAAGTCGAGCCTTCTCTTTTTTACCAAACAAACGTCCTATTGAAGACTTGATTCCTTTCTTCTTGGGAGCTTTGTGCAGGGAGTCCTGGCTGCTGCTGACACTGCCAAGACCAATGCTTTCTGGCTCCAATGAAGCAGGCAAACTACTACAAAATGATAATAAAGAAATGGAATATATAACATGTCAATATTTGCAAGTAATGTTTTACTTTGTTCTGAGCAGCTCTTCCAACAAATTAATTGCTTATTCTTTAGTAATGATCTCTCAACAAATGAAACAATCACATCATCATCTTTAAATTATTTAGTAACATGTAGAGCTATACGAGATCACATTTTCTCCATCAGGCTGACTGGATCTCACTAAAAAAAAAGGCTGAAAATAAATAAATATTTTCAATTTGCTAAGAACAATTGATGAAAAAATACAGGAATCAGCCTGCTGTTTGTCTTTCTAGGATTTGCAGTATCACTACTTCTAGTAGTGACCAAAACCGTACCTCAAAACAGAAACATACAGCATGAATTTTAACACTGACAAACATTTTTAGGGTCATGCAAGAGACAAAGGGTAAGGCTTTCTCTCCCAAGAGAGGGGAAACAATTGCCAAGAAGAAACAGGAAGAAATCAGGTAATTTGGGAATAGTTAAACAACAACATGATTTGAAAAGTATAGTATGTGTTAAAACTCTGAAGTATCAATTCATGTGACAAACATCTTACCTTCTGGCATCATTGTGGTATGAAGAAGGAAGGGTGTGAGTCATTCTGATAGCTCTGGGTGTTGGAGGAGGAGAAGTTTCACATTTTATTGTGGCTTTATCTTCACGCCCATCTTCTTCAACTACTGCAATCTGGGGAAGAGAGACTCCATTGAGAGCAGATTAGCTTTTCAAGAAAGTTTCAACATATGCTGCACAAATTTGTCAAGTGAACTGAAGCAAGTATGGTTTCAAATGCAATTTTTTGAGCAAATCGTAAGGATTCTTATTTTTGATAGAGGCTATTGGGAAAGAGAAATTGCTTAAGTATGGCGGCTTAAAGCTTAAAAAGAGATTAGACTTGGAGAAGAAATTAATTCATTTTATGCCAAACAGGTCGATTCAGTAAATGGCTAAATTATTTTCTTGTTTAGCCATGCAAGACACCTCTTGCATTAAACAGGATTTTTCAAATTAGCAAAGTTTCTCAGGGATGTAAGGGAGAAGGTAAATACAGACGCAAACAGGCCCACCCTCTCCATAGCTTAACAGAATGGTTAGAATGCTTGAAAACAAGCATGAACAAAAAATAATTTTGTCATAGAATATAATGATTTCTCTCATACATATTATTATCCCTTATCCCTCTCCTGTCATGTCAAGATAAATCCCATATTCAGTACCAATTCTGTAAACAATTTTATATTGCTCTAGAAGATTTCCAGTAATCTGACTCTGGTTCCTCCAGCAAGAAAAATGGCCAAAATACATTTGAAAGTAATTATTTTGTGTCCACATATTTTTATTAACTGTATTCCTTTAAGTTTGTGCTGTAGATTCTACTACTCTAAGGTATCACTGGTAGGCCTTGATTCTGTGGCTTAGCTGTGACCCCTGCAAACCTTGGCAAGTAAGATTAAAATGATTATGTTCAGAAATTGAATAAAAAAGAGCAGAGGGTCTGGCAGAGGAATAGGATAAATGTGCTCTCCCAAACTTAAAAAGAACCCCAATATCATACCTTTCTCCGATGTTTTCTTAGGTCGCTTGGCTTAGATTGGTAACAAAAACAGCAACAACAAAAAAAGAATGATTAATAAATCTCATTTGAGCCTAACAAAATGCAACACATTCATTCTTCTCACATTCAAAAGTGGGAAGCAGAGATTTCATTAATTTACTACTACCCGTATTATATACTAATTATATACTTGGTGTCACAACATAAGATAATCCCTGACAAATATGCCTTTCTGGGAAAGCGTGGTTTTTTTTTTTTCTAAAGTTACAAACTCTTTCATTTTTATAAGCTTAGCAAATAATAGGGCATAGCAAGCTTATAGTAGCACTTTTTATTTTTGAAGTTTTTATATAAATCCTTCCACTACCCCCAGTGTAGAGTTTTGGTGGTTTGTTGTTGTGTTTTGCTTTTTTTTTTTAATCTAATATTACAAATGTACCGGTGTCTCACCAAGTATAAACACAAAGTACCATCAAAAAATAACATGTCTGAAAAAGAGGTCTTTCTCTCCAGTTATCCCATATCAAAGTGACTGGTATTTTCTGTCAATGGATACAAATTCACCAAATCTTCTGTACTGCAGCATTATTTGCCAGCAGAAGGCCTCTAGAATGTGTCTTGTTCAACTCCCTTTTCTATTTTCTTTTTTCCTTTGGTAGATGTCTCCTTCATCAAGGAAAGCTGAAGATACTCTGCAGAATTTATTTACTGCATGGACCTGGGCTGTGGAAACTCAATGCAGTACTGCTTCTCCAACCAGTCCCTACAGGGTCATTTGGCAATCTAGGCTCTAGAGACCAGACTTCTACAGAACTCTTCCTAACTCCGTTTCCACTTAGAGGATGTCTAATAGCCTGTTGTGGCTGTCCTGTCCCCAGCCAGTAAGGAGGAGATATTCAACAGTGAACTGCTGCTGAAACAGCGTAGGGCAGAATTGTCCTGAAATGGTTGATGGCGATGAGCAAAGTTGTGGGTTGTGCTGCTGAACACGCAGTGGGATTCTGCTTCTACAGCTTATGACACATCAAGGTTTCAACCGCAACTCATATGGACATATCCATCTGAGCTTTAGTACAGCTAGAGCTGGATGCCAGTGAGGCCATGGCAACCCGAAGTGCAGAGGCTATGCTGTCATTTTTTATTTCAATCTGATGAACCTACTGACTCAAAGCCTCTGTGTCCAAATCAAGGCAACGAGGCAGTGCAGGTATTTGCTTGAAGGTCAGTTTAACCATTGCCATTTATCTGTAGCCAGGCTGCTTATTCCAAATGGCTAGTGAAATGGACCCAAACTGCATATTTGGAAAGGTGTTGCTTTGGCGAAGTGGGTGGCACCACAGCAGCCTGCACACCCACCTCCTCCACAACAGTCTGCACAACCAACATTTTCTTTTCTGCTGTTCAGCAGTTAGGACTTAGGGCTGAAAAAATCAGTGCTTCAGTCAGCCACAACTGCCAGCCCTGACATCCTCTTTGCTGCCTTTAGTCTCCAAGAAGGCAGCAAACCTCACCCTATACTGGGAGAGGTAGAGGTGGATACAAGTAATTGTCAGTTCCCAGGAAAAGGGAGTACTCAGCTAGATGATGGTAGACAAAATTCTCTGCTCCCAGCTGTGCAGAATGAACAGCCAGGCTCCACTCCCAGATGTTCTTAACAATATTCTCAGCTAGGAAAGTTAATTTCTGCTTTCTGATTGAGATCAAGGCTCATTTCCCCTCTGCTGATAGACTCCACAGGGAACCAGCGCTGCTGCTTTTCAGGAAAGGACCACAATGGGACATAGTGACATTACGATTATCAGAGAAATAGCAAATAAGAAATGGGGTTATGCATATGCTATTCTCCTCCCTGTATTTAGAGATCAGCAGAGTGGGTTGCTTTGATTCTCTCCAAGTGTTTAAAGGGATGAAATCACCCAGGCCCCAAACTGGTTTGTGGCCCACACTGAATACTGAACCCTGCATCTACACTCTCATCAGAGTTGTACATCTTGAATATGTTGACACATGCAACCTTTGATTACTTGACTGTTTCTTTTTGTCTGGGACCAAAATTAAATTTTTTGCAAATCCTTTTTCAAATCAAACCAGATATTTCAGAATATGTCCTCAAAGGTATGGTGTTAGAAATACTTTTCTAAATAATTTTATGGCTTGGTATCTATCTATAGTGATGTACTGCCCTTTACTACTTGTAAAGTTGAAATATATCAGTTAAATGAATTATTGGAAAACAAAGGACTTATTTCAAGTGCTTGATATACTGTCATGTACATACAAAATGCTTCAGGTATAAAGAGTATACCAAATATAGATGTATATCCAAATGATCATACCTATGAAGTAGTAGAAGGTTTTAATGTCTTCTAGACATTTCCTGGAGGTTTAAACTCAGCAATAGTCCCACAGACTACTATGTAATAACTCTGTCACCTCAGAGCTTTTAATTAGTAAACATTTTTTACATATAAATTGATAACAGTAATTCCAGTGATCAGTGATCACACACTGCCTGTGCACTGAAGGCCCTTAATCCTCAGATCATTATGTCCCTGGTGAATCATGCAACGCACAAAAACACAATAACAAAACCCACACCCACTCCAGTTATAGGGAATTTGCTATCTGTATGTACGATGAAGAGGTGAATAAAGAATTAGAGAGATGAGCCATTCATACAGTGAAAAGATGAAGTATTTAATACTAGAAATATCACACCTAAAACTGGCATCACAAAATTTCTTACCAGCGTCATAACTCCCATTCTGTCCATCTCCCTGGCTGGACTGCGAGGGGTAAGTTTAGGAGTTGAGTGTCCACTGGGAGGAGATGAGCTTGCAAGTGACGATGCTGTCACTGAGCCAGTAATGGATGTGCCTTGGTGGACTCTGGCTAGATTTAAGCCTTCCAGACTCACACTAGCCACTCTGTTCTCTATCTCCTCGGCACGCAGTTCTGTTGACTCTTTCTCTTCTTGGATTAACCTTATTAAATTAATAAAGAACACAGTTGTATTTGTCTCTCTAAACCCCATAAGCCAAACTAAAAAGTTTCTTTTCTAATGAGATTTGAAAGTCAGAGAAAATAAAGATGAATATCATAGATCTATTCCAAAATAATATTGAAAATGGTATTTTTTAATCACCAGAATTATAAAATTCTTCTTCTTAATTCCTCCATCCTCAAAAACTGTTTGAAGAATCTGCCCAACAACAAGACTTGATGTATGACATTTCAGGAAGATTGGTTCCTTTATAGACAGTATAGGGGAGGGGGGGTTAACAATCCGATTTATCATAGGAAACTAATTCCAGTCTTAAGTTGGCTTCATGTGATTTTCTATTGCTAAAGCACAAACAAATTTAAAGACAAATGAAATGGTGCCTTTAAGAAGAGAATTGCTAAGATAATCCATACTAATAAACGAAGAGAACATGCAGAACAATTTGCCCATTTCATCCCTACAAATTGATGGAAAAATAACAGTTGTTTCTAACGCATTACATTTTTAAGTGAATTTCATTAAAATAGCTCTCTTCTTGGCAACAAATATGTTTCATAAGCATATATAGCCTGAATAGGATGCTTCCACTAGATTTAGTTCTAGTTTTAATTGTGATTGAACCTAGAATGGTAAAATACATTTAAAATTAAACATTTGCTTAGAAGTTCTCTGCCTATAAACTTGTGTTAAAAGGAATCCTGTTTTTTGTGAAGCAGAGGAAAAAGCATGAAGGATCAAGGTTAAATGAGAGAATATGAAGTTTGCAGAGGCTGAAACTGAACCAGACTTTTCTGAGTGAAATGAAGCAAGTAAAGAAATGAAACCATAATACACTGAAAATAGGAACCTACACATTCCTATGCTGTGATAAATCTTCATCCCTAACATCCATTTCAAAATTTCTATAAAATGCTTACAATTCTTTCTGAAATGAGGTATGGCAGGTAGTTAAAAGAAAATAGTATTTTGAAAGGAAATTATAAGTCTTTTTTTATTTTAGCAATCTAAATTCTGAATCATCTTGTATAACAAAACAAATCTAAGGCAAAATACGTTTTTAATCTCTTTTGATATCTCCAATCATTTGATGAACCCTTATAGTGTTTGTCATGAAATAAACAACAAACCAATAAAATAGGAAATGAAGTACAGTGTATAAGACTATCCTTGTAGAATGATTTTTTTCCGAAACTTATTAAAAAAAAAATTACAAAATTAGTTACCTGGTTCTTTACTAATAAGGGAGATGGTAATGAAAACCTATCCTTCAGTATAAGCTGAGCAGGAGGGTAAATGAAACTACTCTCGCTGGACCTCCAGCAAAAATGGCTATATACAATGTGCATACTCACTTTCTTTTTGAGATAAAACTGTACCTGACATCTAAGATCCTGTGTTAAGCAAGTGATCTGATTCAGCATGGCACAAATAATATTCCACTATGTCACCTGCAGGTACAATTTCATGTGAAAATCTTTTACTGTATTACATAATTAATTGTTAAAATGTCAAAATGCTCGTATTTTTTAAAACAAATACATTTGTTGTATCTACAGCTTCCTGAATTGATCACTGACTTCTTTTTAATAACAGAAAATAGGGATAAAGTTCTCTCTTTTACGTACACTGTTTTAAGGAGATTTACCCTCTCAACAACAAAATTTCTTTTTCACTCTCCATCTTGACAGGTGAAATAACAGGTTTGAGAAAACAGCAGTGTAATGCTGTCTGAATGAAAAAAATCTGGGAGTAATGAAAATGCAAAGCTGTACATCTGTAACAAAAAGTCTTCCCCTAAACAGAAAAGTTATTCAAATTCACAGAATCACACAGAATGTTAGGGATTGGAAGGGACCTCGAAAGATCATTTAGTCCAATCCTCTCGCCAGAGCAGGATCTCCTACATCAGGTCACACAGGAACGCGTCCAGGTGGGTTTTAAATGTCTCCAGAGGAGGAGACTCCACAACCTCCCTGGGCAGCCTGTTCCAATGCTTTGTCACCCTCACCGTGAAGAAATTTTTTCTCATATTTATGCAGAACCTCCTATGTTCCAGCTTGCACCCATTGCCCCCTGTCCTATCATTGGGTGTCACTGAGAAAAGCCTGGCTCCATCCTCCTGACACTCACCCTTTACCTATCTATAAACATTAATGAGGTCACCCCTCATTCAATATATGCCAAGAGAGTTCTCCCTTTCAAGTTACCTTGCTCAGAGAAAGACTGAGATCTGGAAAAAGGTAATCTGGTTTTGATTCCATTTAAATCTCCTTCCAGAGAAATAGTCACTAATGAAAGAATGTTTTTCATACACTTTTTCTTAATGTTACCCTTCCTGAAAAACATGTAGGAAGGCTTTAAGCCTAAAATATGGTTTCACTTATAAAAATCACTTAATTAGAATATGTCATTGGATTCTTTATTATGCCATTACATTTGCACAGAAATTAAGACACATTCAATTCACCATCTATTTCCAAGCACTATAACCCAACCTGGAGCATGAAAAATCACCTTCTATGCCTCCATAAAAAAAATAAAACCCATGTCTTAGAAAACATGGCTTATATGAGCTGTGACATAGCAACAATTACAAGAAGAAAGCACAAAGAGCACTGAAATAAAATAATAAAATATTAGTCATTACTGAGTAAGTGGAGTTGTGCAGAACAGTGAAAAAGACCTTGAAAAGAGGACTCTGAATAGTGATCTGTCAAATCTGTCATTTATTAGCCTTCTCTAATATATTTCTCTTCAACTGGCCAGCAATTCTTCACTTAGAACATTTTTTGAAAGAAATTTCTATGGTTGGGAAATGCAGATGCCATTGTTATCTTCACACAATCGATACTCTCCTATGAAAGCAGAAACATTATCAATCCTTCAAATGTAAAGTGGCTTCCTAATTGCTATGAATTGTACCTGAACTCATGCACTAAATGAAGCTTGAAGATGTAACTGAGCGCATCACAACTGGTTCAGGCTGCATACCTGATTTCTTTATTGATTGCATCTAGCTGCTCCTGAAGCATCATGGCTAGAGTCTGGGCATCAGAATGGCCGCTTGGTGACAGGAGGTCCATGGAGCTGAAAAGCGTTTCTCTATCATCATCATCAATGTCAGACATTTCAGTGTCACTTTCAAATGGATGACTGCTCAACACTCCAATCTGCTGGGTCCTATTCCACTCATGATCTCCAAGTGATTTTACCTGAGCAGGAATTAAGATGTATATGGCTTATTCCATGGAAAACAAATGCAAAGCTGAACTTCTATGAAAGGAAAGCTACTAAGATTTAAGAATACTTATTCAATGATGAATTGTCCATTAATACTTTCAGATTTACCACAGATGACATCTGTTGTTTTTTTTTTCTGGAAAAACACAGACTGTAAGCTTGACAGCCTGAAATATATTCTTTTATCAGGGAATATATGAGAAGAAACTGAGGATTAACCTTTGGTTCATCTCTGCGAACTCCCATACGGCCTCTTCTAGGTCTCCTTATCACTTTAGTTGACCGATAGTCAGACTGGCTATCAACCAGGGAGCCCACAGAGTACCTCAGCTCTGCTGATGTTTCAAGGTGAGGCCTATAAAAAGAACCACATAAGTAAACTGAGGGAGTAACAGTAGCAACAACAACCATCTAGTGACCTTCAGTCTAAGAATACAAATTTCCTTTTTTAAACAAACAAATTATTATGTATCACATAATAAATGACAAAACCACATCAGAAAATACAAAAAAACCAAGCAGATGTCAGAAAAATTAACAGAATAGGCTTCTGAAGGTATTAGCCTGTATATTTTCCTTCCATCACTCTCCTGAATAAATAAGCTCTAGTTCTGTGTCTGCTTCTGAACATACAGATTCCTTGATTTTCCTTAAGAAGAATTTAATTTGAATTAAAAAATACTGGTACTTGGAAGATTGAAGCATTGGTCTTGAATTTCAAACGTCACTTTAATAAAGTGAAAGATAAAATATCACAACAGTTGTGCCTGTTTATTGGTAAATGGGAAGTGCAAAAAATATAATGGAAAAACATGACAGTGTCTACTGTAAGCTACTTAGACAGTAATTAAATTTCTTCATACCATTCTGTCAGGTAGTACAAGTACTGTGACAAATCTGAAATAGTAATGGAAGGATTTCAAGTGCTAATACCGTTTCTTTTACAACAAGTAAGTACCATAAGAAAATAAATTTTAGAAAGAGGTGCTGGAATTCCTGAAAGGTGAGTATGTGCCATAGTCTTCATATCAGATACATTAAAAAGTCACAGATACTGAATAATGCTTCAGAGCTCAGGTTCTGGGTAAAGCATACATCAGAGCTCATGCTGCTGTCATAAATGTCCTTTTCTGAACAACCATCATCTTCTCTTACACTTTCTGTCATGCCTGGTAGGAACTTCTATAATATTAGAAAAATTATGATTTTACCTTTTAAAAAATTCTCTAAAACTCACTTCTGTCATTATACTAATAAGAAAACTTGACAACAGTTAAAACAGTTACATTTTAAAATAAATACATTACTATTTTTATGCATGGTCTGAACACATCCCTGTTTCAAAGGCTTGAACATTTACATTTATGTATTATTTCAAGTCACAGTGAGGAAACTTTTGTCATTAAATATTACCTTGACAAGGTGGGCTCAATTAAAGAACCCGCCCTTAATTTCATTTGATCAAGTTCAGATCTCAGTTTCTCAATTTCTTCAGCAAGTCTTTCCTGGAAATAAGAATAATGAGATATAATTACTTGTGATACAAAGTACATTTACTCGTCCTTTATGAGATATTGCTGTTGTAAAGCTAAACAAGCTATACTCCAGCATGAGGTGCTGCTGGTGACAAATGAGAGTGTGCCATGAAAACTGGATTTTTTGAACCAACTAACAAAAAGACTATTGACAACGATGACTAGGGAAAACAGTGCTGTTCTTAAATTGTACAAACAATTATCATCTACTAATGAAATGAAATGAAAGAATTTTAAAAGATATTAAGAGAGAATATGGGATGAAGACTTAACACTGCTGTTCCTAGAGTTTAAATTGTTCAGGAATCCAAAACACTAGGAAGGAAAAGGATCTGCACTTATTATTATTATTATTATTAGATCCAGTAGTTTTTATTACAGTATTTTTTACACTATTTCTTGGTTGGATAGAATTGCAGAGATGACTTTGTGGCCACTCTACTTGTATCATTTGGTAGTTATTTAGAAATTATTAGTATCTGCTGTCATATCCATCTATCTGAAATTGTTCCATCGGTTTCAATAATAACTAACAAAGAAACCCTTCAAAGAGGGAACTTAGAAGCTTGGCAGGCAGATGTATGTGGTTGTGTGTGAAGAGAACTCATCTCCAATCGCACAGAGCAGCAGCAGAGGTGTTCTATTTATTTCACTTCCCACCCTTAAGCGAGAATCAATAAATATAATAAATAAAAATATCTTAGTAAAAATTATTTTGATATCAATGTAGATTTTTATAGCAGATTTTTAGTCTTTGTCAAGAGTTGATATGTACATTGAAGCCAGAAAACAGACTGAAAAAGAATTAGCAACTGTATTCATGTCCACTACTAAACATGTAACACTATTAAAACAGTAAAGTTATGTTGGAGATAACGTTGGAAAAGTACCTTATTTACACAGACAAAATTGATATCCATAATTCAAGTTTAGAGTCTCTGGTAGCAAAATGATAGAAACATTTGTTTCTATTGACAGAGCTTTAGAAATGTCCTTTTCGTTATCTAACTTGATGGTGAAGTATGATCCTGATTTTGTGACAGTTGAATCATCTTTACTTTGATAGTACATCACAGACATTTTATTTATTTGAAATACACAAAAGGCTTCTTTTTTTGGGACTTTAATCTCACCGTCTTTGTACAAGGTTATCTGAATGTAATGAAAATAATTTATTTGAACAGATACCTCTTTTGTTATTTTTCTCAAACTGCTTGATTTTGGATGTCATATGATATAATTATATCACTATCAAATGGAGTTTTGTTTTTTAAGTTCTATACAAACACTTCTGTGAACCTGAAAGCAGATACGTTTGTGTATCCTACTGTGCTCAAGGCAAGTATAACTTCAAGACAAAATCCTAATATTTGGTATTGGAAAAAATATTTATGATTAAATTCGACTGATTCACTAAAAAGTATTAGGGGTTAATTTGCAGTGAACTAAGAAAGGCCACTTTCAGCTATATTTAGCATAATGCCACTGCACCTGTTAAGAAGAATTGCATCAAATCAAGCAATTACATTCTTCACTATGAAAGTGTAACCAGTTATGCATACATCCCCGTTAAACAAGACTTTTTCAGAATTAAAACTGATAGCACAAAAATTCCAGAGCCAGTGAAATCAATATGAATTTTAGTATTGGCTTCCTGAGGCTAGGATCTCAACCATGAACTTAGCCCACAGCAATTGTTAGAGACCCTCAAAAATTAGTGAAGGTATCTGCGTAATTAAAGGAATTATCATGGATGCTAGGAACATTTTACATGCTAGATGGATAATTAATATACCATTTACATATATCAAAATAATAAATCTACAGCTTCTGATATAAAATCACAGTATTTTATAGTACCTTGTCATGTAAAGACTCTTCCAGATTTTTCCTAAAACTTTCAGATTCTTGAATCAAAACATTCTAGAAATGAGAAACAGATTAGAGACATGTTAAAAATCAGCTATCATCATAGACACGTAGCCTCCATATAAGTTAGCAAAGTTCAGATTCATTGAACTTTAAAATTAAAATTCTTTAATGCTTCAGTTTGAGTATACGTTACATTTTAAACACTGGAAATAATCCAAAAATGGGACCATTATTTTTGAAAGAACAGCAAAAACTTTGCATCTTTCTTGATCTGAGCAACTGTTGCACTCTTACACAACTATTTCTCCCAGGTTCTTCTTTTGGAAGGTCTATGTTTTGCTTCATACAACATTTTGTTTCAATGATAGAAACCAAAAGTATGTGCTCTGGTAGGATATTCTGAAATATCCTTCTGAAGGACACTGAAAGATTCCCCTCAGATCAAACTGAAGGTGAATAAGCAGAAGAGGAAGGGATTAAGGAGGTTGGATATAAAGGTCATGGGATTTGAATTTTGCAAGCCTACTGTGTTTCCTGTTATGGAAAACCTATAAGTAACATTCCCTGTTCAAGGGCAGATGCTCCTTCTTCTGTGGTGACAGTATTTTACTGTTCTCAGAGGAAGTGAGGTAAAATCACACAAGGATAGTTTGAAAGAGTTGGGCTTGTTCAGCGTGGAGAAGAGCATGCTCCAGTGAGACCTCATTGTGACCTTCCAGTATCTGAAAGGGGCCTACAAGAAAGCTGGGAAGGGACTTTTTACAAGGGCTTGTAGTGATAGGATGAGGAGTAATGGCTTTAAACTGGAGAAAGGGAGATTTAGATTAGACATAAGGAAGAAGTTTTTCACTCTGAGGGTAGCGAGACACTGGAACAGGTTGCCCACGAAGACTGTAGATGCCACAACACTGGATGTGTTCAAGGCCAGGTTGGATGGGGCTTTGAGCAACCTGGTCTAGTGGGAGGTGTCCCTGTCCGTGGCAGAGGGTTTGGAACTAGATGACCTTTGAGGTTCCTTCCAAGCAAAACAATTCTATGATTCTATAAAAATCAACAATTAAAATATAGCAATGTCAGCACATCTGAAACGTGGTCATTCCTTGGTTCTTGTCCACTTTCACTGCCTCATACTGCGCCATGCACGGGCCCTTTGCAAGCTCTTAATTAGACTCCTGACTGATAAAATAGAGACTCATAACAGTAAGCATATCCAGTTCACAGTAGTTCTGAAAAGACGCTTGAGCACACTCTTGAATTTAGAGTTGAATTTAAAAGTAGGGCAATATTTGTGGTAGTATTTAGTAATACAAAATCATCATGATGCTTCCATCCTAATAAAAGCAGAACATGTTACATACAGGATAATCTTTATTAAGCTGAACTTTATACTGCTCTTTGCACTGTACCTTTTCTTCAAGTGCTGCCATTCTCTCTTTTAAGTGTAGCTGAAGACGCTCATTGGATTCTGTCAAAAGTCTGTCTACAGTATCTGATAATCTTTTGTTGTGCTCTTCATTCATTTTTTCTCTTTGCCTTGCCTTTAATATAGAAGAGAGAGATTGGTAGGGCCCAAAATTTAACCAGTACAGACTCATATCATGAAACAACTATGGTAACTGTAGCCATTTAAAGAAATCCCACAGGAAATGTAATTACAACTACCAATTAATGCACGTTCATTTTTCTAGCAGCAGAAGGCTCTGAATGCTGCAACTAGATGTAAACTACTATATTAAGATGGTAAAGTGAAGCGGGAAGATGCTGCCATCACTGCTATAAATAAAACATTTACCAGTAGATAGATTTGTGTGCTGGAGTGCATAATGTAGTCCTATACCGACAAATTAAAAGAAGAAAAGTGCACAGAAGTTGTCTGCAATACACATACTCTTTGAAGTTCCTGATTCTTCTCTTCAAGTTGAGCTTCTAAGTGTCTCATGCGTTCCTCAATGTTTCCATGTCTTTCTTCTGCCTGTAAAAAAATAGAAAGACTCTTTCTGTGATTTAAGTGGCTTTGTAAGTTTTTACCTCAGTTAAATTTAAACAAAACATAAAGCAAGCTACTACTAACTGCAAACTTAGTTTTTTGAAAAGAAACTTTATTTAAACAGGCAGCTGAACAGCATTGCTTGAAATGTGTCAGCTACAAAGGCCTGTTACATCCAAGCATCAGCAAAACATTGGATTTATTTATGAGCAATGAAATCAGCCAAATGTAACATGCAGACTGTGCATGGTTTGAACACAAACCTGCCATCGTAAAATTGTAAGCTCCTGAAGCACTGAACTGCACGATGGTTGATTATCAATAAAAAAAATAAAATAAGTTAAAGAAAATAAAAACAAATCAGATGGATTCTATTTAGCAATAGAAAGTAAAGTCCAGTAGGACTACCTTCCTACGTATGGAGATCATTTCTTGTAGTTTAGCTTCCATAACATATTGATAATCATCAGATGAGGTAGAAGAGGTTGGATCAGACTAACAAGTCAAGGAAAAGGAGAGGGACAAAATTGAAAAATCAGAACTAAAGACACTGACACTGAACAGAACACAGCACAGAATGCTTAAAAGAAAAGTGTGACTGAAAATTTAATACTTTTAACTGACAGATTTTTACATGGAATAAACTACACTGATACTTGGTGAATATGATGCAGTTGATGTGGAGAAACTGAAAAGGATGGAATGCTAAAAAAAAAAAAAAAGCTATCAACCTACACATGGAGGTTCAAGGTTAGTGATGGCTGGCTGATGACATATTACTACAGAGTGGATTCAAAGCAATACTGTCTAATCTAATGTTTGTCTGTTTGGTTTTTTTTTTTAAATAATGGCAAACTAAACACCAGAACGGGTCTCTGTGAGACCAATGTCAGAAAGTCCTTTATAATTTTTCTATCATTTTCTAGGAATGAAAACAATGCATAAATACTAAATTAATGGATCAATCAGTTACAAAACTATGCAATGTTATGACACATTCCCTAATTTCTAGAAAACAGAAAGAACATCAAAAGAGACAAGGTTCAAGCTTTAGTATTCCATTTTAGAATACACTACATAAGCCCTTTCATCTAAATAAACAATATAGTTTTCATCCCTTTGAAAGGATCCACCCTGGTGGATCTCTTTAGAAGATCAAGGTCATCAGATAAAAGAACCTATAAATAAAAATTCATTAATAGAAATGAAAAGTCATTACTGAGTATAAAATGGTAATCCATCCGAAGATTCATTACTGTCTGACAGAAGTTGACCTTAATTAGGTCATTTGTTGCAAAATATGAATATTCATGTTATTGTCATATCAAACAAGTCTATAGTAATATTTAAAATGATAAAAAGTCCTTAAAGAAAGGGAATTGCTCTATTGGATTTGTTGCTATGGAGACAGGAAGGCATAAGGAGTATAGACAGAGCTACTGATGAATTTGAGTTGTGAGCTCACGGTTGTCAAATGCTATTTCACTCTGTCAGATTCGCCCTCTCTCAAAGAGACCCTGAACTTCATCTTTAGAAGAGCAAACTTTAATATGTACCAGAAATACTATTTTACAACTGTATTTTTTAGTGAGATGGTTTTTCATACTGTTGTCTACTAATGATTTATCAGAATAATTATTAATAGATACCAAAATAATTCAAGACATACATAATAACTTCAAATGACCCATAAATTAAACTTATCAGGACCAAACGATCAGACAGAAAGCAAGCCTGTGATCTAGAAATTTATAAATATGAACCACAGCTCTTGGTAAGAAGACATTCATGTGAGAAAGTCCTGATTTGTATAAAGACAAGAATAATGCTTAACTTTGAAGATCACTATTATTCTTTTCAGAGTAAGTATATTAAAAAAACCTCAGATTCTTCAAAATTTAAGGAAAAGTCAGTATACTTTGTGATTAAGCTCATTTAGTAAGTGCAGTTATTGTTTCTGTTAATGAAACAGACATATTGTGATGTATTTGTACTTACTCATTATCTAAAAGTATTTTGTCTGTTTATTATGACTCGGACAAGTGACAATGCCTCCTTTATGATTTTCTTTAGCTTGTCTTCTGGTTTTGCATATTGGTTCATTTCAGTACACAAGTGATAATGTTCTGCTTCCTCTCACAGTTGGATTAATAGAAAGATAGGGTTGAAAATGTTAAGTCCCTGTGACTATAGAAAACCAGATCATGCCGTCCCTTCCATGGAGTGACAAAGCTTTATCCTCCTCTGTAGAAGACAGACTTTTCCCCTTTTTCAGTCCTGGCTGCATTATTGGTTCAAGGCCTTCCCTTAATGCATCTCCAAGGGTCAGGAGAAGATCTGAAATCACCAAAGCTCTGAGCTGATGACAGAGAAGGCTTCAGTAATTCTAACTCTTTTCAAACCATTTTCATTGAGACATAAAACACACTGGAGGTATCATCCTACAATATTAAACTACTTAGTACCTTCATTAGCTGACTGCAAATTTTAAAAGCAATTTACTTAATCTTCACTGCTTCTATACACTTAATTACAGGTTAATGCAAAATATGAAGATAATCTAATTAATACTTCAAGGTTCAGAGAGAATCTCATTTAAGTCTTCTGAAGTCTTTTGAAATGTGGTGCTGTCTATCATAACCTGTCCTTGAGCAGCTGGGCTAGCTAGCTATATCATTTATTTTTCAAACTAAAAAATAGATTTTTTTCAGTCCAGATAATGCCTTATTCATTAGCAGGAAACAGTCCTTTAAATGCATAAAATAACTGTGGTACTAGGCCCAACTATCATTTGGAAGAGGAGGAAGAATAAAATTGTCAGAATTATGTATGTTATCCCAATTTTTACACAGAAAACATTATTGAAAGAACATGATGTTCTCTTAAGATTCTTACAGCTATTTCTTTTATTTTGTAACTTCCTTTAAGAATTCATTAAGTTTAAGATACATGTAAAACTTATTCTGTTATGATATTCTTAGTGAAATAACTGAAAACTAAAATGTTGATAGGTACATCCTTGTTAAAAAGTCTTCCTGAATGTGGCTCAGAGTACATGTACTTCATTTTCCAGCACAAAAGAAACACAGCTGATCTCCACATTCATCTTCCTTCACATCTCTTTGGTAGGATAAAGAGACTGTAAAATGAATTAAAATTCAATATGCCTTAGAATAAAAATAAATATTATTATTCTAAACACTTAAAATATATTTGAATATTTTATGTTTCCTTTATCTATATGCACTTAATTTGTTTGCTGTTAATCTATATTACTTAAAAAGAACCAGATTATAACTGAGACATTAAACAATTAGGCTCCACTGCTTCTCTGGCAGAGGACAATCACAGGTGCACAGCCTTAGTAACTACTCTGGGTTCTATTGCTATTTAGGGATTTTAACCACTGGTTGTTACATGCCAAATGCATGAGCAGACACTGCAGTAGGGACATGAATCAAAAGATTGTCCTCTGTAAGGGCAAGGGAGACAGAACACACTTACTTACTCCCTCCATATCCTAGTGTGCCCAGCTGGAATGTAATCCCAAAATGAGAGTTTCAACACCTCTCATTGCCCTGTATGCTGAGGAAGGTCCCAATCTAGCTCTCAAAGGGACCCTTCTGAACAACAAGGTCTAGCAATTCAACTATTCCCTAAGGAATTTGCAAATGCCTTCTGCACAGACCTCCCTAGGCCATACTGTTAGGATTGACATGTCTGTGGCAGCTACACTTTTTTGTTGTCCATGCGTGCTCATCAGCCCCAGACATTCCTGCTGGAATAGGCTCTTTGTGAGACTTGGGAGCCTACCATAAAAATATTGAATGTCTCCATCTCTGCCCTGTGGTCTGAGGCACAAGGTAGAGGCTGAGACACCAGTGTTATTCACGTTCCCGTAGAAGAATTTCAGACACACGCAAGACAGAAGGGACAGCTGTGGACTCTGAGGCTCATAAACAGAAGTTGGATTTCTTCCAACTTGCTTTGCTAAGAAGTAATTGAATTTAAAACTTTCTAATGTGGAATTTCTAAAGTGACTACCTGCTTGGCAGACCTTAACCTGTATTCTTCTTTTTAATATAGGACTTGCATGCCTGTTCACTAGTACTCTGTACAGGAGGATTAGTAAGACACATGGTGTGGTATTCAGCAACTAGCATTTAAAGCATTTAGTCAGCACATTCAGTTATAAATAGATTTGTGAAACTGTGCATCTTATACCAGATTAAAAATACATGGACAAAACCTGACAATGTCTGCCTCCTATGAGATACCAGCATAAGCCTTAATGCTCACTTTGCATGCTATATGCTGTGAAATAGCAATGAAATAGGCAGTATAACCCAGTAACAGACAGGGACATTTTCTTTGAGGGAACACCAAAGCAGCTCATATTATTGCTCTCTAACCCTGTTAAAACTCTATGCTGCTCCTGCTCCTAATGCGCCCACAAAAAAAATGTTGCTTTCACATCATCTGTTACTGTTGGCAGTGCACATTTTCTAGGTCTTTGCATCTTAGCTGAAAAAAAGTCCAATTTCAGATGCAGAAAGTACCTGTATGGTTCAGGTGCTATAATTTTTCTTCCTCATGCTGAGCTGCAGGAAAAAAATTAAAACTTTTCTAACGGTACAAGCCAATTTCCTCAGTGTTGAGACCTTGACTTTTAAACACCTGATGTCTCCAGATTTTCTATTGGCTTCTTATGGCACAGATTCCCTTGGTTATCCTTTGAATGAGTGAGTTATTCAGGAAGAAAGAATGCATTATTGCATTGAGCTATGCAACTGAAGGTGAAAATAGGTGATCATAGCGGCTGAGTAACAACAGCTCACAGAGTTATCAGCTACTTGTTCACATGCTCACTTCTAACCAGTTATGAACGTGACAAAACATGTTGGCTTAAGTCATCCCTTTTTCTGAAACCAAGTTTTTCAGTCCCTAGATATCCACACATTTGTGCCCCTCCTTCATTCTTCCCACTACTTGCTTCACCTTTACACCTTCTACACCTAGGTTTAGTAAGCAACTTCTTCCATTTAGCTCTGTCAAACTTTCTTCTTTCATTTCTTCCTCCTATCAGAACAAAATCTGCTGTGGAATTGGAAGCATAAGAAAAAGGAGTGGTTTGAGGAGACAGTAATGCATTGTAAATGTGGAGTTTTCTTAGGCTTCCCTCCCCATAGAAAATGTTCTCTATTTTTTTTTTCCCCCAGAAGATTTATCAACTTCCTTCTCCACCTAACACATCATCTTCATCTCCCTTTTTCTCAGAGAGGTTTCTGTCTCAACCACATCAGCTTCTTGCAGGAGAACTTCCTTGCCCTCTTGCATACCTTCCACAGCAGACCACCTCTTTTCACTTTCTTGCAGCTTCTTCCCCACTTAATGCAAGCCAGATCCCCACATTGTCACAAAACAAGCATTGTATCCTACTGGCCTCCAACTTTCAAGTCATGTTTTATCACCTTTAAAATAAACTAAAGTTGTTACTATGCTAAATGTGGTTTATTATGATTATGGTTTCCTCTTTTCCATCTCAGTGCTTCTCTAATGCAGCTAAAAAGCACCATTAGCATTTGGTGACCTGCATAAAGGAAAGATGGAATTAAATGCTGACTACTGATTTGTGATCAGAGAAGTGACACGGTACCTCTGCTGCACAAGCACCTGAGGGGGAGAGGACTATTAGTGGGAATGAGTGAATGGAAGTAGGTGGATGCTGGTTGTCTCCACTACACCCCTCATTGAACACATGCAAGAAGAAACTGTGTTTGACAGACTAACCATCTGAAGATTCTGGGTGCTCCAATGTCTGTCCCTTCTGAGGAAAATAAACATCTTACAGGATAAAGAAAGGTTTAGTTAATATTGGAGGGATGTTCTTTCTACTACCAACTGCCTCTTCTCCAGGGCAGGCAAACAGACCAATACTGTGAGAGTGAGTACAGGGTGGCTCAATGAGTCATGGCAGTCTAAATCTTGGGATACATGCTGAGACCTGTGCTACTTGTCATGACCAGACAGATACCAGTGTGATGGTCAGGGAGGACAGCACAGCACATGGGATCATGCTGTTCCAGGTTAGTCGGCCACAGGCTGACTAACCCTGCAGTTGCTCACCCAATAGGCAGAACACAGTGAAAACAAAGCCAAAGAAAAGTTCAAATGATTCGGGTAAATTTATGGGTACTTATCTGAGTTCACTGTATAGTCCAAACTTTTGGAAGTTGACTCCTTATGAACTAGTTTGGGCATGGAAAAGTAGCAAAAGACATTCACTAGCCCATATATATATATATAAAAGGCAAACAACTTGTTTTAAAAACTGACACCATAGAAGGATCTCATTCTACATCCTTCTTTTTCAGAATCCCAACCCAGATTTATTATGAGGAATAGTATAATAAATTGAATGCAGGATTGTAACATGCATATTTTAAACTTTGGGGGGGGGGAGGGGGTGGGAGATGCTGAAATCACATACAAATCCAGAACGTTTGTTCTGTTTCATCTGCACATGTAGATAATTGATCTTCTGTTTTACCCACAGTGAAGCAGTCATGGTTTCCAGTTACCTCATACTACTTTCCTTTAGAAAACATGTAAAGCATTAGGCTCAACTCACCTCTTTCATATGATTGTAACCCCATTAATCTCAGAGAAGCCACTTTCATCGAGGTAGTACAAAAGAAAGGAGAATCAATTTTGGCTTTTTTGCCATGCAGAAAGACTAGCTGATTCAAGGGGCTCATCTTTTACTTAGTATACACAGACACGCAGTGACCACAGCTTAGGTAGGCAGACTTAAGGTAGTCTGAAGCAAGCTAATTTGAGCCCTGCTGACAATGTGTATGGTACATAGCTCGATAAAGGTAAAATTAAACATTTTTCAACCCCTTAGGTAGGTCTTGCAGCTTTCATTGAATCGCTAGTTAGTAACCGTATACCAGCTATCTAATCTAAAACTACTTAAGTAAGCTGCAGTGCCTACTGCGTCATCCTTGGTTCCAAGCTACATTTATACAATCCATGAAACATATTGGATTTTAAACTTCAGAGCTGTCAAACCAGCACTCTAAAGCTCTACAGTTTGCAAAGACATTGTATGCAAGATATAGAAAACAGATGCTTATTTGGCCTCTTGGCCAAATTCTGATGTTCTTCATGTCATGCATTCCAAGACAAAATTTCAAATAAAGCAAATTTGTTCTGTTTTTCATGTAATCACAGAAAAATGAACAGAACCAGCATTACATTCTAATATTATTCTTAGTTTCCCACCTGGCAAAAACTTTGATACAGTACATCAAAGTGAAATGGGGTGGAGTGTCACCTCTGTTCACAGCTCTTTAACTACATCCCATGAAATAATGTAAGAGGACAAACAGAGATGCATACTGTAGCTGCATGGTCACGATAACGACAGTATCTCATGGAAGTACCTGAGTGCTCTGCATGGTTGAAATGGGATTTCTTCTTACAGTATTTGTCATTAATAGATGTTCAAGGGAAAATGCAGTTGCAAGAAAAGACATGCTTGAGACTGCAAAATACTTACTGGTGACTAATTGCTGGAGAAATTATTCAGGAAAAATCCTCTTAAAATAGAAAACAATATTTTAAAGCTACTGAGGGCATTAGAATATGTGATTATTTGTTGAATGAGAAACAACTGCATAAACAACGTTAAAATGCCAAGTGATTGATCTTCTGTGCACCTGAGTTTACATTTAAATAAAATTATAGTTTGGTATTTAATGTAGCTCTCCTTTTGCTGATTCTTCTTTTTTTCCCCCACTATTTTCATTCTCTCTTTCAGATTCCCACCCATTCATATGAACCTAAAGTGGACAGCACAAAATCTTTTTTCTGAATAATGATCTTGCCTTAATAAAATAAAAAAAAACCCCAAAACTCTAATCCCCTAAAAGCCTCTTTTTCTTTCTTTCTTTCTACTTCTTTACTAAATTATTTAAAAATCAGACTTTATTAATGAGTTGCTCAGCATGTATGGCTTCACTATAAATGGAAAAACACGAGAATGGGAAAAAATCCATCAAATTTAAAAATAGCTTGGCACATAAATAGCTAGAAACCTTCTTTGGGAATAGAGAAAGGAGAGTTTAGATAAATCAGAATGATACGTAATACAACCTCTTAAATGCATTTTTTTCTTTTTTTGTCTGATTTTAAGAGATGAAGAATAAATATCATTATATGTCATTACAAAGCTGGTAACAGCTGAGCTATAGTATTAGCTACATGCACACCTGAAAGTATTAGAAGCCAAATACAAAAAACACATTACTGAAAATTTACTTCTAACTTCGTATTTTTCTGCAAAAAAGCTGCCACATAATAAATTTATCAGAAAAAACAGTTTGAAATCCTCTCAGGGTTTCACATTTGTCTTTGCAAATATATGATGCAAAGAATCATCCAAAACAATCCTTGTAAGTATGTACTGCAAGTTGTCTTCGTTCGTGTTGTACAAATGATTCCAGTTGCCACTGAGATTTGATTTTATAGCACTTATTGGAATGAAAATAATTGTTGTTTCATATATATGATGTATGAAAACATCCAGAACTAAGTAAGCATAGGAACGGGACTTCCCTCCACCCCTCTCCCCTTAAATTAGGAACTCTTACACAGTAAAATTAATCCTCCTAGCAAAAGAAATGCTTAGATGTATTGGAAATGTATGACTCCTTCGTAAATATGGTCTAGGCTAACTTACGGATAACTACTTCTGCTATCACCAAAATGTTAAGAATTACAAACACGGCATTGAGACAATTCCTGGTTTAAATGTCACATACTTATCAGGAAACATTTTCTTCTTTCAAATCAGCTTGATATGACACTTGTTTTGTCCTTGAGGCGAGGAATTGGGATGCAAATCAAGGTTAAACAATGGGACTTCTGAAGTGAACCTATTTCTCAGAGCAGTACCTTAGTCAGAGCTGCAATTCTCTGAGCTAGTTCAGCTTCCACTTCAGGTAAGGTTTCAGCCTTCCTCATTGTCTGCTGCAGCTTCTGCTCAGCCAGCTCTAGACGCTCTTGCAGTTGTCTGTTCTTGTCTTCCAACTGAAGGCCAAAGACAGATAAACAGGTGTTTAAAAAAATAAAAAAAAAAAAAAAAAAAAAATCAGAATTAAGATGCTCCTTCAATTTCTTAGGTATCAGGGAAGTGACCACAACTCACTACTCGGGCATAGACACTCCACAACGTGGGAGTGTGTATTGGAGAGGTATTAACTCAAGCATGGAAGAGTGCAGGCAGCCAGTCTTACAATGATAAGTGATACGAGGCTCATGGATCATAAAGTGAGGAAAAACAGTTGTAAAATGGCAGTAACAAAGATGAACACAAAAGCTCCTCTGATTGATGTATTGTCTATCTGAGCGAAATAAAAGTACAGGTGTCAATAAAACGAGAATTTTCTAAACTGAAATACTGAGTCCATCTCACAGAAAAGTTTATATATGAGCTAGAATGGGAAAGTACAATTCCAAAAGGACAGCATTTCCAGCGACATTTCTCAACAAACACCAACCATATATTAAGAAATGTTAAAACTGCTATTTCATTCACTATCATAACCTCATTACTATTTGCTTAAGGTTGCAGTGATATTGTTCATTGTGAACCTACAATTAAGTGTCATTTTACAGAGGTGAAATTGATGACTCTGGGATAGCCATTAAAGAGAAAGAGGAGGACTTTTGATAACTGCTGTATTTTCTGGCCTACTGAGATGCACGACACGATTAAGAATTTGTTAATAGCTTGGTAAGTGTATCCTGCTGTCCTGTTCATTCCAGATAATAGAAGACATAATGAAAAAGGAGTGTGCTTTTAGATTCTTTTTTAATCCTCCAAAGGAATGAAAAGGCAGGCTTTTCATGTCGCAACACTGCAAATCAACTTTGTGTCCACCTGTATGTATTCTAAGCCTAGTTCTATTGATCACTGCTTTGAGTGGGCAGATCTCTGCAGCACAGCATGACTTACATTAGCAGCAATAGAAACTCAGATGCAGGTACCTTACTTTTCTGTTGTTGGGTGGTGTGTTTTTTCCTTAACAGTTGAAGATATCTCTTCATATAGTCAACGGAAGTTGGCAAAAGCTGAAGAATTTGAGTTTTGAAGCTTTAATTTCCCTGAAGAGATAGCCATGTACATATGTACAGAGGGATGTGTGCGTGTATGTAAATATGTCTGCATACAACCATAGATGTAGAGATTATCAGATCATACAGATTTATTTCCTATATATCATTTTATATTGTTTGCAGACACGATAGGTGAAAATATAAAGAAGTCTGGCACTGGGGCTGAGGAGCAATGTCATTTTTCACAGCTCAAATTATATTAATTTCATGTTAGCTTTCCATTCACATCGTATTATTCAAATTACAAACCATTGTTTCCTGTTCATTTCACTCTTCAGCTTTTGGAGTCACTGTACCATGAGAGGAAGCTGCACAATCATGTTATACTCTTTTTTAAAAACATATTCCTAGATAGTTTAGCTTTGTAAAATTTTATTTATACACTACTAATATGTGAAAACATTAGAATATATTGCATGCAAGTTTTTATCTTTTCTGCAGAAGGGAATTTCTTTTGCCTATACTACTTTTTTGATTTTATTTTGTAAATAAATTTCACAAAATTGTTACATAAGAAGCAAAGATAATTCTTTACTTAGGGGATAGGACTATGTGCATTTATACAAGGCACTTTCTGTAAACAGTTATTTTCCAGTATTGAATGTACACATTGATTTGTTATTCATGGTTGTAGTAGCTGATATGAAGCTTAGAGATGCTGAACAACTCAGGGTATTTTTTAGATTAACTGATCTGTTCATTAAAAATGCATAGATTAGTCTAATGGAAAACTCTACTGTAGATCTGCTCCATTTTTTTGCATTACATTTCAACAACTGACAAATGCAGATACTGTACCTGACGCAGGATCGCTTCCTTGTTTGCCAGTTCATTTTCCAGCTTATCGTTCATGTCATGTATGGAGGTGGATTCTCTCTGTGCACTGAGGTAGCGCTTTTCCAGCGTAGTTATTCTTTCTTCCATATCTTCCTTTTGTGCCATAGCCTAACGTGACAAAAAAACCCTATCAAGGACCATGCAATTAAAATGTGACACAGTTTTATACCAGTTTGATTTTCATGGTTAACAGTAGACAGGAATGTAAGATATGCTCAGCAGTAATTTTTCTGTTTTAAAGAGAATTTATTTCCTTTGGGATTTCTTGATTTCTTGTAACTATGATATTTAAAGCAGTAGTTGCTGAGTATAGCAAACAAACAATCTTC
>VZZY01001003.1:78567-137240 GCA_013400335.1 Eurystomus gularis | reverse complement strand
AAAAAAATATATATAAATATTTCTACTCTTATTTCTGGGTCTTGTTAAAATTTTCTGCTGAAATACATATAGCAGACAGCCCATGGCATGTTCTGAATTTTCAGGAAAATGAGTGATCACAATGTTGAATACATAACATATGGATGTTGTCCATATAGGTTATGGATAATCTCTTTAAAATCTTGACTTGTTTTTATTCATGTATTACAATCTGGCCTTACTGAAGTCAATAGCTGTAATTTAGATAAGATTACTCATTAGCCTGTCTATTACATTGTTTATTTCTCTTCAATTGATTTTAGTGAAAGCATAAATTTTTATTGGTTTTAAAATTGCGTCTGGCTCTCGAGAAGACTTACATGTTGCCACGTAACCTTTCACAATGTAAGTATTTACTGATGAGCATGTCTTGCTGTTTCTGTTGTCTTACAGTATGAAAGCAGTGTTGAAATAAGTGAGATTATTTTTCAAGTAAAACACAATGAACATATAAATGGATCCAAATAGCTAGTCCTAAAATAGACCATATCCAGGTGATCCTTTTGCATGTTGCTGGGAAAAAAAACCAAAACGTAGAAATAATAATTATGTATGTAATTCATTAAAAAGACACAGGAAAAGAAAATCCAGTAAATTTATCCAAGTTACAAAATACTAAGCTATCCTTCTTGCAGGTATCTACTTTTCTGCATCGGGAAGGCTATCTTTTGTGGCAGTATGAACTAATGAAGACTGGCACTTCCATCTTCACAAATACCTTTTGCAGAAGATTTTGCAGTGATATTTGGCAATTACTCTACATGCAAGTGTATTAGTGGCCACTTTGCTTAGGAAGTGAAGGGCTGAAAGTGAGTAAGCCTGTAGCTCATGTAATGTGGTATTTAAGAGAAACAGCAAGTGGCAATCAAGCATCCATGAGATGGGAATATTTGTCAAAAGGTAAATGAGAGAGGAGATATTAGAGACCCTAAGTGATATAATGTAACAGTGGTGGAAAAGGAGAAATACATCAGTGCAACTATTCTTTGTAACCAGATAAAAATGATAAAATACTGGAAAGGTAGAGTACAAAGGTATGAAGACACTTAAAGGCTGTGTCAGGCGTCAGAAGTTCTACAGGAACATTTCTTCCAGAATAGTAGAAATAACAGGTTAAATATATACATGCAAATGCATATATACAGACATACATAAATACATATTAAATATTGATATTGTAGGAAGCAGTGTAACAGAAAGATAACTACTCTAATTTCAAAATACTAAAATAGATTCCAGAAACCAACAATCCACATATACTGAGAGCATCCATGTAAGAGAAGATACTCTAGAGAGAGAGTNCCTTTTGTATACTTTTTTCTAGTTTCTGTATTTTTCAATGTGAAAAGACCATAGCAAACACAGCTCACATTTACTTGCTTGCTTCTTAAACAACAACAGGCTTGATCAGAAAATAGAAAAACTGACAGTTACGTAATAGTAGAAACATAGTGCAGTGATATGGNATACAGACATACATAAATACATATTAAATATTGATATTGTAGGAAGCAGTGTAACAGAAAGATAACTACTCTAATTTCAAAATACTAAAATAGATTCCAGAAACCAACAATCCACATATACTGAGAGCATCCATGTAAGAGAAGATACTCTAGAGAGAGAGTACTAAGGACCACCACAAATTTAAGAGTAGGAAAGAAATGTAAATTTAATTATATTTCCATTTACTGAGAGAGGGAACAGCATATTAGAACAAGGGTAATGAAGTTACCACACAAGTAAATATTATAATTGATCATAAAAATAACACCATTTTGTAAAACATCCCAGGAGTTTTAAAAATATACTTTAGACTACCTACATGACCAGCATCTTTATTTAACACAGTCCATCTTAAAAACTTGAAATAGCTGAAAACTTGCCAGAATGCACTCTAGTAATGCTAAATCATAAAGGAGTTGACCTCCCTCCTATTAGAGTTGCACATATACACACACGCACTTTTATGAATATGGTTTTAATAAAGAGATTTCTAGTACTTTTTCTTCACGTAAATTTTTCAGTTCCGATGTACAAGGGCTTTTGTCAGTGCTCAACTCTTACTGCCCGTATTCATTGGCCTCTATCAGTTCATAGTGGGTATCACAGGAACAACAGTCAATAAACACGAGGTGTCTGTGGTGAAGTCCTTACCTCTCTAATGTCTCTCTGATATTTACTGTTCATTTCCTCTGTTTTAATGAGCTCCTTTCTGGCTGTTTCTGCTTCCTGCTCTACTTCTCCCACCCGGGAAGACAGTGCAGCCAAACGCTCCTTCATTTGTGCCATTTCATAGTTTTGCTTTTCCAGTAGTTCCTGAAGTTCTACAACTTGACTGGCTTCATCATTTGAGTCTATGGAACCATTTGACAGGCGCTGTTAACAAAGAAGTGACATTATTTATTAATTACCTTTTAATGTGGACTCTACCTAAAGAATTTCGAAAACCAAGATGATTTTTAAAATGACAAAAGCAACTAGGAGAAAAACACAATAATTTTCGTGGTAGATAAGATAGGTGTAGTAATGAAAAAAATGCAGAAGATTAGTATTCATTCATGTCAAGGAATTCGAGAATGTAACACCTCATAGAGAAGTAAATGTTTGCGTTAAGAGCACAACACTATTAGTTTGACATTATGACTATTCAAGTACAAACTGCAACAATACTCCTCCTAAAAAGCATCAAGTTGCATGCATACATCTTAGCTAAACTTATACAGCATTTAAACTTAAACAAAATCTATTTCATTTGAAAAATAGGCCATGTCGCAGACAGAAAGCAACACTAACAAACCACAAATTCAGTATACCAGAAAGTGGTCAGAGTCCGGACAACATACGAGTTAGATCTACATTACAAACAAGTTGTTCTGCTGAAGCAATTTGTGTGCTGCTGAAATCCCTGGTATAGCTATAAAGAAAAAATGTTAAAAGTCCAGAACTCACACTGCATTTGGAATACGATCTCAGAAATAGGATTTATATTGCAAATAAATGATTACAGGAAAGAAGTGCATTCCCTAGCAGTACTTTCTAGCATTGCCTCGTTATAATAGATAGTCACAGTAACCTGTCCCAGCATAGGCTAAGCCATGGTTTCATAAAAATTTAATTATGTCATGCCAAAAAAATAGGCAAAAAGAACAAGCAAAATTAAACTGATTTGATTTTGACCTATAAAATGAAAAAATAAAACCAAAGTAGTCTAACATGGCATTATCTTTCTTGACCTAGGTGCAATTTTATCATTTAAATTTATATTATGCAGTACAGAACAAAGTATTTCACTGTAACTGTCAATTTAAATAGGTTATGCATCTCAAAGAGCATCATACAGGAATATTGGTCCTGAAAGGCGCTTGTTGTCTTTTAGATGGTAGGGTGTATAGCAATGTATATATGAAATATTCCTAGCAAGATCTGAGAGGAAAGCAAGCTTGTTTTCATTAGCATTTGCGTATTATTGTCGTCAAAATATATTTATACAAAATCTTCTAGATAATTCAAAGAACATTACTTTGCTTAATGGCTTTAACAACATTCTTTGCCCAATCAGCCATAAAATGAACCCAGATCAAGATCATCTGACCCTCTGCAGATCACAGAACATATTTATTTATTTCTAAAAATTCATTACATCAAATAACTTGGTTCCAAAATTGCTTTCTTTTTACTAGTTAATTATATTATCTTGATATTTTATGTTAGCTGCTAAATCATCAGTGATCTACTTTCAAGACACCATGGTAAATTGACAATGGCAATTTAAAAAACTTACTTACACTCTGTTGTTTGGAAAGTTAGTCTACTTGAATCAAAATCCCATTAATATTGAGCAATCACATATGTAAACAAATTAGTACTCAAACAGGATAAAACATTCTAATCATCATACTTTATTCCATTGTGTAAATTTTAGGTAATTTTTTATCTACAGTAGTTATAAATTGTATAATAGTTTTAATCTCATGCAACAATTTTAGCAGTTGTCACAAATGAACAAATTCACTTTGCATTGAATGTGCCCTGCAACTCTCTAAATAGTGGTCCAGGAATTGCTGGACCAAATACCAAATTTGAAAAGCAATAAATCCCATGTGATCACATACCTTATGAGATCTAAAACATGGTCATTTTGAAATGGCAAGCTGCAATATCTAGGAGTACGCTCACTGGCAGATAAAGATTTTCTTTTAATTAATAAACATTTTTCCTTAGATAGTAGTAATCAAAACACATCTAAATTGGATGTGAAATATATATATATTTTTCCTACTGATTTGCTTAATACCTGGGATTTCTGGAAAGAGAAACAAAAATGCATTTATAGAATTAACCTCTCACCACTAGACAAATGCAGTGATTGCCAGTTACGCAGGTATATATATCTTGATTCATGCACATAAACTTCCCTCATAATTCTTTAATGAACTTGTGATTACAGCAGTACAAGCTGCTTTAATTCTATTCATTGTTTACCTTTGCTTTACTGTATTCTTGTGGTCATATACACAGAGCTTGTAGAAGCAAAAGGCTTCCTGTAGATTACACCAAATGCATTTGCTGAACAAGTGAAAGGAGCAGGAACCTCCTATTCCCCAGAGGAATTCCCTGTGGAATAAGATGGGGGTCTGAACTGCAGTCTTCTCTATTACTGGCTTTTAAAATTTCTTTTGAATTTTTGGTGCTGAAATATTTCCTGGTACTCAAAGAGTTTCCTGTTGAGGATGCTGTGTATTAATTTAAATCCATTTATAAATAAATAATTAGTTGAATGCTTATCATAATGAAATCTAAGTTTTTAACACATCTGTGTTAATTATTACCTGAAGCACTATGGGAAATCTCAAAAAAGCATGCACAAAACATGTTTCAAATAGACATTCTTACCTGTCCATTCTTACCTTACCCCAAATCCCCAATATATGGAAGAAATCGCATGAAATCAGTAGAAAGGTGGGGAAAAGCAAAGTACTGAAAGTAAGCCAAAACATCTGGAACACCTGCCTTATGGCAGGATCCCTCTGAGGGATCTCAACCCCAGGTTGACAGACCTGGGGCTTTTTAGTCTGGAGAAGAGAAGACTGAGAAGGGATCTAATCGATGTGTATAAATATATGAGGGCTGGGTGTCAAGAAGAAAGGGGCAACCTCTTCTCACTTGTGCCCTGTGATAGGACAAGGGGCAATGGATACAAGCTAGAGCACAGGAAGTTCCACCTCAACATGAGGAGGAACTTCTTTACTGTGAGGGTTACAGAGCACTGGAATGGGCTCCCCAGGGAAGTTGTGGAGTCTCCTTCTCTGGAGACTTTCAAGACCCGTCTGGATGCATTCCTGTGTAATGTGCCCTAGATTCTATGATCCTGCTTGTCAGGGGGGTTGGACTTGATGATCTCCAGAGGTCCCTTTCAACCCCTAACATTCTATGATTCTATGATTAATGGAGACTACTAACATTATAGAAAACTTTCCAACTGGTTCAAACATTCAATCATATTACCAGTTCAAGGACTATCAGGACTACAACATGCTAGGATGGGATGGAATCCACCTGTCTAAAAGAGGCAGGGCACTCTTTGGCAGCAGGCTGGCCAACTTGGTGGCCAGGTGGGCTTTAAACTGAAAGACTTGGGAGGAGGGATCCAAAATGGCATTTCCCACACCACCACCGCCACCACTATAACCAACTGGGGAATAAGACAGGCCAATCAGGATAGTGTAAAATGCACTTCAGCCCTCTTCCTAAATGAAAATCAAAAGACTAGCCACCTAAAGTGTATGTATACTAATGCACACAGTCTGGGAAACAAACGAGGAACTGGAGCTCCATGCCCAGTCAGAAGGTTATGGTGTCATAGGAATAACCAAAACACGGTGGGACAACTCACATGACTGGGAGATTGAATTCCTTATGGCCTGTAGAAATAGAGGAGGGAAATAAATGTGCATGTTCCCGACCACTGAACCGTATGAAAAGGAAATCAACATCCCTGGTATCAGATTTTCTTTCTTTCAAGATCCAAAAAACACAGCAGCTAGGCAATCTGCTACTTGCAAGGAGTGTGAGCAGGGAGAAGCACAGCAAATTGAAGAATTACACAAAACAATAAATCCCTCCCCTAGATCATTGCTTTTCTCTCCTCACTGCCATGAAATAATAAAAGGAAAACCAGCTGCAGACTGGTTTACTAGTAAAAACTGAGAACAATGGTAAAAGGAACACCACGAGAAAGTGTAAAACAAGACTAACCCAGAATAGTGTAGCCTCTGTTAAGCCATTTCATATTGTCCTTTCAACCAAACCCTAGCAATAATACTGCAGGCAAACTGAGTGGAGGTACACTTAAGTTAAAAAAAAAAACAACAACGACAAAACCAAACCAAAACAACAAGACAAAAAAGAGAGAGAGTAGGGACACCACACTATAGCAGTTACCAAAGAAATTGTAAAACTGCCCCAGGCTATTGACGGCAAAGTACTCCTCCATTATATCTTGTAGGAAGAACTTCACAGTCAACTACATGTGTCAAAACATACACAGGAACCTTATTTTATAAAGGCGAGCTCCAAGAACTGTAAAAAGCACCTCCAAGTGATATTTTCTCTTCAGTTATAAAACACCTGACACAGATATGTTTGGTCTAAATATTATCAATCAGTAATTAATTACATATTCTGTGCTACAATTTAATCTGAGTAGTAAGCACTGGGTTGCCATTAGGTCTACTCTTTACTAAAACACTCTCTAAATTCTCTTTCAAAGGACTACTGGCAAGTTTCTTGCACCATAAAACTCTAGTGTCAAAACTGAAGTCAGGTTCTCAAGTCAGTATAATGTCACTGCAGTTTTTGAGAGTTCATGCTGAAAAAATTCCTCTCAGGCTCTCCTAATGTTCAAGGTAACTGTCTGTGTTAGTTTGGCTACTTTGGGCAAACAGCATAACCCAGAAGACTTCTGACACTATGTTACACTAGAGTTATGTCAGAATCAAGCTATTCTTAAAAACATGATAACTCTTTGTAAAAATGCCATTTTGATTATACATATTTTACTTGACATGCAACATAAAATCAACCATTAAAATGGCTTTTCAAAGGTCTGTATATAGTAATTTATTTGCTAACTATGTGAAGGCTCATTTGTCTATATGAGCATTGTAAATATATGCAAACAAAGAACAGAAGTTTGTGTGAGTTCTCTCTGAATCTTACAACATTCCAAATCAAGGGCACTTCATNTGGGGGCCTTTTTTTTTTTTTTTTTTTTTTTTTTTTTTTTGACAGTATGAGGTTGCACAAGAAAAGAACCACCTAAAGCATGCATAAAAAAATAAAGCAATGGATACAAGCTAAGGTTCAGCAACTAATGTTTTCAGAAACACTGCAATATTTAGAAAAGGCTATAAAATAAGACTGAATTGTATCTAAATAACAGAACCCCATTGCTGCAGAAGCTCTTGGAGACTGGCATATACTGTTACCTGCCTCCAGATATGACATATCTTCTTATCTGCCATAAGCCTGTGACCCTAACACTCATGGCAACTGGACTTCAAGGTATCCCTTTTACACTCCCTGTTATTCTAGGATGGCATTGCAACCTATTAAAAAAGTATTTTTAGCTCTGTAGTGGTGGAGATGTTCCTTCCACTTCAAAAAGCTGACTATGATGACCAGATCATCAGGGGAGAGACAGAAACAGTGTATGTCTCAGGTCAAGCAAACTTTTCTAAATTCTGTAGTATAAAAATACTGAAAAATAAGCAAAATAATCACCAAATGAAGCTCAATTATACACATCACTTGACTTCATGAAAGAAAGAGTAAAATTTAATGCTGCAGAAAGTAATGTTTGCTGATGCTGCTTGAGATGTAAGAATCAATGAGTAACAGGTTACCAGAACAGACTTTTTAATATAGTGTAGAGTTCTTCCACCCCTATTCTATTCAAATGCCTCACGCAAAATGTTTAAAAGAAAGTAAATGATATTAAAATAGATACATAGCTACACGATAGCCCAATCACAAGTGACAACTAAACAAGCAAAACCAGTATGATCATCACCTGTATAATCAGCACACAGAACAGAATGTGAAAAGCTATGCCCAAAATAATAGTATTAATAGTAAAATATATTACACCTAAGCTGTCACAGTCATTTCTCAGTGGTTGTCTGCCTCTGTGTTTGAAGGCTATGTACTTCTCTAGGTTGTTCCACATTTTTTGGTCTGTCAGGCAGTAATCTCATAATCATTAGAGATCTCCTCTTCAGTTACTCTGAATTTTCTCCAACCTCTAATCAACTATCAAAGCCAATAGTCTTTCAGCTGAAATATTTCTGCCCTACCCCAATACTGATGTAAAAATAGCTATCTTCTGCAGCACTTTTCCCTCCAAACATCCTCACTTTCTTGCATTTTCTGCCAAGCCATCAAAAGACTCCAGCTTTCACTACTACCTTAAAGATCTGGAATAACTCTGCATCCTGGCCAGTTTTCCGCTCTTATTCTTCTTTCTGATGCCTGTGATCATCTGTCACCCTTTACTCATTTCGCAAAATGGGGTAGAGAAAAAAAAATAAAAGGTTTACTTGATGGGTAGGCATTTTTCTTCTTGTTGCTGGTCTCTTCCAGAACACCTGCCTATTTCTCTTTTACACTATTAGAAGAGTTTCTGAGATCTTACACAGGAGAGTGAAATCAGTTCCTGCTTTTTTCGTTATAAGGGCTAGTTAGCTGCCCAAACCAAATTACAGCTGCAAACCCTACCCTCATTTGCCTTGACTAACTCCTTTTTCCTAGCAGTCTCAACAGCCTACTATTAGAAATGACTGGCCTGGCAACTCCTTGGAGTAAATCATCCAGCAAAGGTCAATCAGCCAATGCTGCCAGCCAGTATGGTGCTTGAAGAGTGAAATTCCCCTGCAAAGGGTAATGAGACTTTTAAAGCAGTGTTTTAACAGGCTTGATATGCAGAAGTATATAGGGGCTTCTATTAGGTAAAAAGGAAAAGAAGTTTGTATGACTGAAAGACAAATTAATCTATACGAAAAAAAGATCTGATTTCTTGAAAAAACTTAAAACATCTGAGAAGTCTATTGATGTGTCATGTGAATAACACATAAATAACACAGCTTTTTGGTATAATAAAATCCCTATGCTACAGTGTTGAGCACTAAGTATCCATAGTCATGCAGACATACTAAACAATTAAGCAGAACAGTACTTACAAAATATTTGCCTAGACTCTTTCAGAGAGAATATTGCATACTCTCCTAGGCTTACTCCTTAGATTTATGAAGACTTCCACTCCCAGCTGCAGCTTTTATCCGTAATTCCTTTCACTCTGAAAACTCCCCACCTCTCCAGGTGTGTCAAGCTAGCAACCTTCGTTAAGTCCCCCTCAGCACATGTTTCTGTAATTACCTTTACCAATGTTAATCCAGAAAGAGATGATTAGAAAGCCAGAAAGATACCTGCACTGCTTGGAAACAAACCCATCATCTGGTTATCAAACGTAACATGTCTGAAGTGTATTATTTGTCTAATTCAGAATGTCAATGCTTTGGGGCAAGGATCAGGTCTCCCAGTATTTTTTGTGCATCATGCAGTTTGACTGCACTCAGTAAACAGAAAAAAAAATAGTCCTTACAGTAAAATTTATCTAACTTACAAACACCCCCTTGATGGTTGGCGTTCAATCCTTACTAAGTCCTCTCTTAAACTGGTGCTTCTGATGAGGGCTCTATGTGTCCTGACTTCATTCTTTTCTCTGCCATTCCACTATGCAGCCAGTTAAAATGAAAGATTTTTTAATCTATTAATTCAAAACAAAAAATGACACATTATATAAATTAATGAGTAAAAATAGAAACAAAGTTTTTTTCTGCAGTTTTCTACTACCCCTACAAAAATAGTCAATTATCCTTTAAACAGTGTGGAAAAAATATTACCTCCCTCCAACCTGACTATGATCATTGATTGGATATAGATGAAAATGATCGCTAGTTCAAAACGGCAAATAAAAGTAGAGACATTGGATTCCTCAAGTAACCCATTACTTCATACACTCCTATATTGCTTTTTGAGAAAAAACAGAAGGAATCATACTGACAAAATCACATGAGAAACAGCACAATGGGTTATGAGTTAGATGCGTGAATAATCTGATGCTGGTCTCTGGTATGTAAGGGGTTTTTTTTTGTCTGAAAAACAAACTAAAAGGTGATGAAGTGAAGTTCCATAAAAATACATTGAATTTTTATACTGGTAATGTAGAATCTCCCTCTAGGTATGTATATTTACAACATGAATAATAAGACTATTCAAAGTGACAGATAGGACAGGAAAAAATGTTTCTGATATAGTTCTACATGTAACAAAATAGAACACTGAAAAAAGAGCTTGTATAGGAATAACCTCAAATATTTGTTTTGATGGATTTTCTCTCAAAGACATCAAAGTTTGGAAAGGAAAATTAAAAGTCCTATCTTAACTGGATCATTGGTATGCCATAATTTCTTTATTTTCTTTTTCCTTTGAAACTCTTCTTACAGATTTAAACAATTAATTTTATTTCACTATTTCACATTTTAAAAATGACACTGATATATGGCAATAAGGGACAATTCTTGAGTTTTGCATATTCTTGGATTACATACTTATTAATTGTTTCTCATATTTAGCACTTGTCTTTGTTTCATTAGTTTTATCATTGGAATATTTTTTGTCTGTTCTCTCTGTTTTAAAGTTCCCTTTAACCTTCATACATAAGAATTGAACATGTAGGTGTCAATGAGAAGGACATGTGTCTTGCTTTATCATCTCATAAAACTGCTTTGGTACTCACTCAGAGTTCTGATGCAATTAATATCACTTTTACTGGGAATTGATACACTACTTCTGGAAGACTTGGCGCTTCAATCAGAGGACAGTGCTTGTGATTATAGAATTAAAACAACACTCCACTGCCCTGTGACAGAATAATTGAGCTGCACACCTAGCCCACCACCTTCTCGGCACTGTACCCCGTCTCAAATGTAGGTTATTTCTCTCAAAAATCCTTAAAAGTTCCCAGTTATGGAGACAACTCCTGCTCTCAGCAGTCTGTTCTACTGTTTCATTGCTTTCACTAGACTGATTGACTGATTCTCTTTATATATGAAGGTCCATTTTATGTATTTGAAGATAATAATTCAGTGGCCATTAGTCTTTTGTTCTCTAGGATTTCAGCCAACATTTTGAAAATTCTTCTTAGAGGTTATGTTCTCTAGATTTCTGATTCATTTTACTGCCATCTTCTGAATTCTCAAGACAGTTGACATTTCTCTTCAACTGTGGGACCCAAAACTGGATACAAGACTTCAGCTAAAGCCTTATCAGTGCCGAGGAAGGTCCAGCAACGTTTCATGTTCTCCAGGTTCCAGTTCTGTTTAGCTAACCCATCATGGCATTTGCCTTTATACTGTTGACCCATTACATTTTTATCATCCACATTAATCCCCAGAACCATTTTTGTAGAATTATTACAAGCTTGTTTCCCATATTATGTAGGTGTTATGTTTCTTCATTCCATCCTTCCCATACCTTGTAAGAATTCTTAAAAAATAACTATGAGGTTTTAGCAGAGAGCTCTTTCCATACCAAGGGATGAAACTTATTCCCTAGCTGGGGTTGAGATCCTACCTCAGTCACTGGCAATCCCATCACCCTAGGCTATCTTCAGTGTAGGTCCTACCTTCTGAATAATTCTGCTTATTGCTCTAAGACACTTAATCCATTTCACCTTCTCACTTTGTGATCTATAGTAGAACTTTATCTGAATGGATAGCAAATTTTTCCTACTTAGCTTCTACCAGATGACAATAATCTTTTTCTACATTGCCGCATTAACCACCTACATTTATGAAATTTTATGAAAATTCATGTACTCCCAACCTAAATGCACCTGTGGGCTTCCTTTTTCTACTCTCTTCAAGTCCACTTGTCAAAGACTTTCCTGCTTTTACATGAGATACAGACTGGTTTTGCCCACCAGTTCCTGAAACATTATTCCACAGCAGATAAAACCAAAGATCATCTGGTAACATCACAAGTACAGCCACAGTTTCATCTCCAGGATGTATTATTTTTTTCTGAGCTAGGAAGCTTATCAAGGACTGATGAGAACACCAACCTTTCTTGTCACAAAGCGTCATCATAATTTTGGGTTTGCTTAGGACAAATAACCTCCTGTAGTATATCTGGTACAATAACTTGAGACAGCAGATGAATTTTGGTAATACTTTACCAACACTCTGCACTCAGGTTTCCCCAGAGGTACATCAGGGTCAATAGACCCCGCTTGTCCTGTCAGGAGGGGCTCATCTGTTGTCATTCCATACTGGCTGTTTCAGATGGGAAACCATCAATACTGAGGAGAGGTGCATATAAGCTACCCCCCTGTAGAATGGCAAGGTCTTTCTACAGTTTGTGCCACAGCAGAGCTTCACGCCTGCCCAGCTTCTTTCCTTTAACGTTCCTGCATGCATCCTCCATTGGTACCATCCTGATCTCTAAAGCAGCTTCCCTATCTGCTTCCTAACAGATTTGCCAACGGGCACTTTATTCACTGCATTTTCTGGCCTTTGCTCGTGGGGAAATCAGGCTATCGTCCTTACAGACCAAGTGAAGGATCTGGGTGGCAGTAAGTAGTGTTCAGTGGTCATAGACCTAGGTAGGAGAATATCTGATAATAGAAATAGTTGCATCTTAATTCCCACAGTAGATGATCTTACTCAGGTTTTTTAAAACAATTTTTCAAAGCCATTTAAAGCTCTTCTATTTGTGTGTTTGCCTTTTTGCAAGTATCTTTTTAAAATTACTCTTGCCTAAATGATATAGCTTAGAAGCTTTATTATCACAGAGCAGAAATTTTAACATACCTGATAGAGTCCCCCTCCTAGAGAACATTTGTGACCTTACCTTTTTAATGGCCTGGAGTCCACCTGCCAATGAAAGCAACTCACAGCCCAATCTGCAGTCTGCTCCAGGAACAAAAAGGTCCTTGACTCAATAAGCTTATTGATTTTTGTTGTTGTTTTGTTCTAAACCAGGATAATTCCATGTTGAAATCCCTAATACTTCCCTACAGCAGATATCTTACAAAGTTTGGAATTTTGTGAAATCATAATTAGAAGCCATTCACTCTTTCTCTTCTTAGAATTTTTCCTTTTTTTTTTTTTGTGAAGTGATAAACATTCATAGTTAGTACTTCTTATTACCTCTGTTTTACCATTATTTTCTTTTGAGTTGTTTCATTTACACATGATAATGAGTCTCCATTTGTGATTACACCCTGTCACCATTAATAAGATTTCTATTTCTTAAAGATTAACTAGCTTGATTTCCCTTACAGCTCATTTAAAAAAAGAATGTACTGAGACACTGATTTATAGAAATCAATTTATGGTATAGTAGAACAATTTCCTTTTGAACCAGGTTTTTTGTCAAGCCTTTAATTCAGCTTAACAAGACCAACTTAAATTGTTTTAATTAGGAAACATAGAAGTTTTCTGGACACAATATTCTAGAAACATTTCATATAAAATAATAATAATGTGTTACTTTGGCTTTTATTCCTTTTTCATTAATGTTTAAATATGCAGATTTCATAAAGGCAGATATTTTTATTTCCACTTAGTTCTGCTTATATAAGTAACAAGCCAAATGGCTCAAATCAGAAGACATAGCTTGCAAAGCAAGCGGAAAATTAGAGATTTTCAGCTAAGCAGTGTGGCTGTATTTAAAAGCACAAGTGAGTGGGATGTTCACTGTTTTAACAAAATTTCACACATATGTCAAAGAGTAAGATTTCGCAAGGAAGCAAAAGCTGAACAGTATTTGTTTACTGTATGTTTCTCAACCACGTAGATTACTCAAAGGAAAATACACACATAAAATAAACCACAAAATATGTAAAATTAATGCTTGGAGTGCAAGTGCACCCTTGCAAATTGGATTGACTATAAAATAAGAAAGTAATGATGAGTGTTAATTTTTGTAAGTATGATTTATGCCACTGTTCATCACTTGCCGTTAGACAAAAATGCACAATTAGAGATCCAAGCAGCAGCTCTACTCGTTTCAGCTGTCTGCCAAATGTTATGCTATGCTTGCATTTTAATTTGGTAACTGTGAAGCAAGAGAGGAAGATATGCAACTTAGGTTTTATCAATCTGGAAAACTAAGGCTTAGAAGAAAACATTGTTTCTAAATCATATATTCTCTACCTTTTTATTTTTCTCTTTCAGACTTAACTGGCAAATGTTTAGCCTAAAATCTACACACTTCATTCTTATTGGAAGAGTGCTAAGTAAGTAAAATGCTCTTCACATCTCTCTATATGAACATGGACATGAATTTGAAGAGTATCTATAGGTAGCACAGAGGAAAATCACTTTTTCTAGTTTTCAGATCTCTGTCATCCCCTTGTTTCAGGCAGCAGTTTTTGCATATATACTTTTTCACATATATGCGCCACTACACCTTGCTCTTCTGTATCTGATGTACAGCTATCACACAGCAGGACATAGTGTTCTTAAATAGGATACAGTATCCTTAATCAGGATAACGTATCCTAATTAGCATTATACAAAAAAATGAAAAAAAAAGTTTGTTCTAAGCTGTTGGTCTAATGCAATATCCTATCAAAGAATAAGGATGTGCTTGCTCATTTTCATTTCCTTTCCATTTAAACAAGTTGGTTTTTTGACACTGGTTTCAGTAGGCAGACAATATTCTACAGGGACATCCCATAAAATGTTCACATTACAAAAACCTAACATCTGATTATTTCTCACGTTGATTGCGTGATCCAATGAAAATTAACATTTTATACCTTTTCATGAACCTTTTGCCCTGGCTCCATTCCTTCAATATGCTCTGATTCAGCAGTCCCTTCACCAGCTGCCATTTTCCTTTGAATGTGTGCATTTTGTTCACGCAAAGCCACAATCTGCAAAAGAAAGAAAATAAGTGGCCAATATACATAAGAAACTGAAAAACTACTGACCAGACAATTTGTGAAATGTATTAACATTTCGATCCTATACTGGCCATTTGTAGCATTTGCAAAATTATGTCTGTACATGCAGAGAGGCTTGTAAAACAAATATAATAATGACTAAAGGCCATTAAGGATACAAAAGAATCAATAAATGACAGGATAGTCAACACTGTCTTGTTCTGTCTTGTATCCTTACTTCGTGCTACAGTCCTTTTATTTCAGCTTGAACGATGAAAGAGCTGTTAGGCATTGATTTTGTAACACCGCAAGAACAAGATTCATTCTTTCATATAGAACACAGTGGATGCCAAACTGGCATTATAGGAAAACAGTCCCAAAGGCTATGAAACAAAACCAAGTGATGTAAAACACAGTGCTAGCTTTCTGTCGCCTGTTGGTAACTGCAACGTACTGCTTTTGGTTAAGAAATACTTGTACATAAAAGTTGCCTACTATGGTATTCATTGACTATTTTAGTGCATATACAAGTAGGATTTACCGCATTAAAAATATTGTTTTATTTATTGGTAGCTCTATTAAAAAACACATACATGTACGGGAACATAAGCTGCTTTCTCTCTGATTTACTCTCAGACAATACACAAGACGGAAAGATTCAGGTCCTAAAAAATTTTTACATGGTGTACTATGGTAAGGTGGAAGATCTGGCTAATATAAAACTTATTTGAGAAACTGCACTGTTAGATCTCTCTGTACTGTTCTGCTTTCATCAGTACTTACAGTAAATGATTTACTCAATCAATAACAATGTGTATTAAACACAGTAGGACACTGATAGGGGGTATATATGTTGGTTTTGAAAAACTAGTTCAAATCTAAAGGCTTCCATCACTGTATTGTGTCTGCACAAATCCTGAGTCAGAAACACCCTAAAACACTATCCTGTTCTAGAACACAAAAGCATGGGGTGGGAGGGAATATTTAAGGCAGTGCTACCTGGTAATCATGTACAGCAGTTAAGATTTTGTGGGACATTTAATTTAATTTGACTTTAGTTTTCTTTAAAAAAAATATTTACTTTGATCTGAATAATTTAGTTTGGGAAAAAGAGTTTTTTCAAATGTGCTTTTTAACTTACTGTAAAGACCATCTGGATTAGCTCTTAACCAGCATTTGAGATCTCTGGGAGGTACCACTTTAAACAACTCTTTCTTAATATAAATGTTGAAAACTGTTGTGATACGAGTCAGGATGATTCACTACTCACTGAATTCCAAGTTACAGCCCTTGTAGAACTTGGGTGACTCCCACTGATTTCAGTGCCAAGGCTGAGACTTGTGGGCCACATTTCACCCAAAGCAATTATAGGCAAATATAAAAAAGTGAGAATTAAAACTGTCTGAGACAATTTGTTCCTTTTAGGGTTGTAAAAATACACTGAGCTTTAAAATGTTTTGCTTAAATAAGAGAATTAGATCTGTCTTAAACAACAGAAAAACACCTTCATAATCTCACTAGCATAGACTCCCTTTGTACACAATTGGTACTTTAATAACTATTTTTTTCTGAATAGCTTCACTCATTTCTTTTTCTTTATGGTTCAGATGGTTCTCAAAATTAAAATACAGAAATTATGAATCCAACCAAGCAAAATTAGCCATCAATTAGTGCTAAAAGTGACTTCCAGATATATTAAGGGAGATACTTCAATGTATACATTATAAAATTATTATCTATGAAGAGTATTTACATCACTATATATATATACACATATATATCATATATTTACATCATCAAATATATACACATACTTCATATGAAACAAATGTAAAATTACAGGACATGTTAGCTGGCAGCTAACAATGGATCTGGATTTTCATATGATAATCTTTAATCGATCCATTAAAATGCAGACTTCACTGTGCCTTCATTTTGAATTATCACCTGTGTCCAATACAAATCGTTAATCACCCTTCAGTCCAATAAGGATATTGTATAAACACTACTTCAAAATATGTCATTTCATCACATATTCCACAATAGTGTAATTTTTCTTAGCCTCTGCTGATCTTTAGATACCCTAGCATCACCACTTTCTAAGTATGTAAGTAAATAAATAAATACCAATTATCCCTTCAACCTGAAAGGCAAATACAAGGTATCACTATTTTGGGGGATTCCCTTGATTTTTGAATGTTTGCGAAAAATTTCTTTGCCAAAAAGGCATCACTGTTAAAGCTGATTGTTTCAACGGTTTTACTACTGTAATGAAAGTGGAGCAACTCTATATAGGAATAACATGCAGTTTGAAGTCTGGCACTTCTTACAAGTTTCAACTCTAGGCCAGTCATCAGGTAACAGATCTAAGTTGTGAAGAGCCACACAGCTAACTTGCTTCCATACTTGTTCTTAAAGAACTCATACGTAAAGAGTAAATGAAGGCAGAATTGTTGCTTCTAAGGAAGCATGGAAACTCCCCAGTGTCTCACAAATCAACATAAATTTTTACGTCTCAGTTTGTTGAAGCAATAAGTTTTTACTTGCTATCACACTCTTGTTTATTACTTATTTCTTATTTAACTTGAACTCTCAATGAGGTACATATTATTTGCAAATGTGCTAATTTAATTACATCACAATTTGTGTAACTTTCTACACAGGTAGCCAAAACATGGCTGAATGGACGATGATGATGACAATGATGATGATGAAATGGGTGAAGACACAGAAAATTCCACATTTTTTCCTCAGGAGCCTCTGAATTGTCTTAAAATCCAGCGACCATTACAACAGCAGACAGTGAGAACAGCACAGATCTAGGTAAGAAACTGATTGTTCAACATAGATAAAACTCAGTAATATTACATTTCAGAAACACCTATTTCTTATATTGGTGCTTTTATGTTTATGATTTCCCATTTAACATATCTACTACAAAACAGCTTTCCAAGGACCTACATACGATTTAACCCTCTAAGGTTAAATTCTTAATGGCTTTCATGCCATTCATCCTCTTTTGAAAAAGTAAAAGGTAATATTCTTAATGATGGAGGCATATCTGCTAAAACCAAACCAAAACTTTTAAAAAGACAGATTAATAGAAAATAAATGTGGATAAATACCATTGGTGTACCCAAAACTGGATAATCAATATAAACATTCAATTCTAAATAATACCTGCTAAAATATAATCAAACATATAGCATATTTTTTCCTTATCAACTTCTGATTGTGGACCTAAAATGATCAGATTCCTTTTCTAAACTGCTATTACAGACATTATTTTCCTATTTAGCACATTTGTCAAGATTTGACCTGGGCCATAGCAACACATTTCAATGTTACTCTAAACTAAAATGAGCGTAAAATTGCAGAGATGCTAGTCTCTCCATAGTTGTCTAAAGATAGCTTCCCCTTGCAAGTCTAAATTTGGCTCCCCGATGACTTTGCCAAACTCAGTCAGCTGAACTGAAAAGTTGTTTCTTGATTGAGAAAAATGAAGCAATGGTTGTGAATTTTAAAAGATTAAATGTAGAGTAGTACTTTTCTAGCTGGACCTTTCAACGTTTGTGGCTTAAACCCCTGAAAGTATCCCATAACCTAAAGAAATACTCCTTTAGTTTATTCTGTTCTCACAGGCACGTTGATCTTCAACATTCTTCTCACTTTTGTAGTCAATTTTTATGACTGACAAGGGACAATTTTACAATGTTGAAATCTGAAAGAACGTCCATCAATTTAGATTCAGTCTTCTGGATTTCAACAGAAGCATATGGCACAATTTCTGAAGCTCCATTCTGCCATAATCATTCTGAACATATCCTTGCACAACATTCACCTTTTTGTCTCAACTTTAAAAGATTTTTAACTTCCCTAAAGACCAGCTTTTTTAATTACAATTTTGGTAAACAACCCTACTATATTACCCATATAAATTCCCTCCAAAATCTTATCAGAATTTGTGTCCATTATTTATAGGTATCACTGAATAACATGGTTTTTTATGCAGTTAGGATTCAACAATTCAGATTCAAAATCACAATTCAGATTCAAAATTTCATAAATGACCAAAATCTACATCTCATGTTATGGGAATACTCATTTTAAATATACCACAGAACAGAGTATCAATACATAAGTCAGATCTGATCTGAAGAAGAACCTGGTGTTATAAAACCACGCCCATCAGTCATACTGGTGAAATGGACAATAAAATAAGACCATAACTTAAGGAATGAATTTTACACAAGACTATGCATAAGTAAGCAATAGCATAAACTCCATTTATTTAGCAAGGGAACCAGTCTGATTACTAACCATAGCAGGACAGGAAGATGTACAAATGAAAGAAACAAAAGGTTCACATTGTAGTTGCAAAAGGATAACCAGAAAGGAAAAGAAAATCAGCACAGGAAAAATTGGCAAAATTTGAACTAGGCTCACGGACAAAATAAAAATAAACTGGAACACAGAAACTATACATCCAGATGCAACGTTTGTGCAAAGTGTCTCACAAGACACAAAATGAAGCAGGCAAAACATTTCCTCTACATGTTTATTTTGGTTGTTTTACAAACTAATGACTTTAAAGTTATTTGAGAGGTGTGAGATCGGAATCTATTTCTAAACATATCCTAAATGACAGGATACCGCTGCTGCTAAAACTTAATCAGTTCTCTTCTTCCAGTTGTTCGAGTGGCCATTCATTACCTCATTATGGTTAGGCTTCAGGTAATTAACTTTAATATGAATACTTAAGATTACTACATTTAACAGCAATGAAAAGGAACCACCAACTTATTACACTTTCTGCAGTAACAGTTGCCTACTATAAATCCATCTTTTAATTATGCACTTATCAGTCTGTGCAGTCTGATATCATTCAAAATCCTCTTACTTTCACAGAACTTGGGTCTTGTCTCTTTACTATTGTACACGTATCTCGAGCATCAATGGAAAAGCTATTATTAGATTTCCCAAGAGCAGTAACTATCTCACTGCCAGACTTTCCTTTAAAGCACTGGTATTCTTCAAACCCTTACAATTTTGTTCAGAAATATATGAAGTTTTAGCTGCTTTTTGCCCTATGTTTTTAGTGTTCTGGGCTTTTCTGTGAGCATGTGTTAAAAGAAAGATGACTGCTACTTTGCGACCAGATGTGCAAGAACAAACCTGAACTAATTTATTATTTTCTTGATCAAATTACCTTAAATCTTAAAGAAAAAAGAATCTGAAAAAAAAACCCCAAACCTTAAAGAAAGCAGCACATAACATCCAAAACACCAAAAAACCAGATAATAGCTTAGATATGATATAAATATGTAAGAAAATATTTCCCTGTTCAAATACTAAGTTGAAATCCCTCCAGGTTGGTGGGAAGGAACTAAATGCATTACTTTTGCTGCTATGAATCCTGGTGATATTTGGTCTGTAAGTAGTGCTGACAACTCCAGGAAGGAAGAATGATACATTTAGACAGGAAGAATGATTTTGTAGTTGAAAGCTCAGAGAGACTCAGCATCTGAAGGCTGAGATGATCACTGGTGGTGTCACCTGATAAGATTTGCTGGGAATCAGAGAATATTTACCTGTTAGGGACCAGACAAAATAACACCCTTACTGTGAGGCATTCCCTGTAAGTGTTCTGACATCCTCAGGGAGGAGTTGCTGTTACTGTCAACGTGTATCATAAACTGTAAATCACAAGAATGGTATTCTGGGTACTTTTCCTACCCATAACAATTTCCTTTGCTGGAAATCTTGGCCCCTGAGGCCTTTTTCCCAGTGCTGCTGTTCTGTCAAGAGTGAGCACTCCATATCTGACCCAGCACAAACCATAGTCTACTTAGTGCAAAAATGCTAAGTTTCAGCCTCTGGCATCCTGTATCACCCAGTGACTTAAGGCAGAATTACAATAACTAAGCTAAAAATCTTGAACTTATCTGGTTGGCACAGAGCAGCATCACTGAAAAGCCCAAATGTTGAATGCTTAGATTAAAGTGGTTATCTGATTCCTTCCATAAATGTTGGAGAGAGAAACGTCACTGGTGGGTCTTCTATGTCTGAAATCAGTGGGATGAATGACACACATATAGTTTCTCCTGGCTGAAGGGAAAACAGACAATTATCTTAAAGTAGAAGCTCCCATTATAGGTGGCTAAATTTGAGCAAAATAAATGCCATCAAAGGACTGAAGAAATTCCAGAAATAACTCAAGTTATGAAGTAAAAAGCATGCTTAGAATACAGTATTATACGCTAACGTGGTCCTGCCCACTTCTCAGACATAGTGGGGAAAACTGTTCCAGTTACCTTGTGGTTGCATACTTCCCTTCTCACAGTGTTTGTACAGTACAGAGTACTGCACACAGTACAGTACAGAGAAAAAAGAAATAGTTATCTTTTTCAAAATTATATGGCCTCTGTGTAGACTAAATAAAATCTTATTCCAATTTTTAAAATAGTTGCATAATCAATTTTTCTATTGACTTTTCCTTTAACGTTTTTTGCTATTTAAATTGTATTTATGACCATCCACCAGTAACGGATCACTGTATGTAATCACTTTAATAATCTTGATTTAATTTTGCCTTCCATTGAATAAATGATTACACTATGTAGAGATATTTAATTTAATAAACATATAAAGCCAAATGTTTACAGAGCTTTCTTCATGTAGAATTCTTTCCAATATTTTAAACATTTGGAAATCTTTTATGCTTAATTATTTCAATTTTTCCACTTTGAACTTAGTTAACATTGATTTAAATTGTTTTAGAACAAGTTAAATATACTGTTTCATTGTTAACAGAGGCTCTAAACACACATATATAATGTTAAACAGTCCCCTAAATCAGTGAGAAACCGAATCACTTAAAAAAAAATATAAGGCATTAGAGGAAGACAATTATTTAAAGCTTTTGAAAAGCCGGATTTTATGAACTTGCCTTACCTTAAAGCACTGAACTTTTTTTCTTTGATCTTCCAACATGGAAAAAAATCTGTCCTAGACAACTAAACTCACTGATAATCATATTTTACTTTGCTACCTCTTATCCAGAAGTTGCTTCTTTTCAAATGGATAGTATTCTAAACCAAACTTCTTGTGGCTATATTATGTCAGTTTTCCATCCAGCTCTTATTTATGTAAGACTTTCAGAGAACAGTGAAATTGCCTACTTGGATGTCCTCCTACAGTATTGTATCATAACAGCCTATATTTAAACAGTGTTAAATATCACATTTCAGTTAACTGAGAGCATAATTCAGACTCCTGGTCCACCGTCTGACTTTGCTTTCATTTGGATAGGGATAGCTTGTGTTAAGCTTTAATCAAGGTCTATATTTTTATATGGTAAATATTAAGTGCAGCACAGGAAATAAAGGATGCTTAGAGACTGAGGTGATTTCCTTCTGCTTCAATGGAAATTTAAATCCTGATTAAAAAACTTTAATATAGCCTTTTCCAGTTATATTTCTAATTTGTGTCAACACAATCTTTCAGAAGGCACTGGTTAGAGAGTTCAAAGATTTTTAAACAGGGTGATTGAAATTGTTTCAATTGTATAATATATTTACCATTATTAATAATTTAATTACTGGGCCAGAAATGCACTTACATTTTTCAGACATTTTATATGCAAATTTGGAAAGGAATTATAATAATAATCGACATTTTGTATTATCGGAATCTTGTATAAACAATATACTGTATTTCACTAGTGGTGGAAAAACACTGCATGGGAGCACACTTGGAAAACATTTTCAGGAAAAACAAACTGATCCTTTTTTGAATGGAAGTAAAGAATAGGTATTCAAAATGATATTTTTTTCATGAGGGGAAGGGTATTTTAACCAAACTAAGACAATTATGTGAGATTTTATGTGCTCCTGCGGCTAATTTTGTGAAGGATGCATCTCATTCAGCGGGGGTCACCTGGATATCTGCTGTAAATTCTGAGAACAGAACTTAGATAAAAACCTTGGACATGTCAAAATATTAATTTTAATTGTATTTCTCCATGACTAAAAAGGAATCTTTTAATAATCCTGTTCAAATGATACTTTCAATATTTAATTAGAATCCCACTGGATAGTTTCAGATTTTACTGCCATTTTAATGACTTTCTCAGCTGAGGTGTAACAGATTTAGCTGCAGTACTTTAAGACATTCGTGACTCCATCCTCTCCGTGTGAGTGTATCAGTGGAATATCAGAAGCAGTTTGAGTAAGTGCCCAGGAGTTTCTGTCATAAGTTTCCACCTCAACACAGTTTCAAATAGGATGCAAAACTCAGAACTGAGGTACTCAAGGCACAGATGCATCCTCTGTTATAGACGCAAAGAATGTTATACAACTATGGAGAAAAATCTACTGGGGATTTGAAATTTCTTAGCAGATTCCTTCAGTCTGCAAAGTTAGTGCAATTTAGAAACCAAAGCCAAAACACATGGTCACAGTGGTGTCTGAAAGTCTTTCCATCCCCAACTTTCCGGCTTATTCCTTCTTGTCCCACTGCTTTGTAATCACTTACAGCCTCATGATTGCCAAATTATAGCAATTGCAGCATAGCAAAGTATACACTTACCTGCATATGTTTTTATACATATTCACATAACTGAATAAATCATTGATAAGTTTGCATGACAGACGACTTGGGAAATCACAAACAAGAATTCTGCATAGGTGTTATAATGTGATTATTTAGAAGTAATCAAACTAATATGAAAAGATTTGAATGCAAATCCATTTTTACAGTATAGTGGCAAGTTTTTTGCATGAGTAATTAAACTTTGCCTGAAAACAGTCCTATTTTCAAACATGTCTAAAATATACATAATGAAGAACTGGGGGAAACCCCTACAGTCATACATGTGAGTATTGCACATGTCCCTGCCCATTTCTTTATGTTATATTATGTGCTCTGGAATGAGGTAAGAAACCAGGGAGGAAAGACAAAATCATGACATGGCATCTTTTGGCACAGTAAACAATATTTTGCATAAAAGAAACCACTTCTGAGTTATATCATGCTGTGACTGTTTGCAGGATCCCAGAGGATGCCTTGCACATGCCAAGCTACAGGGTGTTCCAGTAAACAGCACTGAAGTGGATGTAACGACAAGCCCTGCAGGACAGTGGTTGGATATCAAGCTCTCACAGTGAGAAGCAGAGGTACTAACCGAGTGCTAGCTGCCCTGAAGAGGCACACTTGGAGCACTGTAAAGGATCTCAGGACTAGTGGCTTGATTGCACTGCAACAAGAGCTATTTGAATTTCCATATGTAAAGCAGTGCACTGGCTTAGGTGGTTTTGGCAGATACCATCCTGACACCTGCCAGTTAAACTCTCACAAGACTTCCTTTTCCCAATAAAAACTCATACGCTAAGCAACATGACAGAACCAACTCTACTTAGTCATCCACTAATGACAACTTTCTTAGCCCGGCATAAAGATCAGCAATGCTTTAATTATTCTCAGCAATCAATGGGATTAAGTCACAAATTCTGATTGGCTTCATTTTCTACACTGATAAAACGAAGAGCCCAAGTAGGGATCTTGCTTCATGTTTGAATAACAATGATGCAACTTGTACGAGTGAGATGGTCCAGTAATAAGATCCTGAAAACCCAGAGGGAGAGGTGGTGTGTGTGGCTCAATTGCCTTCTCAACATTCTTTACTAGACAACAGCAGATGAAAGTCTAAGATTCACAAACTTGTCTAATAATGGAAATTCCTTCCCATCTACTGAAGTGTCTGAGTTGGAAAATCTCAGCATGTTTCAGTATCATGGTCAAAGGAACTGCATAGGATTGATGACTGGCTGTACACATACCACCTGAGAGAGTGAATGCAACATGCTCTCCAGGCTATCATAAATGCATACTCTGACTTCATAAACCAAACTTCTCATAAACCCATACAAAGTCTTTTAAAACAGCAGATAAAAATGAACCTCCCTCTAGTGCTCATTCAGCAATGCAGGCTCTGAGGTTTGCATTCGGTTATATTTAAAAGCACAAATATGGACTTAGAGCTTTATTTTCACAACAGGTAGGAGTTAAAATATCTATGGACTGAACAGCACTGCAATCAACAGTAGCTACACTTGGAGAGAACAAAAAAAAAGAAAAAAAAGCTTTTCCAGATTGCAAAATTAACTTTGGAACATGGGGAATGAAACCTTCAGCACTAACAATGCACTTTGGGCTCACTTTGGGGGAAGAAAAAACATAAAAGTTTTTTAACTTAGCACTTTGTCTTCTCTCCCATACCTAAACCAAAAAGAATCAGACAAATTTGCAAATAAGGCTTTTGTAGCACTCTGAAAATTCACTTGTAAACTACGTGTTCATGTCTGACAACCTCAGCTAGGTTTATTTTATATTTGCCTGGATTCCAGTACATTTTATTGCTATTTAAGTGGTGAGCTTTCCAGAAACTTTACACAATTGAACCCTTTAAAAGGTGTCCTGATGTTTCAATAAAAAAACTACCTTATTCAAAGGAAAAAAAGCGTAGGAGTTATGAGTAATACATATTTTCAACATTTTTACATCATAAATTCTTCTCTTCCTTCCTCTTTGAGATTGTTGACCTTTTATTCATACTGCTTTTTAACTTTCATTGCTATGGAGAAATACTCAGTAAGGTGAAAACAGCTTTGTGAGGGAGTCAAAAGATCTTGTACATTTGTGTTACACAGAGTTTAAATAAGTGGAAATTGAAATAGAATCTCTACACTCTTACTCCTCAATGGCCAAGAAGCATTGCCTTATCATTACTAGAAATCCAGCATTTGATAGCAACCTCTGCAAGAGACCATACATTCAGATTTACAGCAACAATTTTTAAGCTGAGCAGAGGGCTGTTGTAAAAGACTTTAACAGGCAGAAGGTCTTTTGCCTTGTGGCAAAAGGGGCAGGTAATACACTGAGCTCTAGCCCTTGGTTACAGTTCCTTTAAGTAAATCTTTACCTTCTATGCTTCAAGTTCTGTCAAAGACGACCAAAACATCTTGCTTCTGCAATGTCTTGATTATTTTATTCTTATCTTGACATAGGCACTGCTCTCTGTGACCCTGCTTGTATGGTGGCTAGCACTTCAGACTCTGCTTTCATGTCACTGAAGTGCAAATAATGAATGACAGCATGCAAAGACGACTGGAGATGCTCTGAATCTGTGATTGATTTTAACCAGAAAACATGAAAATACTAACCACACGTGTGATCTTTTACTGTTGGTGGCTTGTCTTCGTGATAACTATGGACAGTTCCTGGCTATCAGTGCTTTATTGACATGCCTACAAAGGTCACCTCTGCTCATGGCAAGGGTATTGTGGTCCAGGGATAGCCCAAAGCTGTGGCACTCAGCTGGCTGCAGCCGGGGATCGCTTGCAGGATCTCCTACCATCCATTTACATCACCACTAAGCCCTAACTCCTGAACACAAAGTGCCTGGATCAGCAGTCAATTTTATACTTTAAATGTAATATGGTACTAACATTTTAGTCTGGAAATAAGGCAATAGGGTTTAGTAGTCTCCTTTGCTTCATTATGAATTCTGAACCAAATTAAGTGTTACTGTGTAAATAATTGTCTTGTGCTATAGCACGTAGTCCAGAGCATGCACCATTTATTTCTGTGGTGCACTGGCAACACTTTTGTAAACAGAGTAGGAGTCATTTAAAGCAATTGTGCAGTTGCTATTATGAAAAAGAATATCTGTCAAGATTTTTCACAGAAGATTACCAGGTGCATTTCAGTACATTTTCTTCAGAAAGCCTTATCCAAGTAAACAAAAATGTAATTTGTCACAAAAATTGCATGAAGTATGATACAGTGTCTTTTATAGACACTAGCACAATGGAAAAATAATAACAAATATCAGTTGCAGGGTGCATTATAGTATTTGACACCTGCTGACTAATTTCTCTTGTTTTTTTTTTTTTTTTTCTAACCAAGCTTAACAAAATAGTAGCATAATTATTATTCTTTCATTATTATTCTCACAAAGACACTAGTAATGTACCCAAACCTGGATACAAAAGCCCTAAAGTTCACTGGTACTACAGGGTCTGATTTCGAGCTGGTCAGAGCTGAGGACAGATTTGGCAGAAACATGATCTTCATTGTTTTCAAGAATTTACGAGTTATTGAAATACATATACATAGTGTGTGTATATACATATGTTATAAATGATAATATATACACAGTTGATTTTTTATATACAAACTTAGTATATAATTATATATGGATATTTGTGTTTATACAAACATATTTTTATTATACAGAACATTGACTATAAATACAATAATGTGCCTCTAGGGCTTTATGTAGTTGCTTTTAGTACATAAGCAATTAATTAAAAACTATCCATGCTTAAGGTATTTGGTTAGAAAAATCCTGCTTAGGTTAAAATGAAGTATTTAGCTATTTGCATTGCAAATCCATTTTCCTCTTCTGATCATATTAATATACTTCCCTCTGAGTAAAAACAGTCTTACCCAAATGAAATTTTGTATTCTCTGTCTGCATATTGTCCCCTAGAGACTTTGAGATTGTTTAGATTTATTTTCACTGGATAAATCTGTTATGATAACACCACTATTCTGCATGTGTAGCCTGTTTTATTAGATTTTCAAATACAGTGTATCTGTATTATAATCACCATCTGTGTTACTGATTGCACAAAACATGAAAATACAATCGACAGATAGGATATGAGTAAAAAATCCAGAAAGGAAATGAACTTTATCTCAGAACTACAATTAAAGAATATCAAAGCCCTGATCTACATGCACAAACTGAAGAAATTCCAACTTAAATCTGACTCCCAGTCTGTGGAGATCGAAGTACAGTAAGAGTGAATTAAAGTCTGTATTTGAAATATTTAACCAAATGTAGCTATTTAATTTTAGTCAAGATCTTAATACTTTTAAATGACATTCTTACCGGGACTAATATTTTACACAGATTTCTCGAGTGAAAACCAAGGATATGGTCCTCACTGGTACTATTTTTACATATTTTAAAATGATAAAGAGAATTCTTCATAACTAGAACTTCTAAAATAATGTTTTAATTCTAGGATTACTATAGAACAGAATCTAATATAGGATTACTATAGAAAAGAATCTAACATGATAGCTCTTTTCTAATGCGAAGGTATTATATATATGTTTTCTCCTTTTTTCCTTTATTTTTGTAACCATGGATTCTGTATGATTAAACGTGTCCAAACTACACTCTCCAGGTGCAATGTCAAGCAAGCTGGATCATTTCCTATGGACTGAACCAAGTAAAACAGCTCCCCTTGGAATAATTCCACCTATACATTGATAGTCCCTATTAATATTAATGAAGATTATTTAACATTTCCTAATGCTGATACTTTCCAATCAAGATCCCAAAGAAGTATGAGTATCTAATCTTGCCCCATCAAACCAAAAATATATGTTACAGTTTTGGATCTCAAGTAATATTATTTCTATATTTATTTCTGTTAAAGACATATGATGGGAACTTGTTTGTACTGAATTAAAAAAACTTGATATTAAAAATCTCCTGATATGATTATTTAGGTAAGCATTTACCAAGATACATCTGCTATTTGCATATCACCAGCACAGTCTCTGTTCCTATTTTTCTCACAAGTAGTTTATCACTACATTGTTTTATCAGTGTTAACAGACCAGTAGCAAAATGGCAATAATTTTCTTTGTAGTCTATCAGTAGTGAACGTGGAATCGATTTGTCATACTCGACCTTGCTCTGCCTATTGACAATGGAGGGCCAATACCGACCTCTGTGTGGCAAATTACTCTTGATTCACATTATTGCTGACACTGCTCAGATATTAGTTTTTACTGTCATGCTAGTTAACTACATTATGAAATTGCAGAATACTCTGAGAGCTGAATGTGCATCTTTGGGTTGAGGTGATCTAATATGAAAATACAAATGACACATTTTCTGGTTCATACATTAATGGGAATATTGATTAATAGATATTAATATATAGAAGCTTAAAGTTGATTTTATTTATCAACCCATGTAATTAATTTAAATCTTTTATTCAAGTGCAGCATGCAAGGCCTATTCATACATTAAAATTTGATTATGGGGAGTAATAGGCATAAAACATAATACTGTGATGTTGTTATACTATTTAAAATCTAGTTTGAGAATTAGTGGATGTAAATGTTCTTAATAAATCATGTAATACATAACAAATATACACAAGATTGTGTAATCATTCTAAAGAAGCACATTAAACAAATATTGAAATAATACAGTGTTCCAGCCAATTAAAAACAAAGGATGATGCGTATGTGTTTCACATTTTCATCAAGATAGATGCACAAGAAAATTGTTAATAATAAAGAATCAACAAGACTGACTCTTGCAGTGAAATTACCTTAATTCACATGAACCTCTCATTTGACATTTGTCAAATGACCTGAAGCTGATACAGACATGAAGATAAATCTGAAACCTGAATTTATACCAGGGTAAAATGGCATACATTTCAATGTTTAAGAATCCCAAAATAATATATCAAAGGGAAGTGATGTATTCTTTCCGATGGCTCATGAAAGGCACTCTGTGAGCAAATTAAACATTAGGCATTAAAATTTTTACTTACATACTTTGTACAAGGAATGGCGAGCTCTACAATGCAAATCAGCTAAGCAATCCCTTAAATATATGCTATGATATTTACTTTAGCAAGTTGGTATGTTTAAAGTAAGGCATTTGCTAACATAACCTTATGAAACCAGAGGTATACATTTGTATTCCATTGATTTACTAAGATCCCTAAGCAGACTGGCAAACACATGGCATTAAATCCAATCTGAAATCATCCCAGTGTCTAATCTAATGCTGACTACAAACAATCCCTAAGATAACCATAAACAAATAACCTTCTGTTTTCTTCAATCTTCTGGAGCTTTCAGGTGTGTAGGCAAACAATTGTGAAACATGCTCAGCCACACATCTGGCTTCTGCCATCCCCATTCTTCTCTCATCTTGTACTTCCTTGGCTGTCATCCCATCTCCTCTTTCTCTCTTATCTCTACTTTGGGTGAGGAATATGTGGTAAATAAGAAATACACAAAACCTGTGCTAGAAACTCAGAACTTTCGTATTGTGTAATTCTCTGGATTAAAGTAGCAAAGATATGAAAAGTTCTGTTTATCACTCTCTGATACATGTTCTTCAGCTTCACGTCTCTGTGTCATATATTGATAGATTCGTTTGCTGTTGGGCAGAATTGTCAAGCATGCTCTATGATGCCTATTTACTGATGAATATAAAACATTGTCCAGATCCCCAAAATAACTCCAACATCTCAACTTTATGAGATCCAGAAAATGGAAACTTTCCATACACGCTGCTTAATTGCAGAGCAGGTTTGTTATTTATTGAGCCCTGAACACTATGTCCTACAGTTTTCTAGACTCAGAACCTCACATTGTTCCCTCCCAACCTCTCTTCCATTGAAAAACCAGGCATGGAGCTGGTGTGAGGGCTGGTACTCAGTATTTAACGCCCAAGCATGGAGTTATGACACGGTGATCACACTAGGACTTGTGCAGTGTACCAGGATTTATGCAGTGTACCAGGACAACAAATGTGAGGCAGACTATGCACCGAAGTAGATGCCGCTACAGCCATCAGGTGTCAAAAATCAAGTCATGCAATTTATCCAGTTTCACCTATCAATACTTATGAAGTTGATCATCACACCCATGAATTCTATTGGATTGGATTCTGCTTTCTCTGTTGTAGGAACAGTCAATCAGTTGCCCCAGTTAAAATAACTTTGATGCTTTTATGAACAAGATTATTCAAAAAGGACCAGATTAGCCTGAGTCCTGTGAGTAATATTGCAGAGCTCCTATGGTAGTAAAAATGGTAAGTGATGACCCCCACATGTATTGCACAGCTCACTGTGCTACCTCAGCTTTACAGTAATGCTCTCAGATCCGCAGCTGTGTGAGCAACAGACACTACAAGCCAAATCTATACCGCAAATGCTATGGAGCAGAAGCCATGTTTTAATATTTTGTTTTGCAACAAAATGGAGTCCTGGTACTTTACTGGAGCTCTGTTGGGAGTGTAGTAGTGCAGTAATAGTAAAAATGTGCGATAAAAGCACTACAATATAAATGTGAAGATGGAATATATTACTACTAAATGTAGCAATAAATATAGCACTCTAAGCTGTAATTAATATTAGGCCACATTTTAAAATGCAAATAGAAATACAGTTTCACCCCAAAGGCAAAAGTCTGAAGATTTAGGCCACGGGTATTATAAAAATGAGAATATAACATTTAAACAAAAGAATAGTATGAATATTTGTCACAGATTTCTTAATTACTTTCCTTTAACTATTTGGACCAAAGAGCTGGAAAAAGGAAAATACATGCAAGACTAAAATCTTGTGATCACTTTCTTAACAATAACCAGTAGTGACAGTGACAGGAATAATATTTGAGGAGTAACAGAAAGAAGTGTTATTCAAAACTTTTCTAATGCTTTTCTAATGTGAAGCTACAGGTAAGAAAACACTGGAAAGCTGAGAGGGGAAACTGGAGTGCAGGGGAACTCATGTGGTAAGGACTGAAATGAGTGATATCACTGAAAAGCAAAGGCAAACCTCACTCTGCTCTCAGAAAAAGTGAAGAAAAAAAAAAAAAGGAGAAACTCAGAAGATCCAGCAGATGGAAGATGTAGTCAGAGTAATCAGGTAGGAAGAGGATCTCCACAAATTCCTGGAGGAAATGTTCACATTAAATTGTTATGCAGTAATGAATTTAGTACACGCTTAAGGTTGCATGTACTTTTACTTTTCTTTTAATATTTGTTTTGTAATTACAGTTTTATATTAAAGCAGTAGCACCTAATTTGTTTTCAGAATGGGCATCCTGGAAATGTTTATTAAAACACACACACAAAAGAATATACTAGATTAGGTTTATGCTCATTTTGATGAAGATGTTAATTTTAGGGAGAGTTCATGCTACAAGGTTTAGAGAAGACTGAGAATTTTTAATCTCCAGTCATCACTTATACAGAGATAAAACCTAAGCACGAAAACATCCTTGTTTCTAATCATGGGGGACCAAGGTTTCATTAAGTCAAATGTTTCTGTCAGACAAAAAAATGAAGCAGATTTGAAGAGATTTGCAAGATCTATTTCAAACATCAGCTGTCTGCTCTTTTAATGTATATTTAAACAATTGCTTCACAGCTGCAAAGCAGGTTTGGGGCAACAGCAAAGAAAGAGGAATTAGCAATTCACAGTTTTACATCACTTTTTCACCTTTCGCCATGTTCTTTTAAGTATTATCTTGCAAAACATGTTTTTTCTTCAGAAAGTGCAATTAACAGTTTATAGCACTTTAAGAGCAATGTATGTATGCTTATTGATACATAGGAATGGTGCCATAGCAGAAAATTTGGAAGTCCAATAGATCTCAGGCTGTTTTGTGAATAATCAGAGTAAAACTAAACTCTATGCTTGAATGATAAATCTGTGACACTGGGATCCACTCTAGTCACAGATCTTTATATAACAATTCTCATTAAAAATTTCACAAGTAAATAAAATGAAGAAGTATTAGCCATGACACAAGGTTCTAAGAAAAACATCAAAGTTGCACTGGAGGTGCTTAGTAGCCTGAATCTATCATTTCAGTGTAAGAATTTTACTCCTTCCTTAACAGTAGCAACATCCTGAAGCACCCTAATCCATTCACATGGATTTGTCTTTATGCCATAATATTGAACGAAGAATAATATATACAAGTTAACAAGCACCCAATATCAAAGACTTTATTAGAAATATTAATCACACTAGATTCATGAAAGAATAAAAAACCTCTCCCTTCAGCTATGTTTTTCCTCAAGAAGCTCTCCAGAAATATATGAGCACAAACCACACATCTTTTCTGTTAATAAGAGTCCTTCTTACAAAGTGGTTTCTTCTAAAGAATACAGGGAGGAATTCTAATTAGATTAAAAGTTAATGAAATAATGGAATATGCCATCAGTCTTTTAGGATTTTGTACAGGTGTCCACATGCTAAATGGAGGGATAAAAGAACATAGCATTTCAGGATGCCTTTTGAAAATACCCTAGGACATTTGGGCAGCTACACAATTCTGCTCTGCAAAATCATTTCAGTGAAGACCAAAGTTACTGAAGTTATTTAACATATATTACTGGGTTGCCAACAGTACACTATGGCCAGAACATAAATAGGCCTAAGTCACTTAGGGAAGTTATAAAAGGGGAAATGAAATCTATGAGCATTTTTAATCAGTAATTTTGTATAAATCAAATATGTGAAAAATTATTATCTGCTCTCACTGTAGAAAATATAGGTTCATTGTGCATGTAAAATTGGGAAATTTTTCTCTAAGGTAGAAAATTAGGGAAATTATACTGAGAAATCAGTTTTGCAAGTGGAATACTGATGTTCATCTCAAACATGTCAATAGAAATGAAAGTTCTTAAGTGACTAACTGAAAAGCACATTGAATTTTAAACCTATCCCGAATTTAGGTAAAATTGGTTTTGATGGCAATGCAAAATCGGTCCTTCTGCCCTGAATACCCATAAATGATTTTAGTTATTTTTTCCTCTGAGAACTTAGGTTAGTATTAGTTGAGGACATATAGCTACAGCAACTTAACTGACTATTCCTCGTGCTTATTTCTTTTTTACTCTGTAAAAAAACAAGGCAATGAAGGATGTAGTGCTGCTGTACTAATTTTTAACATCTTCAGCTGCCATGCCACACATCCTAATTCAAATGTGTAGAGACAGAATTTAATGCTGTGGAACATGGAGTGTGAGAAACATGCACAAAAAAAATCATTGCTTTGCTTCATTACCATGTTTAAAACTTCAGGGCAACAATAACTTTTTGCAGAGTTAACATTTAACTAGACGGCTAAGGTTAAAGGCAGAATGAAAAGCAATTACACATAGCACATAAAGATTACATTTCCAACCAAGTTATTTTTAATTATGTGCAACTTTGCAGAAAAGATATAATTTGGCACAATTACATAGACATTCAAAATTAAAGTTCAGACCACAAAGAAGGTCTCTCCAGAGTCAGAACTGTGTCTAACTTTCATAGCTTAAAAAAAAAAAAAGTCGGAAAGTTTGCAAAGCAATAACTTCTGGTTACACCATTCTGAGAAATGAGGGGGTAAAATGAAGTACTATAGATGAGCGCTGTTTCAGATTTTTCTCTGAAAAGAATGCTTAAAATCACCACAAATAGGTATAACCCATCTAACTGGCCTTCTTCAGAAAAAAAGTCAGTGAATTTCACCCAGTTTTGTCCAGAGATTTGATATACATCTTCTCTGAATTTCAGATTGATGAAATTCTGTGTATAGTATACATTCAAGAAAAGCACATTGCTATTCTTCTCAGCAAGCTAGTCCTCTAGTTTGAATATGGTTAGAATATGAAATATTTAGAAATAACTTTCTACTCCAAAAATCACTTTACATCACATTTACATACAAAGACTAAGGCAGCCAAGAAATTCCTGCAACAAAAAGTGCCTTAAGCTAATAGGACCTGGAACAGCTGGAGATAAAAATATGTTTTCACATGCAACCGTGAGCAAAAAGAACACATTATAGTTAGCTGAGGTTTTACTTTAAAATACATATATATTAAATATTACAGAATATTTAATTATCAGTAATGATACTACAATCATGTCTGCAGCATCTCTCACGGTCAGAGTCAAAACTGTCCTCAACTGTTAAAAATATCTGCATTTTTTACTGTTTTCTTGACTTGCCCTGTATAGCAAAAGTTAGGCAATTACCATGGTATTTGAAAGTTCTTTGGTGAATAAGTGGTTGTACTTTCTGGAGATTCTGGTATAGAATATAAAGAATCATAAATTGCAAATCATCATTTCTCCTCAGTGATGTAAATAATTTATGAATGCTTTCATGGATGCTATAAAAAATAGCATTAGGGTACCCTAATGAATAAACTAACCCACTACCAGGAAGAAACCCACTGCTCAACTGGGAGAAAGCCTGCAGTTATATGAAGCAGAGATCTATGGTCCAAAACTCCTGCAAGCTCTCTGATAGCTCCAGAAGTTAAATTTAGCCTCAAAGTTGAGTAAAATTCTGCAGAAGAAAGTAGAAATTGTAACAATGAGGTTTTAAAAGGAAGCTTGGGTGTTTTAAAGTAAGCTATGTGTCAACTGACAGAAGCAATATAATGTTGTTTGGCATTTGCAAACAGCATTGGCATTTCCAACAAATGCTGAAGAAAAGCTTATGGTAGCACAGTGATATATAAACCCAAACCAGTAATTTCTCTAATTTCATATTCAACACAGTGCCAGTGTTTTCTGCATTTCCAAAGTATATCTTTGAGATAATAAATGTAATTAAAGCTGTATTTTCCATGCCACATTTTCTATTAATGAGGAAAGACAGGAAAGCCAGCATATTCATGAGAAAGAAAAAAACAGATTTGGAATGCCACTTATCATATGATTCTTATTAACATAGGAAGATTTTACAAGGGCTTGATAAATGTTTAAGATGGGCAGGAGAAAATTCATGAGCAAATTAAGTGCAGCCATTGAAAAACACTACTTTCTCCCAGTACAGTATTTACAATGTTTAAAGCTTAATTTTACATACATGCCTTGGGAAAAAGCTCTAAAGATCATTTTTTGAAAACTGGTGAGAGTTCTGGGAAACGGTGAAATTGCAACAGTTGTCCTTCAACACTATACCTTGCAGCAGAAATGGATTTCAAAGCATCGCTATGGGCCATGGTGTATAATCTATGTATCCTTGCCCTGTGGAAGCCACAAGAGCTTGAGTTCCTGGTGATACATGGTGCTAATGAAATACCTGTTCGCACATGCTGTAGTTTATCATACTTTTAACAAAGACTCACACTCACAATGCCAATAACAGGATCTCAAAAGCTGTGGAACAAAAGTGGTTATCTTGTTAGTAATTTCAATATTAAAGTTAATTTCCATGAAGATCATAAATGACAAAACTGAGAAGGAAAATTCACATTCCACTCCTTTACAAATGAGACTCATTCTTCTCAAATTAGTGTGTAAAAAGGAAGCTGGTTAGTAGAACCTTGTTGGAATTTGCAAATATTTGTATGTTCACTGAAAACATCACATTTGCCTTCAAAATGTTCATAGACAGAGATTATTGTACCGCTGAGCTTTGGTATTGGATGTATCACTTGCTAACTGCAAATTATAACCTTCAGCAACAAAACTATTTGATTAGACCACGGGTTATGTGGAAATAGATGAAAACCAGCATCATTTTAAAAGCACCTGAAGGGGAAGCAAATGTAGCTATGTTTTACAATAATTTTAACTAATAAACAGAAGGTAATTTTTTCAGAAAATTGTTAACAATACCTCCTCTTCATCTTAGCTGCGACAGACACAATGAATAGGACATCTACCAGTTATGAACAAATAATGGCTTTCAGTGTAAGCATAAAAGAAAAAAAATATGATAATTTGGGGTACATTGCGTGATAACTGCTGATAGAAGCCAAATATGATAAGGATGACTGTGGAATTTAATTACTGTAGACAGCTATCTTGCCCCAGTCTGCATGAAAACTCACTAACAGCAATTCAGATTGTTGCTACGTTGAAGGTCCCTTCTACTGCCACTAATCAACTGCAGCAAAATAAAACATATAGTCAAATAACTTTTTCCACTAGTAAAACATAAAGAACTTTCAATCCACTCTGTCAATAGAATATAGGCCCATATCTAGAAGCCCACTGCCTGACTCAGAGAGCTTCTGCTGTTTGTAAGGAGTTATCTAAATTTAGCTGTGTATGCATCAGGTGTCTACAATGAGCTTGTTCTGAGAGTCAGTTACATAAGACAGGCATTTGTTGTCATCGTAGTGACAAGGAGTATTCCATCTCCAGCTCTGGACAGGAATGACTCTCCTATCAATTTTGTGTTATATCTGGCAGCCCTGGCACATTGTTAATCTGATTGTTAATCAGATTGTTAATTATTGCCAGGTTAGCTGGGTGACTGGATTTACTAGAACTCCACAGACTACAGTCAAATTTAAGATACAGGCTCACATGTAGACACCCAGATTCAAGAGTCCTAATTCTGTGCTGTATCTTGTGCTCTGTATGATACAGCACAATGTTTAGTGTTTGTAAACATACTTCAATAAGGAGATGATGTACCCTGTAAGTATATTCTACGTTGACACAATTTAAAACCAAGACTTCATATTCAGTAGAATAGTTAATGTAATTGATTTGGTTAATTCTGCTCCTATAACATTGTTGTTAAACCTGTAGTAAACATAAGGATTCCCTAGATAATTTGACATATATTTTATATCACAATCTATAGAATTAACTTTTTGAAAATATTACAAATTTCTAGCATATTAAAAATATATACAATCAAAATTATTTCTGTGTAGCATTTATGTGAAAAGGAGATGAACTACATATTCATTTTTTATAGAAACTATTGCCTTCACTGAATCAAAACAGCAGTGAACTATTTGGTGGATATTTCTGAAAAGTTTAATTGAACCAATGACAGTCACTTGTGCCATGTCAACAGTCACTGCTGGAACTGCAGATCACAGCCCTTCTCCATTACCCTTGTGTGATTACCTACAAATATTAGCTACACAATCTAAGTTCCCTCAACCGGTCCAACTGTCCATCTCAATTGCCCCTGTAGTTTAAAATCAATACGTGTTGCTGTTCCCTATCAAATATGAAGTGGTTTGTAAGATGGTGTTGGCAGCTAGAGCCAACAGATGTTTTCACTCCATTTGGTATGCATGGTATTCCATGCTACAAAGACTGTTAAATGAGAGCTTATCTACCACCTAATGATGGAAAGGTATAGTCTCTCTCTCTCTCAATTTTTCTCTTTTATATAAGGATATTTCCAACAAGCACTCATGAGTGTCTGCACTTTCTCATTGTTGCTCTGTCAGAGGCACAGCCACAAGTTTTCAGAGAAAGATGCTACTTAACATACACATTTCTACTATTTTTTATCCCTGAATCTGTTATATATCTAATCATATAGTAGTTTAATCAGGGGACCAATTTACTGTCAACATATTTTGTTTAGATATAGTCCTGAATATGTAGTACACTCTTAGAAACAGTATGAGAAAAGTGATATGAAAGAAAATATTAATTCTCCTGGGAGAACAGATACTAAGTGACAGATACCAAGTAACAGGAATACAGAAATTACTGAAAAGCATATACTTAATTCCATTGGAAACTTGACCCTTTTATTTTCATATATAGTACAATAAATTTTTAATGCCCTTTATTGCCTGTGTATTCACTGTGGAATCTAGTATAAAACCAGGCTTGCATATTGAGGTTCTCTAATTAATTTTGTCTCTCTTTTTTTTTTTTACTCCCGATCTCCCTTTTTGCCCACCTGTCTGGGGGGGAACGAAGGGATAGGGAGGGGGGAGAGCATACGTTCTGTTTCCGTGGGGACCTGCCCTGAACCCCTAAGCGGACCCAGAACACAAATTGTGTGAACATTATCTAAGCTCTTGTTCAAATGCATTAACTGTTCCAAAATAGTCCAATCATTCTCTTCCCTTCTAGCTCTTTTTTCAATATTATTTAATTGAATTTCCAGTTTTCACCTTTAACAGTTCCTCACAGGAAACTGTATTCAGATTGTGTTAATGGTCTTGTTATGCTTAGTTGAATAAATGTCCTTCTAAATGTTTTTAGTATCATGTAGACACAAAGATTATACAACATTTTCTAAGGATTTGGGGCAAGAAAGGCTATGAAAATCCTATTTCAATGGAATTTCATTGTGTATGTTTTTACTCCCTACTGTCAATACAAGTTTCATTAGTTTATTAATTTTTTTAAAACTCAAAATAACAAGGCAATGGTCTAAATACCTGGTCCTCTGCCCAGCGAAGTGAACTTGGATATAATTCGATCATGAATGGGAGGGAGTGCAATGCATCTCAGTTGGCTTGACTGACCAAAAGGAGTGCTTCCTATTTAATAAAAACTAGTTCAAATAACAGATTACACAACATAGTGTAACTAAATAATATGAACTCGATTACTCTGGACATTATGAAATGGAAGAATAAAATATTTTATTTTTGCACAGATAAAGTGCAGTTACTTAAGAGAAGAAAGGGATGATTCAAAACATCTAGTTCATAGTTTATATAAAGAAAGTACTAATATCTTAATTGCAAATCCTATTTTTAAGAAGTTACTTTAAGGAAGTAACATTTTTAGCTTAATATTGGGAAAAATTTACTTTAGGAGTCTCTGTTTTCCATTACCACACATTATTCTGAATTACAGGTATTCCATTTTTCCAGAATTATTTGGTAGTACTTTAAGTTTGTCTGTGGCAGTTTTCAGTTTCTTAAGCCTGAGAAAAATGACACCAGTAAATGGACATAACTCAAAATAGCTTTAGTCCAGCTCTATTGCTCGTCTGACTATTTTCAACAGCATGAGGAGCACACATCACGTGGTGATTCAGAACATGATGAGAATGGCAAATGACCAGCAATTAATGACCAACAGACACCATTATTTACATTTTCTAGCCTCAGAATCATCCCTCTGGGGTGTAAAGTTCTTTTTCATATGTGTGTAAAGTTATGTGTGCAATAAAATTATGTGTTGCTGTTCATTCCAAACAAAAGAAAACAATCTGCAAACTACTGCACAGGAAAAAACCCTTGTCCAAACTCACAATGGTTATATGGTACCACAGTTCATCATGATACACTGCAATTAAAAGGGAAGAGACAAACCTAAATTTCAAGGTCAGCAATAATCCTTCCTTCATCAATGTTAACATTTATATAATGAGTATATATAGTGTGTTTTACTTAATTTAATAGTAAAATTGAAATTCAGGTTAAGTTGTTTATAGAATCTGACATATTTATTGGTTCATTCCTTTTTCATGTCCAATAAGAAATTTGAGAATCTGTCACTAACTCTTGGATTTTGGCTTGCTCACAAGGGAATAAATCAGTAAACAGAAGGTTGTATTCATCTTACAACCAACTTAAACAAGCCTCACTAAGCATCTTACCTAGAATGTTCTGTTTGTTTTCTTTTTTTTTTATTTTTTCTGTCAGTTTTAAGAAAAGTGACAGGGAACACATGGGACAGAGTATTAGAGAAATTGAACCTCAAAAGGGGAGAAAGTGTTTTATGTTACCTCCTGGTTAGCAGCAGCTAGTTCTTCTTCCAGTGCAGAGACTCTTTCTAAAGAAACCCTCAGTCGTTCCCTCACCTAGAAGAAAAATCAAAATATGTGCAGTAACGTAATTTCTATCAGCCTTTAAAGATTATATAATCTGCCATATGCACTACTGTATGCCCTGACAGTCCATTTGCAAGCACATGCGTTGCATCCTTTCAGGAGACATACTGTGTAGTAAACATTGAAACCTAACTATAGGAGGACTTAAACCATGTAAATAGGTGTCAAACTTTAAATGCTGTACTGCTTTTCCACAGTTTGCCTATAATTTTATGGAATACACAGTAAATACAAATATTGTAAGACGACATTAGGCACAAAAAGAAAATGTTGTTCACAAGCATCTTTACAAAGGATAAGGAAAAAAAATATTTGCAGATGTTTTAAGTTTACTCCGTGGAAGATAACTATCTGTTCATATTAATTGAATGCAACAAATTCACTGGAAAAATAACTTGCAGCATTGCCCTCAGGCACACAAACAAAAGTTTTCTTTTATCATCATGCAGTTTGGGTCTTCCAAAAACATCATAAACAAGATATACTCTCATAAGCAGAATGGACTGCTGTGTCTGTACCAGTTTCATAGGCGATCGATTCTTTTTTAATGATGTCTGTGATCTACTCATTAGTATTATTGCTATTGTAATTATTACTAACTATTAATTGTTGTTAAATAATAAATTAACACCTCTGAAGACCTATTTACTGTTGTTTGAGTGCTACGGCTCAGCTTTAGCTCATGTAGCAATAGATAACCTAAGCTGGCAATGTAGTTACCAGGCTCCCAATGTGATCAAAGGCAAATCAGACCTAAAGTGATCGTCAGCACTGTATGTAGGTGAATCTTTCCTAACAATGAGGGTACCCTATGGCAGCTCCTTAGAATGGACGACTTTACAACCTGGCTAATCAGTCAGCACTCAAGATATATATGAGAAAAGTCCTGAGGAGAAAGACTTGAGGGTGCTTGTTGATGAAAAGCTCAACATGAGCCAACAATGCACATGTGCAGCCCAAAAAGCCAACCATATCCTGGGCTGCATTAAAAGAAATGTGGCCAGCAGGTCGAGGGAGGCAATTCTGCCCCTCTGCTCCACTCTCGTAAGACCCCACCTGGAGTACTGCGTCCAGCTCTGGACCCCCCAATACAAGAGGGACGTAGATCTGTTGGAGTGGGTCCAGAGGAGGGCCACAAAGATGATCAGTGGGCTGGAACATCTCTCCTATGAGGACAGGCTGAGAGATTTGGAGTTGTTCAGCCTGGAGGAGAGAAGGCTCCCAGAAGACCACATCGTGGCCTTCCAGTATCTAAAGGGGCCTACAAAAAAGATGGGCAGGGACTTTTTATGAGGGCTTGTAGTAATAGGATGAGGGGTAATGGTTTGAAACTGGAAGAGGTGAGATTTAGATTAGAAATTAGGAAGAAGTTTTTCACTATGAGCGTGCTGAGTCACTGGAAGAGGTTGTGCAGTGAGATCGTGGATGCCCCAACACTGGATGTGTTCAAGACTAGGTGGGATGGGGCTTTGAGCAGCCATCTAGTTGGTCTAGTGGGAGGTGTCCCTGCTTATGGCAGGGGGGGCGGAACTAGATGATCTTTAAAGTCCCTTCCAAACCAAACCACTCTATGATTCTATGATGTATAGGTACACATGTTGCAGCTACACTGTTCCAGCTGATGATCCAAGGATGTTTAAGGCTATTAGCAATGTTTGTAGGGAAAGTCAGCATGTTGTATTAGACAAAGAGATGTAGCTGGAAAACACAGCAAAACAAAAATCAGTCTTTTATGTACAATGGAACATTATATATTTTCATGTATGTACAATTGTTTTCACACCCTTGACAAATACGGGAGATCCCTAAAAAGGTTATGTTATGTCCTAATGCTTTCATACTTTTTCCATACTTTTTATACTTTTCATACTCTTAGTCTAATAAATACTACCTTTCCTTACATAGTTTATTTTCCATTACTACTGGGAGAAGTGAAATTTTGAAAATACACTCACTACATCCCAGGAATTGCTTAGACTTTAATAGATGAAAATTACTTGGCAAAAGATAAGATATCATGTTAACTAAACTTTAAAAGTAACTACATCTAAAGATCAAATATATATTCAGGAAATGAACAGTAAAAATGAAAAATATTCAGCCTTTCTAACATGCAAATATAATTGCTTGTGCAGTACTTGAGTTTTTTGGTCCTCTTTACATACTTCAGCTTTATTGAAAGAAATAATAATTGAAAATGTATTTTACATCTTCACAGAAATTATTTTAATGCTCTCAGGTTACTATAGTTTTACTATACACTAAACAATATTGCTAACCTTAACAGAACTGGAACCACAAATTATTTGCTCAAATGAGCAAAAAAAGTGAGTTGAAGACTGTTAAGGTATAAGAAATATTAAGATTCTCTCAAGATTAGAAAGAATCTGCAATTTTTAGTCCAATTTCTGATTTATTAATTTCCCTCTATTCCTTCAGCACTGTAAGACTGAAAAAAAATCAACTGTTGACATTCCTAAAATGCATGTTGTAGCTTAAATAGACATTTCCTATAGAGTGTGACTATGTAATCAATAACTGAGCTGCAGTAACTGACTGTTACTGTTCCTCACCTGATGCAAATGAAGTTTAAGCTATGTTGAAGTGGCAGTGACTGAGCCATCTCTGAGTGGCACTGATAAGAGTGAAAAGTACAACAAATGTTCATGACTGTTACAACTGTTTTCATACACCACAAAACAGAATGCATTGAAAATATGAAATGGAACCCAAAATGGTTTTGCTATTTATTAAATTTTTGTACTACTTTTCATCAAAGATGTATGTAAAAAACTTTAATCATAAAGCTTGCTTTCCAAAATGAGGTACATAATTCCTGAAAAATATCCTCATAAAGCTTCAGATTTGTAGTAGTACATAAGCTATCATCATGGTCATTTGATACAATTTTTTTGTTATTCAATTCTAACACACTTGGAACATGTAAAATTAATTTGAAATATTGTATTTACTAATTATAATTTATTCATAATTTCAATCTAATTCTATTTTTCATAAAAATACTTCACACCAAATGTACAGTGCATCAATTTTTCTGACCGCATTTGAAAAACTTTGTTTAAATACCTGAAAAGTATTTCTTCATTTGCCTTTCCTTTTTCCTATTTTAAAAATCATATTCCGCTTGAAAAACAGTATTATTTCTCCAGTTCTTCTACCAGCTTCCAAGGGCTGCTTGATGACCTGTTTCTCTATCCAGAGGAAGAAAAAGTCCAAAGCAGTCCACTATTCAATTCCATGTCATACCAGTGAGGGGTGAGACAGGTGTCCTGTCTTCAAGAGGCCTGATTTCAATCCCTCTAACTACAGTAGGAGCTGGCAGACAACAATTTCTTAATGGAAATTTCAGCTTAGATGTAAAAAATACAAGGAAAAATGTCAGTCATATTTCTGGCTGCAGTTCTCTTGGCCGTAAGCACTGCTGAGGGACAAGGTGATTGAGAGAAAATTCACAAGATGGCAGTTCTTAACAGCTGAAATGAAATGTAATGAGTTGGTAATTTTACTTCAAATTTTTGTAAGTTTCTTGAAACCTCCATGCACTCAAGCCTAAGTGTTTTATAAATGAGAATGCATGTTTAAAAAATATGTTACGAAGTGTCTAACACTGGCATTCACTTTGAATAGTGTTAGACGGCTAGGCCACATCGCTGAGGAGGTGACAGCTCCAGGAGGAGCTAGAATCAGAAAAGTTATCCTTAGACTTTACACACTGCAGAACTGAATCCCAGTAGGTTTTATGTCAACATTTTAACATTGCGTTTCAGAAAAAATAGGTAGAAAATTAATGTCTTTATTCTAAATACCAAGCTATTCTACTGAAATATTATTATTTTTTTTTTTTCATTCTTAGCCTATTGGTAGAAACAATATGGAATAGGGTGACATGGGGCATCAGTTGGAAGTTATTTCCTTTACCTTGCTTTGCCTTCTCTTTCTTCCATGTACAGAGGTAATGCACTGCCTTTTTTCTAATGACCTAACCAAAACTGCAGCCTGATGGCCCTTAGTTGTTCTCTAAATGTAGGAGTTGCTAAAGGAACTTAAAGCAACTCTGCCTTGGCACAGAAAACTTTTTTCCTTTCATTAACTGTGTTCCTTTCACAACTAATTCAGATTCACATTTGCCATGGTGACATTGGAAATGTTGCAACCAATTCTTCATGTTCAACCACGTACATAGCAGCTGTTACAGTTGAGGGAAATTTTTGCTTCTATCAGGGAAAAAGAGGAAAAGTGCTACATCAGAGTTCTGATCTGAAGGAGAAATCTGCTCTGTTTTACAGCCCAGAAATGGTACCTTTATTTGTCACTTTAAATTTCTTTCTCAGTCTTTAATTGGTTTCAAAACAAAATTGAGGAAAGCCACAAAAGCTCAACAAAGATTTCAGGTTTGGTCATTCACATTCCAGGAAAGAATACAGGCTACAAATGCCATACTAACTTATGCAGGATATGCATATTATGAAAAAGATTTTACTCTGAGTAACATTCACCAGTTAGTAAGTATACTAATGTTTTCCTGAACTTTGTAAGTTCATATTGAATAAACTTTGAACTTAAATATGGGGCAACAGTCAAAGCCTCTGAAAAGCCATACACAAATGTATTGCAAGTAATTTGTATTGGATTCTCTCCTCAAATTTATGTTAGAGCAAACAAAACAAACAGAATTATCCTCTTTTCAGAGAGGTGTAGGAAAGGGGGTTTGGTCCTGATCACTAACTTGATAGAGAAAAAGGAGCTGGAACAAACACAAACTAATTTTACTAATTTTAGAAACAACTAATCATTGTTTCTTTTTTTTTTTTTATATGATGAATGCAAATTAACAGTTAGAACATTACATTGTTTTCTTTTTTGCTGGAAGTCAAAGACAGTAAGTGAGCAACCAGAGTTCACAGAAGTAAGCATTACCTTGATGAGATTGTGTTTATCACTTCAGAAATAACACACTACTTAAATTTCATATGGTCCTTCAATGTGTTTCTGTTTTTTTGGGTAACAGATAAAGCTTTACTAAATAAGGTTGCACAAAGTAAGACTCATCAGATGTCACATTGTCTATCAGAACATGCTATAATATGCATTTTTAAAGGACAGATTCCCATCAGTGCCACAGACACAGCAGAAAAGGGTTGCTCTCTCCATGTTAAAGGGTGTATGCAACGTGCCCAGACGACTGGGTATTCCTCTGGCTTTTAAATGCAACCACATTATCTTGAAATGTAACATAGTCAATGTCATGTTAGCACTGCTGTTGGTGCAAAATATCACCCATCCTTCTCTGTCTCCTAGCAACTGCTTCCCACTTTTTCCTCGCTGTCAAATTCTTTCTTCATTCTCTCCAGATCTACAGCCCACAAAGAGCTTTTAAAAAACACTTGCACATGCCAGAATGGAATCGCTTTTTTTCATGAACAGTCTATTGAATAAACGCTCTCCTAGCTACCTGTTAATGAATAAAGAGACAGTGATAATGTTGATATGAATATGTTGGTTTTATTTGCATGAATATTATGTGTACTTTTATGCTGTGAACTAACCTCAAGAGAACCAATGTTTTTCGAACCTTAGCTAGGAAAATAACAGATGGTAGCTGCTTTCCTCTGTGAAGATCAACTGGACACTTTTCTTAAAAAAATGACAAAAAATGGGTATTGAGAAGTTTCTACAAACAGTTTCTTCTTCCAAATGCACACTTTAAACATTGAATTCAAAGTTTAAAGCAAGATAAGAAAAATGTCTGCAGGAAAATAAATGTGTTCAGATAGAGATTAGAAGTCAATTATAGCTATAGAATGGTATAAATAAAATAAGCATTTTTCTAAGTTTTATTCTTCCTGTATTGCATATAAGGAATAAGTACCTCCCAACCTACTCTATACTCAATGTCTATTCTAACCATGAAGTTAATCAGAGCTTCTATTTTCTATTAAACTCTAATGATGTTATGTAAATCTCATCTTCATTTTCTGTGTTACAAACTATTCCATAAATATAACTCATATATAATCATAGAATGCTCTAGACTGGAAGTGGACCTCTAGAGGTCATCTGGTCCATCCTCCGTACTCTAGTAGGGACATCTCTACCTAGGTCAAGGTTGCTCAGAGCCCCATCAAGCCTGACCTTGAATGACTCCAGGGATGGGGCCTCCACCTCCTCTCTGGGCAGTCCATTCCAGTGATCTATCACCCTTGTGTTAAAGAACTTTTTTCTAATATCCAACCTAAATCTATCCTTTCTTAGCTTAAAACCATTACTCCTTGTCCTATCACTACAAACCCTTTTAAACAGACCTAGCCCTGCCTTCCTTCCTACGACCTTTCATTGCATGAAATAAAGAGAAGAAAGCTCACTGACTTTAACTTTGAACATTAAGAAAATCTAGCATTGGTAGCAGAACTGCCCATGTCGTTTGTTTTCAGATTTCTAAAAAGTTTAGCAGAATTAGATGTACAAAAATGTTTGGAAATATGCATAGCTTCTGAATAATAATAAGCTTCTAAATAATAATAATACAGCTAGTGCAGTATTGATTTCATTCATTCACCCAAAGAGACACAATGATATTTAATTGAGATACACATAAAATAGTAAATATTTATAAACTAAGTTAACTCTTTCATTATCCCCATGCCCTAAAGAGAGAATTCTCACAAAATACACTACAACTATGCAAGAATACACTATGAAGATTCTTGTTTTACACTGCTAGGATCTCATATGGATAATGGGGTAAGAATAAGAGCATCTCTTACTACCTTCTACTTACTGGGATGTACCTGTTGGTTTCAGCCAAATAGGACTGGCTCTCTAGCACGGGAAGCTCATGACAAGCTGTCATTCTACATGGGGTGAAGGGATGTCAAAGGATCTGTTGGACACCGAATAACTGTCAATGACGCTTGTGCTTTCTCTGAATAATGATATCATGGCCGTGATCTCCCAACAGTGGTCTATCTTCTGAACAAAAGCTAAAAGGCAAAGCCCAGACTTCATATAGAGAGCCAACAGGCTTTTTGAAATAAGTTAAGATACCATTCCAGAATCTCCTTAGCCTTAAGTAGGCCTACCTGGAAATATGAACTCTGAATGTATAAGTTTTATCTTCCACCTTCCAGTCTGTTTTCATCACATTTTGTTATAGTAACGAGGACATTTTTATCATTCCTGTACTGTGTACATAACAACCATTGCATTATCAGTCAAGTTTTATGGCAGAGCTTGTTACAATACCTGAAGATGTTTTAGTGTAGGAAGTGAAAATGTGAAAGAATGCAACAACTTTCTTGGGTTTTCTTTTAAGTTTAAAAAGCAAACATTTTAATGAAAATATCTTGCTTTTTCAAGGGTGTAACGACTATATTACCAGTTTCAGTGTCAACATTGTTTGTGAAGAAAAACATCAAAGAAATGTTTCTATTATTTATTTGTGAAGGGTCATGATACATTTTCAACAGACTTTTGGCAGTTTTCATTACTCTCCATTAACCTACTTCATTTTTTGGGTGCGTTTTCTGATGTGGCAGTGTTTATTTCTTTTGACATCATCATATCATGTTTTTTTCCATTGGTATCAACTGAAAAGTTCTGCCTTCAGGCCTCCCTGAGCACAGCAGCAGTCTGTGGGAGTGAAGCATACCCCACAGGAGGACAAGACATATATAAGTCAAAGGGAGTGGATTGGCTGCATCTAAGGGTTGATTAACTCATCATAGTGAGGCCATTTTCATCTTTGAAAGGTAATGGCAGTCAGGCGAGATTCCTGATGAGTGGAAAACCCACAAATGTTGCGTTCACCATCACAAAAGGCAGGAATTATCCTGGAAAGATCCAGGGAAGTACAAGCTGGCCAGTGTTGGGAAAGTCATGGAGCAAATCTTCCTGGAAGTCATTTCCAGGCACGTAAAGGACAAGATGGTGATTTGGAAGAGCCACTGACTTTGTCAAAGGCAAATGACATCTGGCCAACCTTATTGCCTTGTGTGATGAGATGACTGGCTCCATGGATGAGGGGAGAACAGTTAACGTTTTTTACTTTTCCTTTATGAAGATCTTCCATTTAACCTTAGTAAAAAGGGTGAGATATGAGTTGGATATGTGGATTACGCAGGGCATAGAAACTAGCTGGATTGCAAGGATCAGAGGGTTGTGATCAGTGACACAAAGTCCTTGGCATCTCCTTACTATGAATTGAGTAAACCCAGGCAACAGGACAGGCTTGGGGAAGAGAAAGCAGTTTTGCAGGAAACACCTAGGGGTGAATAAGGCCAAACACAGTTAACACAGTAGATTCAGGAAAATTATTATTCCTGTCTGGGCTTTTGTGACTGCATCTGATTTTCGTTGCTCTGTATAAGAAAGACACTGACAGAGTCCCATGAAGGCCCACCAAGATGGTCATGGACTAGAGCACACGTTACATGAAAAGAGGCTGAGTCTCGTCAAACTTAAGAAGGGAAAGTTCACAGAAGAACTTATTGCTATCTACAACTAGCTAATCAGAAGATATGGGCAAAACAAAGCCAACTTCTTCTTGGAGGTGCAGAGTGACAAGACAAGAGGGAACAGGTGCAAGACTCAACAGCGGAAACTCCAGCGAGGTATTATGGAAAAAAAAATTACAATGAGGGTAGAAACACCAGAACGGGTTTTCTCCCTGATGATACTCAGAAGCTGATTAGACAGAATCCTAAGCAACCTGCAACAGTTGGCTCTGCCATGAGCAGGAGGTTGGGCCAGATATCCTCTAGGAGGTCCAATGTACATCATTCTACTAATCTCTGAATAACTTCAACTAATAAATTCAACAAGTTTTCATAGATGGATTAATATCTTATTTCTGAAGGGTCTAAACCAAATCTAACCTATATTTCTGTCAAAGACTGTTTTATAACAATAATATTATTCATAACATGAAAATAAAAAATGTTCAGCACATAGATGAATAGGCCATAGTAAAAACTAATTTTGGCCAAACAATTTAAAAACTTGTTTTATAATGTAACAAATCTCCTGTTAATACGATTGCAGATGGCTGATTTTTCTACACTGATAACTACCATTACCACTGGGACAGAGACCCATTATACACATAAGATGTGTACCTGTGCCACTTCAATATTTTTAAATGAACTGAAAACTGATTTTAACCTGTTACATTAAAAAAAATAAATAGTATTTGCAAGAATATAGGTAAAAATATTATCTTTTGCTTCAATCTAATTCTGTACAATAATTTTTAAAATGATGGACAATAAACTGCATAGTACCTGAACACTACAACATTCACAAAAGAAAATATGTAAGAAGCACATAACTGCTGGATAATAAGAATCTATTTAAAGTTTAGTTCTTATTTACCCAGCACAGTGGCAAAAAGTATAAAAGCAGGAGAGCTCCCTACTCTGTAGTTTTATCAATGTTTAAAGTGCTGGATAAAAGATCAAAGCTGAGACTATAAAACCTATAAATCCTCAAAAGACATTTTTAATAATACAGGATTTGGTAAGTCTTAATGGCATTCAAAAGCTTGTTACAATTAATTGCTTACAGAGCCTAGAAATCATTATATTCCCTTTTCTAGATTTTCTTTAAATATGCTTTCATGATATGTAACTGAATAGATCATATAACTGAAGAGATATACCTAAATGCAAAAGAAGTTTTGATTTGTTATAATTTCCTTAAATTCATCTAACTTTGAACCTGATAGTTAACCCAGTATGACTTACAACTCACGTTGTTCCACACCTTTATTACCAATGAAAACTAAATATTACTAGATAACCACAGCTATTCTTTTCATAAGGCTGTTTCTTTTAATAACAATTCCTTAAGTATAGCCAACTTTCTGGGTATATTTCCAAATTTTAGAAAAGTTAAATTTATTACTGTGAGACCATTGAACTGGTTCTACAAAACACAGCTCACCTGTGCAGTCAATGGTCTCAGATGCTGTGCTACACAATGTCTCCCTTGCTTACCCAACCATCTCAAACAGAGAAGCAACTCAGCCGCGGTGATGAGCCCAAGCAAATCAGCCAAGACAGACCCCACAAGGAACTAGGTTCTTTGCTCAAGAGCAATGGTTCTCACGTGCTCCCTCCATGTGTACTTTTGAGGCACTTCCTAGGTCAGATACATCATCTTCTGAGCACATTGTTTCTAGACATGAACTGGATTTCTGAATTCATGTAAGTAATGCTCAAGGTGATACCTCAGTTGTACAAAGTTTCATCCACAAACATGAGGCTTTCCAGCACAGAACACATGAGGAATCCAGGTAAAAGACCCTCTTAATTAGCAGGATAGATGCAGTTATCACCAGTGGTTTTTACCTTGATTCTGCAAGCCCTTCATTACCTCTGACAATGAAGGATTTACTACTTATTTTAGGCTACCCTACTTGTAGAGGAAACACTCTGCTTATGTAGTAAACACTAAAAACATCTCTGAAACTTAGGAGGTTTTCCTCTTAAAACCTTTTAAGAGGCAAGTTCCTTTATGTAGCTAAAACCATCTCATACTGCCTTTTTACTCTGTATGTTTTAAAAATTTAAGATACCTACATTTTCCCAGCAATAAGTTAAAGAGCATATTGTACAGACAATAAATTCAACGGTGTCATCTTTATTTAGTGCTAAATAGGAGAAGAGTGTCTGGTAGTGGTGAAGTTTGCTTATTTTGAAAAGTCAGTACTATTGTCTACAAAAGATAGCAAAAGTGACCTTAAGTGCATTACAGCTATCAGTCATACATACATTCTTGTAGATTTCTCTGGACATGTGTAAATGCTGTAAGTACAGGACATATTCCACAAAGTAAATAAACAATACTGTTGCTTTGCTGCATCATAAGGCACAGTTAAGTAAGTTAAAAAGTGTTTTATTCAGTAAGCTTTTTATCCATACTGTACCTTTTCATCCAAAGCCTTGTGGTGCTCAAAGAGAGATTTCAGAGCTTTGAGGACCTCAACTTCACTGGAAACTCCTGAGGGAGACTGTGCTTGACGTTTCACCACTGTCATCCTCAGTGACCTTTCGTGTCTTGAGACAAGGCACTCCAAATGCTCCAGTAACAGCTATTGGATTTGATATAAAAGGTTATTAATTTTTGTGTACCTCAGTACCACAGAAATTCTAACTACAAAGTGCATGGTACCAAAATGGCAATTTTCTTGGCAACTTCTTTATAGGAGAGACTGCTGGAATTACTGACAACAAAAAATAGGAAATATACTCATGATTTCACTCAAAACTCTGCTATGAAAACCGAGAACAACAAATCACTTAGCATAGGGTCGCTATTTAACTAAATTAAGTGCCTATTTATAATATTATTTGTGATAGTAATTGATGACCTTTAACAACCAGATAACAACCAAAGCCACTCTAAAGCATCACGCAAAAATACTAAAGAAGTTTATAATTAATTCATGGTAATATATTTTCAATTTATACTGGAAGTTACTTACCAAAATATGTAAAAGTAAACAGTATATTTTGTTAGATTTTTAAGACTATTCATTCCAAATGTCACAGCTAATGGCATTTGTCACTAGCATGTGCTCTGAAACGCTCATTGTCTCTGCTGTATTACAAAGACAATGAAAGACAAAGAGGTCCATAAACAGAAATTTCAGGCTACCGTAAATATCTGTAAAATAACCTGTAAATAACCTATTGTAAAAACATATAATTATTTTTTGTTGTTACTCGGTTAAATGAAAAATCAAAATTACATGTTGATAGTGTATAGAAAATTCCCCATTTGTCTATACTTTCATAGGGCTATCATTGCTGTTCTTACTGCCAGAACATGAAAGAGAATTGGTTAGCTGCAAGATTAAAGCTGGGTAGCTAAATTCATGAATCATAATGCATGTTAAATGTATTGTAATTACAACACACAATTATATCTAAGCCATTGAACCATGAATTTGAAAGTTACATGGATGTTTATTATTTTTCCTTCGATGTGGTTCTTAATATAGCTATGATTAGTAAAGATACATATTTATCTATAATCTATAGTTATTCTCAGTCACATAATGACCATTACTGTTACATGAATGAATAGACACAGAAGAGCAAAACCAGAATGTAATCACATTATAGTTGTAATATATTGCCATTAAATCAGGAATTATTAGGGTCTGATCTTATTTTTGCTTCAAATATGGTTCTTGTGTCTGGATTTGCATCTGGTTATTATGTTAAAATAACTGTATTATTAACAAAAAAATAGTGAACGCAGGCAAACAGTGTTGATACATTAAGAATTGTAATGACTCTATACAGTTCAACAAAGGAGGGTATTTCTACAGTTTCTGAATTCAAGTGATGGCCTGTATTTATCAAAAGCAAATGAATAAAAAATTGACAAGCTTTAACATCCAATCTCTGTAGGGCTGACAGTGGATATAGCTGGATTTTTAATTATTTGAGGCAGCCCAAAGTAACAGTCAAATTTGAAGAGACATCTTCATCATAGACTCAAGAACTTGGCATGGGGCTGTGGTATGGTTGTAGCTCAAATGAGATCAGAATAGCTTCCAGTACAGAGTATTTCTGTTCACAGCAGTACTTAAATGCACAGTTAATTGCTATCATGAATAGAACCAAATTTATGAATTTTGGTCTAAATTCATATATCTTCTTGATTTTTTTCTAGGCCACCTGGCTTATCTAAGAGATAGCCAGAGGAAAGTAAGTCAATAGTTGATGTCGCAACCTACCCTCTGCTCCACCTCTCCAAAGAGTCTGTGCAGCTGCAACATTTCCTTCTCCTTGCAGCTGGGCTCTTCTCTACTCTGTAGCCCTGGGGCAGCTAGACTCTGACTCAAATCTGTGTGGACTTACATTTCTCCAGTCATTCCCACTTGCTGGCTAATTCTGTTAGGACCTGGCTTATTCTGCTCTGTTGTCTGTCTTGTCTGCCCTTCTTTATGCAGAAACTTTTAAATGAAACATAGCTACCTCTGGAAGAGTCTAAATCTGGTCAAAATGCTATGAATTTCTGGAGAAATAGGGGGAAAAAATGGAATATGTTGAACCATAGTGGAGCTCTTAGCATGGTCATTCCTTCCATGAGTCTGTAGTTGTCTGAAGCTCACACTGACAGTCACTAAAACAATCCAGAATAACAAAACCTTGGTAACAATTTTTTGGCCTAATGCTGAGCAAATTTATATCTCATGCCCTACTACCCTAAGCAACTTATCTCCCAGACAAATGCTATGATGACCAAAGAGTTCTGAGAGCTTGTATGCAAGTATTAATTGGAAGGGAAAATGAGAAAATCTGGTTCAGGAGAGAAGAAAAACAGTGGTGACACAGAATTCTTGACATGGATAAAACTTGCATGACAGAAGGAATCACACACAACTTATAGCAAAGAGATAAATAAAGAATACAGAAAAAAGACTAATAGACATGCAGAACCTCACTCTGAACCGGTGTGGACAGACAATCTCAACAAGGAATTTGAAGTCAGCATGGACAGAAGAAGAACAAGATCCTACTAAGAGAAGGAAGAATGAAGATCAAAGAGAATGGTGAAGAGAAAAAAAAGTTAAACAAGGTTTCCAAGTATAAGAAGAGAGCGGAAGAGTGGGAACTCTTTCTAATGGGATGATCTTGGAGGAGTTCTCTATGTGGGATGATCAGTGCAGCATCCTAGACCCTTGTAGAGCAGCAGATAACATACATAACTTTAGGTTAATTATTGCCACAAGGTTAATATATTAGGTTAAGACTGCTATATTAGAAATGTGCATAATATATTAAACTAAACCAGTGAAAGTCACCCATTTCATATGCACAAAAGCTGATTTTGCCTTTAGTTTAGAATCACCGTTTTAGAGGTGACAAAACCATATTTCAATGTCTGCATATATTTCATAGTTGTTAAATAAATTAAGGGCAAAATATTTTATTGCCTATTTTACTGTATAAAGACAGATGAGCTGACATCATGTTTAGGTGTCAAAATACTCAGGGAGAATTACTGCACTACCTGTTAACATCTCACACTTTTTCTTTCTGCTCTTATTCACTCAAACTTCTCAGCTTGCAGCAGTTCATTTTTCTGGAAACTACCTCTGAACACTCAATTTTTTCTTACTGGCAGCCCTAAGAATGCTCAAGAAGGCATGCTGACATAGGTTTCTGGCTTGTAAAAATGTCTTATTTTTGCTTCTCAAGAAAAGTCAACTCCATTTCTCCACAAATTCTGTGAGCACTGCTTACAGCAAATCCAGCTGAGCAGAGAGTATTACTAACCAGGTCTTCCAGTGCCACATTACTTCCAGCCATACTGAAAGGGATGAATAATCCAAGACTTAGAACATCTGACTGTGACTGAGCACCTGATGGCAAATCTTTACTCCTTGCTCCACTGAAATGATACTGTTATTTTATCCATTTTGACCCAACTACAGTTATATTTAAAAAAATTAAAAGAGTAATAGATCTTCCCTGTCAACCTGTGAAGAGCAAAGAGACTACACTGATACAGCTATGAAGTGTCTTATTGCCACAATGATGGCGGAAGGGACATACAAATATCTAAAACTGACATTGATGATAATGGTGTGTCCAAGCAATGTTTACGTTTAACAACCGAAGGAAATCACAATAACTTGTGGGCATGGGGCACGTTGAGGACATCCTCCCTTATGTAAGTCAAGAATTGCAATTCCAAATACTTGTGAGAACACTGTAAGATTTCATGTCGAAATAATATTGTAACAAAATTAGGAGTTCATTTAAAGTACAAAAGTATTGTTAGAAACAGTTTTAGGTGTTTTAGTATGTTGCAATTAAACTCTAGCATTAATAAAGATCATGGGCTGCTGAACATTTTCTGCTCCCTCACACTGTGTCAATCTGCTACATTTGTCGAGCACTCAGAGGGACAGGCAGCTTGCAGAGAAAAGAATATGAAGACCAACAGAATCATCCACGCATCATTGCTATGCTTTTCCTACTGGAAAGCATAAAGTTGACAATGGATTATGAAATAACCTGACAAGGGAATTTTATGATGGGTCAATTTTAGGATGCTCAAGATGCTGTGCTGATAATTGTACCTTAGCTAAATGTGACGAAGGTTTCTGGAGCTCTGGACTCTCCATGAGCATAAAGAACATTTAAAAATATTAATTTAATGACTGAAAAATACTTCAGTGCATATTTTGTGAGCAAAGGAAGCATCTTTAAAATATTAATTACATGTAAATCAACAAGAATAGAGAAAATTGTTAGAATATACCCAACTTCCTATATTTCTCAAGTCACTTCCAAAGCACTTATGGAAGTGATTAATGTCTGTGAAATGGAAATGCATGGTTAAATTTAACTATATAAACTCATCAGTGTAGGTTATCCTATGGACACTGATCTACATATGGAAAATGAAAAAAGTGAAAACATTCTTTTTTAGGAATGATGACTCAGTAAGTTGAACTTAGTGTGACTCAGTAGTGTTTGCATTACTACAGGACCTGGATTTTTATCAATATAGAATATTTCATTTTAACCTTATTTTCAACAAACTTTTTTGTTAGAAGAAAAAAATGTTCACAGCAGGATAATAAATGGAGAAAGAATCGGGAAAGTGTGATGGAGAGAAAATGAGAGGCATAAATAATGGAATACAGGAAAAAATATGAAAAAAATGATAAGGGATTTACTAAAATGAGACAGACTTAGCTTAAGGGATTCCTTAGAGGAATGGGGCAACCCACCATGAAGACAATAACTTTCAAGGTCCAGCTTAAAATTTCTCAACAGCACAGGCAACATTGAATTTCCTTTCAGTTTATATTTAGAATGCACATTGTTCAGTGAATCTTCAGCTCTGGTGCAAGCAAAGAAGACAAGTAAAATAAGCAGGCATGGAGCTGAAGATTATCTCTAAAACCAGTCATAAAATCAATCATTTTCTTCGGCATTGTTCCACATTGGTAGAAATCAATTTGCACCCGTGGTCAGCTGGGGTGACTTCAAATAGCTAAACTTGTAAATTACTGGGGAAAATCTTTCTTTGAAAAAGCAAAGTTACAGCCTAACTATAGAATATGTCCCATGTCTGTCTTTCTGTACATCCAAGAGAGAAAAGAAAATACCGGCAACCTAAAACCTTAATAGAAAAACACGTGTGAACTGAAAGTATGTAAGAAAATGTAATAAACAGGATAATGAGACAAAGTAATAGAAATGAAGAAAAGGGGTTTTATGAGAATAATGAAAACAAATATAATAACTATTAGATTGTACACTGTCTGCAAATACAGGTATCAAGTTGTTATATATTACATTTACTGTCTATTGTCACTGTTTTCTTTGACAGTTTTTATTGATAAAGAAGAAACACATGAGTCTAGATGATAGATCATAATATTGAAGCAAAAATAATGAAAGTTACTGTCATTTACATTAGTAGAATAATGCTTTTGCCTTTGAAGAACTTTAGGAAACCATTATTTTCACATGTACAGTGCTTTCAGACTGTAAGAACTCATCAACTTTAAAATAGAAAATGAAGTGCCTGATTTAGTTTCAGCACCTATCAAACTGGTATATGTAAAAGGACCTTTAAGAAAATAAGCTAAATAAAGGAGTTAAAACTGTACTTCAAAATATATTCTTAGAGTTTTCCAATACAAGAAAAGAGAAATTTAATCAAAATATAGGGTTACATTTTGATCAACGGGTATTATGAGACCACAGTGCCTTAATGAAGATGCTTCATAAAACCATTCACTAAGGAATTGAGACAACAAAATAGGAATAAAATTAAGCCTAAGCCTTTTTCACTTCAATAAATGCTTCAGCTCCAGATACCATCTTTGTTACTCCTGGCAGTTTTTTGTTGTGATCAAAAACCCACAGATTAATCAGGTATCAGTATTGTAATAGTTTTTTTGTTTCAACTGCCAAACCGACCCCCAAATTTCCTCAGAATAATATTCAGATTTATTAAGCTAATCCTACAAACTTTTTCTACTTTTAAAGAATAAAGACTGAGACAAAAATAACTTTCATTTTTAGTTTAAACTTAGCACAGCCAAATTACTGTTACTGTATAATTTCCATTAAATAATATGCTAGATCATGTTGACCTGTGTTCCAGCTTCAGAAAAGATGCTGTCTTTCCACATGCTATAGGTGATCATTCTAGCTAGAAAACATCCAGAGAAATAACTGTAACAGTTTCTATTAAGATATTTTTGTATGTTTTCAAAATCCCATGCAGTGATTTTCCAGAGAGAACCTGTTTGTCTTCTTGTCAGCAACACCACACCAATCAATGTATATACATATGCTCCTGCATTTTGCCTCATGCAGTGACAGATTAAGTTGCCAGGTAAGATCTTTACATGAAAATATTTCTACTGTAATATGTCAGAAAAAGTTAATTATCATGGGCAGTAAAAATACATATTCAACAGCAAAAGGTCAGTAGGAAGCTCTTCTTAAGAATGCTGCCAGAAGGATTGAGTAGGAACTTGATTAAATACAGGGGTAATGTTTAAACCCGGGTATTCTGGCTGAGAGTTTAGTGTACGGTTCCAAAGAATGTAATTCCATCATGGTCTCTCCCTAACACATGTTACTGTCAGAGTCTGCCACTTGCAGCTTAGCACAGAGTGGCAAATCAGGATGTGATCAATGGCTCAATGTCCAAGTGGAGACCAGTAAGGAGCGGTGTTCCTCAGAGTTAGGTACTGAGACTAGTCCTGTTTAACATCTCTGTTGGTGACATGGACAGTGGTATTGAGTGCACCCTCAGCAAGTTTGCAGACAACACCTAGATGTGTAGTGCGACTGGCACACTAGAGGGAAGGGATGCCATCCAGAGGGACCTTGACAGGCTTGAGAGGTGAGCCCATGCCAACCTCATGAAGTTTAACAAGGCCAAGTGCAAGGTCCTGCACCTGGCTGGGGCAGTCCCAAGCACAAATACAGGCTGGGCAACGAGTGGATTGAGAACAGTCCTGAGGAGAAAGATGTGGGGGTGCTGGTTGATGAAAAGCTCATCATGAGGCAGCAATGTGCCAGTGCAGCCCAGAAAGCCAACTGTATCCTGGGCTGCATCAAAAGAAGTGTGGCCCGTAGGTTGAGGGAGGTGATTCTGCCCCTCTACTCTTGTGACACCTCACCTGGAGTACTGCATC